>CM054118.1:48104617-48629617 GCA_028673005.1 Tanypteryx hageni
ATAAGGATTGAAATAACAATAGGATTTCGAGGTTTAACAATGTAATTGGTTGGCATGGCAACATCCCTTTAAAATGAAAACATTTCCCCAAAATATGGAAATTAAACGTTTAGCATGACAAATTTCAAACTCTAGGCAAAAAAGATGAACAAACTAAGAAACTTCATAGATTTGTCCTTAAAATGGAATAGATTTGAAGATCATAGTTTAATTCTTTCTAATTTAGATCTCAAAAAGAATAAAAGCTTGCAAGAAAAAAGTCGATTTTTACGTGTTATCATATGGAAATTGGAAATGCCTACCTTGAAGTGGAACCTAGGACTTTTTTATAGATTTCTTTTCTTCATCATCTTACAATTTGTGAACAAAACGTTCTTACCAAATATTAAAAATGTATCCTGTTCCATTATCGAGTTATTTTAATTTTTATAGCGTGACAGAGGAAGCCATAACGGGACAGAAGTAGGCTTTTATAGATTTTAGATAATAGATTTTCACTAGTTAAAATTTTTGAGTACTGTTTATATTTTAAATGGCTGTTTGTAGAGTTATTGCATATATTAATATGATTAAATTACTAAACGGATTAGCAATTTTATTTAAACTAGTTGTTGAACAGTCAAAAATGACGGACTTTAGATAATTTAATGAATATAAACATTTTAATTTGGTAACCTTTATTATTTTTTCGTATTTTATTTAAATTTTCCTAAATTCCCATGCAAAACGTGCGCGTTATACAAGTTTTCTTTGTATAATTTTCGGAATTTCTTGGTGCGCGTTATGTATAAGGAATGCCACTATATAAGAAAAAATAAGGTACGAGGGAACCTTAAAGCGAGCAGTCTATTCCATCTTGTGTTCACCAATTTGCTCCCATCTATCAAAACCTACGTAGGACTTCTCCGAAGACGCGTTAACTCCGCAGATATAACGGAAAATTCGACGTTTTCAATGTACAAAGCAAACTTTAAGGTCAAAAATACTTTTTCTACTTGAACACGCCCTGTATGTCGCATCAAAACTTCAACACGTAATAATCAAGCAACATTACCACGGTTGGTTGGATAAACAAAATCAAATTCCTCTCTGAATATGAAAGCAAATCTCCATGCCAAATGCGTACACTTTCCTCAATAAAAAATAAGCAAATTGTTTAAAAATGTTTGTCATTGATTCGTTATGAATCAAAACCATCAAAATCTGCTAATTCGGTCTCACAATTGAAATGAAAATCATTGATTTCATTTAAAAATGAATCAGTTAATTTTTCAATTGAAAAATCTTCGCTTTTATCTGATGAAGAATCACTTTCCCCCACCAACATTTTGAGAATGAATTCCGGCGGTAGAAAGTAGACATGTTCTTAACGATCTATACAAGGAACAACTCGTTTTGGTTACGAAAGAAATAAAACAGGAAAACAAATCAGTAGAATCATTTTCTTCATCAACTAGCAGAGCAGATTCTATAGCCGTTGAAGTGCCTTAAATATCTTTTTCGGGGGAAACTTGCGAAATACAGTATTATGAATATAAAACCTTTTGAGAGATTCACTATTCAATCAGTGCTGCGCGTTATACATGGGAATTCGGGGTATTTTAATAGTTTAATCACATTAATTGTAATTTATCACACTAATTTATAAAAGTTATTAAAATTAAAAATCATTCTAATTAAAAACTTAATTACCAAACAATTAACTGACAAAACCCAAAAAAGATATATTTATTAACTTGATTTTAAGCAGACCACTTGTGAGTAATACTGAATTATAACACTACGTTTACACTTTAATTCGTTTCTCAATCTAATTATCACTTAATCTTAATGGCACAGCTCCCAAAATTCAACTGACAATCAGTTACCAAGTGTAACGGTATTTATTAAGTATTAATAACGTCAGTATATGCACCTATCTCTCTATCATTATAAACAGCTGCTTCTTACATATATAGGGTATGTATATCGCATAAACCTAATCTACTTCTAGAAGTGCTACAGAGCTTAACATTTTTCATAAATATAGGTCATTGGTTACAACTTCTGAAATAAATCGGAAATTTCAGAAGAAGTTATATTTTGACCCCAAAGTCCAATTTTAAACACCCATAAGAAAAGCATTGAAAAATATAAAATTGCTTTTTTAAATTATTTAAAATAAGGATAAAAAGGCGGGACATGCACCATACTATGAAAAAAGAATGAAATTTATTTTTGCTGGAGACAGAATTCAAATCCATGCAGAATTTGCGTAAAAATTTGATTTTAATTATAAAATTATGAAATTTTTATTCGGTCTTCAACAATGAAAAATATTAAACTACCATAGCTACGATTCCAATGCCTTTCAATGGGAATTGATATTCCATACTTTCAGAACAATGATTTCTTGCTTAGACTGCAATTTAATCTATTTGATTTCAGCTAACGACGTATACATATGATGACGTGATCATTTTCAAATAATTTTTTTATCCAAATACGTACTAAAATGTACGGATGATGAAAAAATAATCTTAACACAGAAAATATCCTAATTTTAAATAAATTTTAGTGTAACATGTAAGCTATTGTCTTAATTACGCATAAAAAGGGCGATCTGAGCAATGAAACTTGAAATTGGAAAAAAGCCGATTACCAGAGAATTTAAAAATTCCGGATAGATGCCTTAATTTCGCAGAAAATGAAAACTATTATGTTATTCAAATGGGCTCCTTGTAGTTCAAATGCGTTGGTTTATTTACGAGTTTATATCTTGGTGTATGATGATTTATTGAACGCTTGCAGTATGCAAGCACCGATAACTCGGGTTATAAAATTGTAATGGTCATAATCATGATTAATAACGCTTATATTTTGCAAATAACTCGATTATAAGTTAACTTAAAAGCCTGAAATTTCTCAGAATTTAAGTGTTAATGAATCTCTACGTTATGAATTAGCATAATTTTGAATGAGATCACGGGTTTCAAACCAGAGGACGAATGATGTTTCCCATGAGATAACACGTAAAAATCACCTTTATGGTTTGAAGGCTTTAATTATTTTACTCTTTAAAATATATTAAAATTAAGTCATCGACACGATATTTACGCTAAAACATGCATGCGAATTCGCTCATATTTTGAATTTATACTCGAGTTTTGGTAATTTTTTTAACATTTCAATACTAACAATAAGATTCCGTTGTTACGGATATTGTTGTCCCCGATAATTTCAGTGTGTATGCACTTCTATAAAGCCTTAAAAATCGAAAATAACATTAAAACTTGCTCTAAATGATCGAAGATATGAATTAAACGCAAATAAATCGGCCACAGTATTCATGTTATTTATATTTTTTATCTATATTTCTAGAATCCTATTTCTGGTTCCCTCCCTCTCTCTTTAACGCTCTATACCTCCGCCATTTTTAATCTCCGGGAATTTCAGCTCGCTTTTTTATGAAGTTATTCAACTAATTTTCTTAATTTGACATTTAAAACCAAACATACATCCCTAAAAAATAGAACCCATAAACTCACATCACGTCAGGGCTTGAAAATACAAATAACTGGAAATGATAATAAAGCAGAAAATCAAAATTAAAAATGTAATTTATTATGAAGTGTTAAATTAAATGTCATTTATATTTATCGTTGTTGTTAATTTGTTATTAGAAAACAAATGTACATTCCGTATAAAATACCAATAGTCGACTAAACCCATATTCAAAATACATTCTTGAAACTAATCTAAATCCAATAGGAGGAACGAAGAAACAGAGAGAAAAGGGGAGGGGGGTTGCGAACGTCAGCGAGCAGGTGGCTTGCCCCCTAGTAAAAACATGAGAATGGGAAATAAAATAACTTGAAGATTCATTTTCCCAACGTAATACACTTTAATAATTTTTGGAACTTTAGGTTTCGTTGTCGTTCACATCGTTGTTTACATTTGAGAATCGCTAAACCTAGTGAAGTCCTGGTTAAATTGCAAATATTACGATATACCTTGACTTCGTAATAATATAATTTTTTTATTAACTTGTATTCTTTATCAATGTATTTGCATTGTAGTCAACTGTTATCTAATCATATTAGCACATCATTTTTTAACTTTAAATTCCTTAATATTTAAGAATTCTGCTATCAGGATAAAATTTCTTGACTGTGCTTACTATGCATAGTACACAGGTCAAATGCGAAATATTATTAAAATTCATTACATAGCTATACTATTACAAACAATCGTGGTAGAATATTAAAATTAATACGAAACAACAATGTGATGCAGACATTTACGCTTCAAATGGCACAAAATTAGCTGCGGTTGTTGCAAAGTAAACTAAACAAAAAAGTTGTCGAATTTATCGTAGTTTTTATTACAAGTTAATATATTTTAAATAAAATACGATTGAAACATTACCAATGCGTACAATTTACTCTTACTTATTTATTATTGGAAATAACCAAATAAATTAATGTTAATTTACTCCAGTCAAAATTGATTTCTCGGTAGCGAATCAGATTCGTTTAGCGTTACACACATTGTCTATTATGTATATAGAGATAAATTTAGCTGTGGAAATCTCGGCCGAGCGATAAACAACAGAAATTGTTGAATAAGGATTCACGACGGCCAAATTAAATTTAATAAATTTAAAATAATTAAAATCAATTTTTCCGCAAACTCGAATTATTTAAGAATTCAAAATATTGAAAATAGCAGAAATATTGAATTAAGAAAGCAGAATATATTCAGGGATATAAAAGTGAATTATTTAATAAAACAGCATATTTGCTTGAGAAAGTAGTTTGTGTCCCTGTCTAAATAAATCGTTTTTGCAATATTTGCCAAGAAAACAGAATTCTCGATCCAATATGGTGCTTAAAATCGAAAAAAACAGACATAGTCCTATCACTTTTAATTATTAAAAATTAACCCTTAAAATTTACTCATTTCAATGACATGCCTATTGCGTAGACAATGGTTGTGCCAGTACCGGTTTTGTGAAGCATTTTATCCAAAATACTTGTTCTTATTCCCGAAATTAAGTAATCTAAAAGTAACTGGCGTAATTTTTCGTCAAATATGACGGATATGCGTGAATTAAGTATTAAGTCAAAACAACATTGAAATATAGAATTAGTGAAAACGACTATTATTTGCACTAAAAAAACAATAGCTATAAAATTCACATAACTGAATGTTCCAGAACGTAAAAATAGTTAAGAGCATATAAAAGTTGTGTGGCTGCATTATTTTTTTTAACAAGGTATTGTTTAAACTTAAAAATGGCGTCGTATTTTGGTAAATATGCGAACAGATTTGACGCCAAATTTTCGCGTGTATTAAAAAATCGACGGCAGGTAAACAAAATTTCGTACTTTTAGGAGTTTTTCAAGTCTTGAACTCCTACGATGATTCTAAGGAATTCTATAATGAAAATGATTGATGTGCTACACTCATCTCCGTGTTAATCAGTTGGATTTAATAAACGTTCCTAGAATCAATCCCATAACATCAATGCAGAAATTGAGCAGCATAAAAGGGTTAATCCTAAAAGTATGACTCAAAAGGGATTTATCAACACGCTCCTGGATCTTATGTCACCAGTGGTGCTCTGCCATAGTCAGGCAGACAGAGGAATTATAGACTTTTATCATAGAAAATAATTATCTAACTTTAATTTCAATTAAAACCATAAATTTAAATGACGCGCATTCATAAATTTTAGATTCTTGCTTGAAATTAACTCTCTCCTTTTAACTGTTGCATTCAAAGGAGACTTTATTAGCATCTCAAAAGAGATAATGAAAAAAATACTATATTTCAAAGGAACCCACCGACCTCGAATGGAACAAGACGGCTTCAAACGTAATTTTCATAATGAATCGAGATGAAATTTACAATTGCAAGGAAGATTCCTACCTAATTTTCCTTGATGAGGACGATGAAGTGATTCCCAACATGAAGCAATTCCGCAGAGGCCGAATTATCCCTCTCTATCATTTCCTCTTTTCCTTATTAAAGATTTCATTAAACAGTTACGTCTCTACTTCTACCGAGCCAAAATTACTTGATCTCTAGCACCAGCGCTTCTTTCGCACAAAAATATTGCACTTCGCAGAAGCTGATGAAAACTATTCTTATGGAAAACTTAATCACTTTCTAGATAGAGCTGTTTCGCTACCATGACTATTCCTTGCTAGTGCATTAACAAATTTTTTCATCGTTTTACTCACCAAACGGACGCAAATTACCTTAGATGCCAGTGATAGGATGATGAATAGCTTATGGCAATAGCTCATTCTAATATGCCACGATATTGATTTTTTTCAATCGGTGCATGAAGAGAACGTATAATTGGGAGGCGGTGTCTCTCCTCTCACATTTATATTTCATTAACTGATTTGCCTTGACTTTTTTAAAAGAGATTTGGTACGAGTGATCCGCACTTAAATTCGTCACACGAATTTCATTTTGGTCCGAATTGAACATTTTGCATATCCCCTTTGCGTAAGGGCCTTAACGAACTCACTACGCAGGAGTCGCCCAAACAGCTTAAAAGTGAATGAGAAGGAAAATAATTATGTAAATATTTCACTACATTTAATAAATTGGAATTTTTACATAGTTATTCCATCTTTCTCATTTATTATATTTATGGAGGCTTCATCAATCAAGTTTAGCTTATTAGTCATAGCTAATGACGCGTGTCCAAATTGTTGGACTTTCTTAAAATTAAGGATTTCCGAGTTTAACCTAAAGTTATACGTATATTAGATGTGGTTTCAGATCTAGTTTGCATTTATTTCTCATAGTAATTTTACCTGTTAAGAGAATAATTGGAATCATAACTACAAGAGTAAGCAAATGAAATATGAAAGACATCTAAAATATTTATATTTCGTAAAATTAATTGCATTTGAAAGTAATTGTCCTTACCACTATGTATTAATAATTATTACATGAAACAATTTTAATATGCATTCGCAGGTTATTGACTTGAAATTTACTTTAGTGATTAGGTTGGTCTAAAGATCCTGAAAACATTACAAAATATAATTTAATTTAATTAAACCCTATGTTGACACATAAACCTAAATGAGAGATGAGTTATAAGTATTCAATTTGAAATATTTTATGGGAGAATGCGACGCATTTCAGCTATATATCACTGTGAAATTTTTAATCAATTATAGCATAGACGCCACACTATCCTGCAGTTATAAAAAAAACTAATGGTATGAGCCTAAGGCTCTCATAAAATTCCGAATGATTGATTTCTAGAGCAATTATGTATGTGCAATTTCCGCTAGTATTATATCGGATATGTATGGAGTAATATTACTTTGTTTGGGAACTCAACCGACACGTATTGATGGCAGCGATCGAATGACTAACCAAACTATCGAAACGAAAACGAGGTGTGACAATGTATTGCTGGCAGTCAAATTACAAAAAAATGGGATTTTTGTATTGATAAATTGTGTCCTCCGCTAGGTATAAGAAAAAAACAAATAAATTTTTTTACAGTGCAATTTTTATCGGACACACGAGTGGTTGCGTAACAAAATTTGGCTATGCATTTATTCGGAAACGTATTGAGCACGGAAATAGGTCACGTTCACGCGAAATTTACCTCTCTCCTCTCTTGGGAGCCCAGAATTTAGCGATCTACATTTTATGCGATCCATTATTACGCGGAAATTTTCCCGTCACGACCAATGTCTCTCCTCAAGGGAAAACATGAAGAATCGCCTATGACTCACGAACGCAAAAAAGAATGGCGGTCTCATTATAAACATTCATATTTCTGAGAGAGAGTAGCAACATTTTCGAGTCATTTTCATGCTCGTTCGCGTTATGGCATTTGCTAATTTAATTACTGATCTATAGTTTAAATACTTCCTAACAATTACTCTATTGCGCACTATTTCCAATTTATATAGGGATTTTTATCTCTTCTGATTCCCAGAATATTTTATTATCTGGCATATATTTGTAATATTTTATTTAAATAAATGCTGTGATATGAAATACTGGTGTATTGTAAAAGAAGCAATGGTAGCTGATTACTATACATATCGATATTTTCGTTGTCCCTTGTTATGCAATCGCATATTACCGAGAGACAGCAAGTATCACACTGAATTCAAAATACGGCCCAACGATATAGCGATGTGAGTTACTGGTAATTTATTCATAACGTTCTTGTAGGACAGGCAAACTCGAAACGGAAATACCCAAGTGGTCCAACCAAAACAAATGTTTTGCATTAGTACATACGTATTTGTATTAAAGAGAAAGATCTCTCTCTCTTTATCCATGCAAATCTTTTGCAATAATATATTGCTCCAGTTAAGCTAATAGTATGAAAAAAGGGAAGAACGCAAGGGTAGCTGAGGGTAGAATAAGCCTCAATGTAAAATGCCAAGCATTATTCTAAAAATCTTAAAATGAGATGCCTTCCTAGAGTGAGTACAATATTCGACCTTAAAGATAAATATTCTCTAAATATCCTTCTTTCTTGGTTTAATACCATTCAAATCCTGAGTTAACTCCTCCTTTTAGTGCATTTCCTGTGTCACTCCATATAAAGCAACCTTCAAGCACCTCCTTAGCTCCAATCTTCTCTCATTCTCCCTCATGGATTTTTTCCCTACTCTCCTCGTAATATTTCTTCCTCCAGTTTCTTTAGCTCTCTCTCTCTCTCTCTCTTTATCACTCTCTCTCTCTCCCTCCCTCTTGACAAAAACCCTTCACAGCCTTCCCTTATCTTCCTCCCGCTCAAACAAACATCTTTATAAATCAAAACACACCAGTCAACCACTCCTATATTTCATCAGCTATCTCGACTTTTCCTCCTCCCGTCCTTCTTATCCAGCAAATATTTATTCTTTCATTCCCATATGCATGTCTCCTTCTATTTCCTCCGTTTCCTTTAATAGCCCGCGACCAGTACTAGAGGAGTGAGAGTGGTAAGTAGGATACATATATATAACCGCTTATCGTTTTTCATAAACTATATCCTGCGAAAATTTAGTACTCTCTCAGGATATTGAGATAACTGGTTCTTAGAAACGGAGCAGGAAATAAAAAAATGCTGCATAATTCACTAGCAAGTACGAAATATACAAACCCTCGAGCGATGTTGTCCGATTAAATGCAGCATGACATATTTCTGAAATAAAACCCATGGAAAAGTAATTATTGCTCACTCCCACGATGCCAGGCATCCGGAAGGAAAGACGAATGCATTTCCACATGCTCGACGCTCTGAATAGAATGAATATATGTAACAGTAACGATCCGAACCAAACGAAAAAAATACGTTTGGTTCCGGAGAGATGATAAAAAACCTCATACGAATTTCATGAAAAATCCGGAAAATTCATTTTATATTCGCGCAAAAAAATAGGAAGTGATAGATTATTGTCTTGCTGCGGGTATAATAAAATAGACTAAATATAAATTCAATTAATAATTTCAATTGCTACGCATTCAATAAATTACGCAATTTCCCTCTTAGCTTGAACCAATCGAAAGAAAACTGGCACACAGCTAGGGAGAGGGGAGCTGGCGTTTAGCAATAATACGATTATAGTTAAACTTCGACAATACAAACTAGGTTAATACAAAATCCTCGTTGATAAGTAGCGTAATTCAGTCCCATGCAAAAGCCTAGGTAAATGTTTCTTGTTTCAACGAACTCATTTTACAACCCTCGTTAGGACAAATCATGAAATTTTAAGTCCTTTGAAGTTTGTACTAATGAGGTTGTACTGTATAACGACAAGCATTTATCATCTATATTCAACGATAAAGTGAGTTAATTTACCAGTAAGAATATCTTGCACGAGCTCGATTTCGCGCCGGCATTCTAAAGTCTCTCTCTCAGGTCAGCTGTGCGTAATGAAAAAATAAAAAGAGTCGAAAAGTAATGCCATCGCGATCGAGTTCAAGAACATACCGACAAGAGGCGCGAGGAGCCGTATAAAAAGGAGAAAGTCCAACTCAGCCAAAGAGAGAAGGCGATGCTTGCTTGGAATAACGCTAAGATGTCTCAGGAGGGAAACATGAGGGAACCCTTTTGGTGCGTAGAACTGTTCGCAATGCGAACCAGCATGAGCTGGTAGAGCGGAGAAAAAAGGGAAAGAGAAAGACTTGTGTATGAGGAGGCGGGATCTTACAAGAGGGCGTATCGTGAAGGGTGAAGAAGAAGAATGACGAAGACAATGCGGAGCTAATGGGATGGAGAGGCGAGACGAAGATGAATGGGACGTAGTCAGAGGAAAGGGTGGGAAAGGAGAGAACCGTGGGAAGTAGATGAGGGAGAGAGAGAGAGAGAAAGGTAGAGAGAGAGAGAGAAGGATAAAAGGATAAGTGATTCGTCTTAGGAGGGATGAGGTAGTTCGAGGAAAAAAGGGGACATGAGACGGACAAGCATGTTGAAGGAATTCGAAAGAGAGAGAGAGAAAGAAAGAGAATAAAATGCCCAGCCTTGTCTAAGAGGCAAAATTCCTTTTCTCCAGGAATTTCTGGTTGGTAGATGCGTGAGCCTTTTATTTTACCAGGAAATTCAACTGCTCAGAAGATATGGTTACACTAAAATGCATGCATGGGATTATAAATTCCGATTGAGAGAAGGAGAAATATTTTTGCTTCGCCGGGAATTGAACCCGGGAATTTATTTTCAAACACATAATCCCAAGCGTAGGAAACTTCAATAATTTACATTTTCAATATATGTGTGCGATATGTAAATAAAAATAACTAGAGGCGCGGTTGTGAAGTGGCTATAGCGTTGGCCTTCCACGAAGTGGTCCCAGGTTTGAATCCGACGGAGGTAGGACTTCACAACTAGAGCCCTGCACGGGTATGACTTATTCCACCCGTACCCGACCCGTACCCGCAGACTACTCACCCGTACCCGATCCGTACTCGCAGGCTCGCACCCGCACAGAAGGCCTACTTGTCCCACCCGACCCATATTTTTTAACTGTCTTGTCCTCGAGACACAAATCCGTAGCAAGAAATCGTGAAATAAAATTACAAATTTTACAAAATAATTTAATTGAAAAATGGAAACATTAATTAATAATATCTACCCTGAGATTTAAAATGACTATTTAAAAATAGGACATCATTCAAGTTTGCGGGACCTAAACTGTTTCTTCTTTCACTAACAACATGTCCCGCCAATCAAAAACACCACTCTGATGGAGCACTGGTCGCTGGTATTGCAAAAAATACGATTCGCTAAAATACTTAAATTTGGCAAACAATTCTTTTACTTATCCCACCATTTCATCAAATCAAAATTATTAGTAATTTCGTGAGATAGTTTTAAGTCAATATATGCAGTCAATTCTTCTGGAGAAATATGATCATTTACTGTGTCTGTATTTATAAACTGAAATAAGGTGTCTAATATTTTATACCTTGTCATCGGTTGCTCTACAAGCGTACACGGATTTGATGTCACGGATTATATTTCATATCCCTTCTCCTTTTTAATGTCATCAATACTTTAACTTTCTCATAGATTTCATAATTTTCTTCAGTTTTTAACATCTTCACACTTTTTAGAAGGGGGTGAAGATAAACAGAAATTTTATAAATTTTTAAAGCTCTCCTGATATTATTTCAAAAGGTCTCAAACCTCTACCTACAAGTTCGACACAGCCATCTAAAACTTTTTTTTTCAGCTGATAATTTCGGTAAATCGCATTTTTTCGGCAGAAGAAAATTCGTAATTTTAGACACGCTTTCTATGTTATTTTCACACTTGTGTCGCAATAAACTTGATGTTCCCAGCTTCTTATTATTATAACGGTAAACATTTTATAACTACTGCAAGCGATTATCTTCGAAATCAGTTCTCCCTTTTCATCTAAAATTTCACAGAACGTTTCTAAAAATTTTGATTAGGTATTTTCTTTTCTTCTTAGAGTTTACTCTAAACTCTAAAGTTTCCTTCTTATCTGATCAGTATTCATTGTTCAAATCTAAAGGGAAGATAAAAGTAATATTTCCATTGAAATTTTGATTTATAATTGAATGATGCATTAACTTATAACTGAAAAGGTTACCGTTCAATCAGCTGGTATTGGTTCCTTTTAAGGATGTGTTAGATTGATATTCTGTCACAAAAGCCGAAATCACATATAACTCACCATAGTAATTTTATAAAATAACTGTCGATCCTTTCTCTCGCAAACAAAGTATAAAATAATACAACTCACACGCGATTATTTGACGAAAAAATACTATATATATGAATGTTAAATAACATAAAGAATGCTGGTAGGCACTCTTATATGTAACCACGTCTCTTCAAAAGTGAATTCACAAAGATAAATGTTACTTTCATGAATGGGCAAAACCAACTGGTTAAAAGGGACAGTTCTCACATAAACCAATCCGTCATAATTACATTCTACTACATAATTCCCCTATTCACTCTTTCTCACCACCTCCCTAGATTCTCTTCTACTAAACGTAATCGACAATCGTTTGTCTATTGCAACTTTGTATCTATTTATATAATAAAAGTAATCGTTTTTCGCCAGACACTTTTCTTGATACATGATACACAAAGCCTGCGATCTGCCGACCTGCATAAATTGCAAATTTGTATTTTCCTAAATAACGCTACCTCTGACCGCGAGGGTGTGCTTTACTAGCAGTAAAAGGCATGTGAAGAGTTCCTGTGCCTACATTGGCGATGCAAATTGAATTGAAATTCAAACTAGTTTTCGTAGCCGCTCTTTACCCGCACCGGTGACTTTTGTGTCCGAACCCGATCCGTACCCGCATGGAAACTCTCTTTATCCGACCCGACCCGCAACTTTCGCTGCGGGTACCCGCGGGTCGGGTCGGGTAAACTGCGGGTATGCAGGCCTGTATTCACAATCTCGGATCGTCCCGTCCACTAGTTGGATACATTAAGGAGGCCGCGAAAGCCAGCGCTCCCTCCTTCTGATGGGACGTTATGCAGTTGGCACCCTTGGCACTCTTCGTCAAGAGTAGACTAATGCCGGCACAAGGATTTCCTCCTCCCTGCTGTGTAGGGTAGTGTAAGTAAAAGAAATAGCTATAATAGTTCAAGAGGCTTACCAAAAGGAGAGCCGCTGGGGTGTCAGAGAGAGACACATTTACACACGTAGAAGCCGTTCGTGTAACTATTTACCTTTTCTCTTCCATGAGCATTATATATATATATATATATATATATATATATATATATATATATATATATATAACAACTTACGGAAAAGGAAAGGTAAAATGAATATATGGATGTCAACAAGGTGTTGGGATGAGGAAACCCAGTGAGCACTCACCAATCAGACGACTTCAGGTTGGCGAGGCCCCGGGGATGTCGAAGCGACACACGTAAAATAACACAAAAACACAGAAACATCACAAACGTAAAGCTTTCGGAACTACTCCTTCTTCAGCTACAGAGAGAGAACTGATGGCGGTGACACTGGGTGGAGGCATGGGGGTGGAAGGGTAGTGCGGAAAGGTCGAGGATTGGAGGAAACGGAGGGGGTTGGGGATGGGTAGGGTGTTGGAAGAAGACAGAAAGGGTGTGAAAAGCTATCGAAGGTTGAGGCCTGGGGGAGTGAAGGAGTTTAGGAGATGGATATGCGAAAGCTCCCACTGACGGAGTTGGGGAGCCGAAGCATTGTCGGGGAGAGCGCGAATGACTCTCACTGTGAAGCAGTTGTTGAACTTTAAATTATGTTTGTTCGCATGAACGGCCACCGGCAGCGGTCGTTTGAGAATGACGCTGTTGCGGTGGCCATTCATGCGGATGTTGAGGGGATTGCTGGTGAGGCCAACATAAAAGGCGGGACATTGGGTGCATCTCAGGAGGTAAATGATATTGCGGGTGGTGCAGTTGGTGGTGGAAGTTATGAGGTAGGTGATGTTGGTTGTGGGACTGGAGAAGGAGTTGCAGGGGGGGTTTATTGGGCATGTTAGACATCGGGGTCTACCGCAGGGGTAAGATCCGGCAGGGTGTAAAGGCGTGGGTGCTGGGGGTTCTTTCTTCCATAGAATATTTGCCAGATTAGGGGGACGGCGGAAGGAGAGCATCGGTGGTCTGGGAAATGGGATCTGGTGAGGGGAGGATGAGAGGATAAGGTGGGCGGCTTTCAGGATGTTTTTCAGAATGTCGTGGATGCCGGGGAAATACAGGGTGGTTAGGGTGAGTTGGAGGGTGGAATCGGTGGTGGTGTGGGTATTGAGGTGGGAGTTAGGGGTGGCGGGTGCGACTGCCCGCCGGATTTGGTCTCGGATCAGATCCGGCGGGTATCCGCGCTGTAAGAAGGCATGTTCGAGGGTGGAGCAGTACTCGGACAGGGAATCTCTGTCCGAGCAAATTCTCCGCCCTCGTCGGGCTAGGGCATAGGGAATAGAGGTTTTGGTGTGGAGGGGATGGCAGCTGTTGAACTGGAGATATTGAAGGCGGTTGGAAGGCTTGAGGTGCACGCTGGTGTGGATTTTGTTATCCCGGATGGAGAGATCGACATCCAGGAAGGTGATGTTGGAGGCAGAGAAGTGGTGGGTGAAGGAAAGCGTGGGGTGGGATGAGAGGCGTTGTAAAAAGGATTGTAGCGAGTCGGGTCCATGTGTCCAGAGAAGAAAAATATCGTCAATATACCTCAGCCATAGGAGTGGTCTGGGGGAAACGTCAAGAAAGCGTTCCTCCCATTCACCTAAGAAGGCATTGGCATAGGAGGGCGCCATGCGAGTGCCCATCGCGGTACCTTTTATTTGTAGGTAGTGGCGCCCTCCGAAAGAGAAGTTGTTTTTTTGGAGCACCATTTCAGCCAGCTTCGTTAGGAAATGGGAGGATGGTCTTGTGTCAGGTGGTCTGGAGTCCAATAATTTTCTCAGAGCGGATAGTCCTTGGTTGTGAGGGATGTTGGTGTAGAGGGAGCAGACGTCTATAGTGGACATAATTGTGTTAGGTGGGAGAGGGGAAGGGAGTGATTTTAGGCGTAGTAGAAAGTGGTTTGTGTCTCTGATGAAGGATGGGATTTGACGGACGAGAGGTTGTAGGTGGGAGTCAACATAGGCAGAGATGCGTTCCGTGGGAGAATTAAAGCTGGCAACAATGGGGCGGCCGGGGATGTTGGGTTTGTGGATTTTTGGGAGTAGGTAGAAGGTTGGGGTCCGGGGTGTGTTGGGGATCATCAGGGAAATGGTGGAATCAGAGAGGCCTTCTTGTTTTCCCACGGAACGCAGATATGCAGAAATTTCGGAGGAGTGGCGGTCAGTGGGGTTGGAGGGGAGAGGAAGGTAAGAAGTTTGGTCAGATAGTTGGCGGAGGGCTTCGTCGTTGTAATGCGAGCGGTCCATTACCACGGTGGTGGTACCTTTGTCTGCAGGGAGGATAATAATTTTGTCGTTGCGTTTTAACGTAGAAATTGCGTGTCTTTCTGGTTTCGTCAAATTATCGTGGTGGTCAAGGAGGTCGGGAAAGTTGGGCTGGGCGACTGCGTGAATTATGTAATTAGCATATTGCTCGATGGGATGGTGGGGAGGAAGAGAGGGTGGGATGTATTGGGAAGGGGGTTTGAAGGCAGAAAGGGATTGTGGAAGTGAGTCGGGGGAAGATGAGGAGTCAGATGTGGGTGGGGCGGCTTTGAGGCGGAGTAAGCGTACGAAGGCTTGTATGTCGGCAAGGAGACAAAAATGGTCAAATTTTATGGTGGGGCAGAAGGAGAGGCCCCGGGAAAGGAGGGCATTTTCGGCGGGGTTAAGAACATGAGAGGAAAGGTTCAGGACGTCATCTGGCTGGGAGGGGTTTGCGGTATGCGTGGGGGTGAGGTCCTGCGGAGAATTGGGATGCATCCTCGGTTCGCGGGTTGAAACAAAGGGAGACCTCCTGAGAGAGTGTAGTGGGGGTGGAGTGGGGATTCCCAAAAGGTCGGCCAAGGAGGGTTTTTGGGCGAGGAGAGGCGGGGGAGGGGGGATGTCGGACTTACCAGCTGGGAAAAAGGGGAGAGGTAGGCCGAGCTGGAGGTGGCGGACGCACATAAGGGAAAGTTTGCGTATGAGTCTGTATCGGTTGGCTGCAATATCCTCTGCAGCTCTACGGAAAATGGCGTCGAGATCAGCTGTGGAGTTTTGGGAATGATTGAGTTCGTGTATGAGGATTAAACATTTCTCAAAGTGCATGTTAGAGAGTGATTTATAGTGGCGTAAGATTAGACGGACAATGTTGAGGGACATGAGGTGATATGTAAGGGCGAAAGATGAGCGGATAGCCGGAGGAAGGCCCGATAGGGGAATTCTCACGGTGAGACCTTTGGGGGGGAGGCCTAGTTCTAGGCAGCCATTGAGGAATTCAATCTGGCAAGTTAATGATGTATGTTTGCGGAGGTGATAACGGAAACGGCGGATATTTTCCATGGTGGAAGGAGAAGTATAAAGTATAAAAGATAAAGGCGATAGGAAAGTTGGTAAAAAGGAAAGGATGACAGACACGAAAGGATAAGGTAAAATAATATAACAACTTACGGAAAAGGAAAGGTAAAATGAATATATGGATGTCAACAAGGTGTTGGGATGAGGAAACCCAGTGAGCACTCACCAATCAGACGACTTCAGGTTGGCGAGGCCCCGGGGATGTCGAAGCGACACACGTAAAATAACACAAAAACACAGAAACATCACAAACGTAAAGCTTTCGGAACTACTCCTTCTTCAGCTACAGAGAGAGAACTGATGGCGGTGACACTGGGTGGAGGCATGGGGGTGGAAGGGTAGTGCGGAAAGGTCGAGGATTGGAGGAAACGGAGGGGGTTGGGGATGGGTAGGGTGTTTCCTCATCCCAACACCTTGTTGACATCCATATATATATATATATATATACATATATATATATAGTGCCGTAACTAGGGTATGGCGAAGGTGGCATTTGCCGTAGGAGCCGAACGTTCTTGCAAAAATGCCAAAATGATATTTTCCCAAATATAAGTATTAATTTAACACTACAATTTTCAAGTCATTATTAATCAAATGTTACTATTCTCATTTACAACGCAGGAAAAATAATATTCAACGAAACTTAGATGTTTTCCAAAATTTTGCCATATCTCCTTTTTACGTCTCTGTACACACACACACGCATATATATAGGGACTTCTAGTGTTGCAAGCATGCGATCATTCGGTCATAACTGAGAAGACCTGTTTTTTTTTGCCAACTTTCTAGGAAATATAAGAAGTGGCGTGTAAAGCCTAACGCTACATGAAACGTCGGTAAACAACAGCAGAGAATTAAGTAAGGGAAGGGTTAGGAGGGAATGAAATAATATGTTGGGTGGAGGAGGGGCTGCGAGCGGGGGGGGGGGAGGTCTGCGAGGGGAGGGCTGAGAAAGGATGAAAGCAAGAAAAAGAATGGAACGAAGGACCCCTGAGCCCTTGTTTCGAATGACCAGAGAGCGAAGGACATGACGGGCGCTAACAGAAGAAACGCCCAGGACCGAGCCGAAGGAGAATCGAGGAAGGAGATGAAGAAGAAGGAAGGATGGGGTTTAGAGGGAGAGAAAGAAAGGGGACGAAGCATTTGTGTGGAGGGGCAGGGAAGAGCGCCCGCGTTGAAACAGAAAGTGAGAAAAAGTTGAGAATTTTTTCAGAGAGAATGGAAGATATGGTGAGGAAGAGTTAGGTGGGGAGTTTAAGTGGGCGGAGAAGGAAAAGAGAGAGAGAGAGAGAATAAGATGAAGAGGGAGAAAGAAAAGATGGTGGGCGTTTCTAGCGTTACGGAGACAGTTTTTTCAAGAGTACACGCAAAAACCATCTGAAAGGGAGGCTGAGGTAAGAAGGAGAGATGTAGAGATTGAGTTATTGATGCCTCCGGGATAAAAAAGAATTGCTACGCAGCTTTTGAGAAGCTTTATTTTTAATCGACGTTCAATGCTAAATTTGTGATCGTGTAACACCTTAATGCTCATAATATTTTATCGATGAATTTTTATACCATTGAAAAAAAAGATTAAAATTATTTTGTTTTCCTCTCTTCACAGAAAAAAATTTTATTAGGCTCGATGTAATACCATCAATATGCTCACGTATTTCTCTAGTGCAGAAGGCAATTCCATGGGATAAAGGTAAAGTTACGGCGGAGAGAGGATTTTCAGAGCAGAGAAAAAATGGGTAAATGTGGGTGTAGCGAGAGCGCTAGCACGCATCCGCATTAATGGGACACCATATAAGTCGGAAACCGAAGGAGCAAAAAAGTTGCCACATTGTGAGGCTGCAGAAAATATAAGACGCCGGACCAGATTTCTTCCGACTTGAAAAGGAGAAAGGAGAGGGCAAAACTGCGATGAATAAAAAACCGTGGTAAGGGACGGATAAGAAGATGGGATGCGGATAAAAAAATCTTGAATGAGGGAAAAGATATAGAATTGGCTCGCACGAGGATGAATGGAAGAGAAATGTCATTGAGGGATGTTGAAAGATTCTGAAAGGGAACGGATGATAGTAAAAAAATGCCATATTTTCCCTCCGGGACAGACAGGAATTGAATATTGCGCAAAATTTGCTGAAATGTTTTCTTGAATTCTGTATAGAGATGGAAGCCTTGTATGACAACATAGGACAATAATTACTGCACCAATTATATATGTTTGAATTTAGATTACTGCACTGCGCTGCAAGCCTTCAAAAGAGTTTGGAAAGGGGTGTCATTGCATCAAACATACACTCTGATTAAAGACTCTATTGGCCTCTCTTATAACGTCTAGGAAAAATGATCTGCGGTTTTTTCGGCTCTAGCGGCTATTTCCATGCATTTTTTGGTGCGCTCTGTACCAAATGAATTATGGACTATTTACTTTTTGAATAATTTCCGACTGTACTCCATTATTTTACATTTCCTTGTCAGCCATACCATGTCTCCCAAAATCTTTGATACGCTTACATTGCAATCCATACTAGCCCTTAACAAATCAGGTTACTCTACGTTTGACTATTTTCAAGTCCCTAGTTAGGCCCTCCTACATGACTGCAGAACGGGAATAAACGATAAGACGGATTAGCAAAAAAGATGCGATTCCCTTCCTTCCCTTCCTGCAGAACTCTGTAGGAAAGCCCTTGACATCGTTTTCTGATGCTGTAAAGTATCCTTTTAACTCTGAAAATATCGTGGATCAATAATCGTCGAATTCCTTTAACGCCTCGTTCCTCGTAGACTTACTACTATATTTGCATTTAAAATGCTCATTTGCGATATCACCACCAGTTTGCTTAAGATATTTAAAGCGCGCATGACGCTATCTTTGTTCCTTAAGTAAGGAGCGAAACTTCGGTTTCATCCACCGTGGGTCCTTACGAACACGAACGCGTTTGATTGGAGTAAGATTGATAGCTTCCCGCTAATGATACTCTAAACCAGGGGCGTGCAACCCTTTTGCGCGGCGGGACGTATTCTTAGATGCGAGTGCTTTATTATTATAATTCGCGAGCGCCTATGTGGGTCGGATGAGCGTTTATATGGAGACTTACTCGAGGGATCGTACGCGATTATTAAAATGAAAATAAAGTCTAAACAATTTTTTAGCGCCAAATCTTCACTAGACAAGGTTAAATGGATGTAATTCTAATTAAAGTTTACGAATCGTCTGAATTAAATGTCACGGACCGCATCATAATCAAATCATCGCGGGCCGTATAAAATGGTCTTGCGGGCAGCAGGTTGCCCTCTAAACCTTCATTCAAGAATACAAAAATTAATGAATTTCGTCATTTGGTATATGGGGTCAGTTTTTGAAACTGGAACAACTGCTCTACCTAAAATGTACACTACTCGTGTTGGCCTGGTATTTATCGTAGGATTCAACGTTAAATCAGCAGTGACTATTGACTATTTTCTGGTGATCAATATCTCGATCGAGTTGATGTCTTCCGTCAGCCAGCGATCAGTTCCCAACAAAACGTCTGCACGACGATGCCATTTAGCGTCATATTTTGTAAACAAATCTCGAAGAATACATTCCACTTAAAGGTAGGCTCCAGTTTATTTAGATTCCCTGTATATTAAACCAGAAAGAATTTATCCCGTGTTGAGTTTCCTCCATGCAGAAGCCTTTACCATAATGATATTTTACAATGAATCGTTTTACCGAATTAATACTTCGAACAATTTCACAGTTGATTTTATTTGAATCGTTTTACCCAAGTATTTAGAACAATTGCACAGTTAATTTATTCGTCGTAGTTGTATTTAAATTAAAAATTAACTGTATCGTTAGAGTGATAGTACATGCTAGCGTAGCGGAGAGGTATGTAACCCACAATATTTTATTTTCTATAAGTCAGTTTTAATACGCAAATTATTTGTGACATACAATTTAAATTATTCAAAATATAATAGAAAAAATGTGCTGACAACGCCTCGATGAAAATGTAGATGCAGTGCATCAAGATATCACACTGCTACCAACTATTGGATCAACTGAAGAGTAACTGCGAATGTGCAACAATGAAAGATTGACTAATCTGCCAGGTATTTTGAAACATTAATGAGGAGTTTCACAACCACTAATACTCCCGATCGATTTCAAAAATTAGAGGTCAACTTAAGTTTAAGTTCACCCAACTGACGAGTCCAAACGGCAATATTAAATTCTTTTGTAAACTTTTGCAGTTATAACTGACAACAGTTTTATAGTTTACCATTTAAAAGGACAAAAAATCACACGCGTTTAACACCAACAGAGACGTAAGTATCCTTCCAACTGTTTTTGGGGGCAGCACGATTATCAAAGTATTAGGAAGAGACTAAAAATTAAAAAATACAATAAAAATAATGAGAAAATAAATGTTTCAACTAACCTTTACAGCAGAAACCATACAAATGAAAGGTATTTGTTTATTAAGAACTAAAACATAAAATACTTTAATAACTCGTATTTTAATTTTTAACAGTTTTTAGCAGGGAAACCAAGGAAAGGGGGTTCCCAAAGGAAAATCATGGTTTTTATGACAAAAATAGTGGTTATAGTCTCGCGCACAATAAATTTTCGGGCTCCGCTATTTCTCCACAAAAGGTGATCAATATGGTAAATTAATTGTCGTTCCCGGTCCTCCCTCTCTTCAAGCCAACGCCTTTAACCACCCCACCTCATCCGATCTCCCTCTCCGAGGTTCCCTTTCCCATTTTTCCTTCCCTCTTCGCTCACGGACGGCCGGAGAAAATTAATGCAAAGTCATGCGGACCTCACTCAGCAACCGAAGAATATTCTGCGCCCACTTTTTTGCAGTCATGGAACGCAAAAAATACATACATACATAGGAGAGGATGGAAGGAAAGAGAAGATGACGGCAGGAGTACTAGAACGAGGAGTGATAGGGAAGAGAGCGAATTGGATAAGAGGAGGAAGAAGAAGAGCTAGGGCGGAATTAACTCTCTCTCCTTTACGAACAAGATTGGGGGACGGGGGAGGGGTGGGAGAGAGGGGGGCATCTCCTGTCGCCCCCCACGCGAGCGTGAGGTGTATTAAGATTGGAAGAGCGCGGGCTAGCGTAAAATGGAGCGAAGTAAGGGAGAAGGCAGAAAAAAAAATATATCCTTCGGCTTGGTTGCGGAGGTAGGAAGGGGAAAAGAGAAAAAAAGCTTTTTTTAAATTTGGCTTGAATCCTCTCCCAATCTCTATTCTTCCTATGCAAATCACGGCAAATTAAGGTATCTTAGAGCTACTCGCATGCGCCTTCTGATCCTTTCCCATTAACCCATTGTCGTTAGAGAAAAGTAGATGTATTATGTAGGTGTAGACTTTAAGCGCGCGTGCTGATGGAGTATTTTTGGGAACGCAGACAAGCAAACCTTTTTTTTCATTAAGTGGATAAAATAATTTGACGAGCTAAAATAGTTCTTTTTTTAACCGTAAGAGGTATAGAATAACTATGCATACATGGCCTACAATGGCAGACTCACACCAAACACACACACTCTCTCACTCTCTATTGCATTATTTAATTTTTCCCCGGCATATAAAGCGTGCATATGAATATACCGGAGCACTTAAAAATAATCTTGCGATAATTCACGGTAAACGATATACGAGGCAACGCGGGAGACTTTTGCTGACGATGAGAGTCGCCCTGTGTCAAGCAAACAATAAGGAAGTGTTCTCATAAAATAGTTTTGCAAAAATTTAATAATGAGACGATCGTTCATCTGTTATAGAATGAGGACTTTCTAATCAATGTTAGCGTGTTTTCAAGTTAGTATAAAAAGCAGGCACGGAGGGATTTCCATCTAAATCAGACGATGGAATCGCGTGCACTTCAAACTGGAACAGAAAGTGCTTTTAGGAAGTATTTCTTAAATACAACCATTATAGTGGAGCCTCCTTCCTTAACTATGATGGAATCATAAGAATATAACATGTTCTTTTTAAGCAAAAGAAATGAAAACAATAACGCTCGTTATGCGCTGAGTCAATATCTGACCTTTTACGCAGAACTGAATAGTTAAAACCTTCCTGCAACAGTTCACTTTAGATATTAATACTCAATGTCTGCCCGTCCGTCCGTCTGCCCTTCCTTTTTCCCTTGATCAGTTTGTCATAGAGAAATACAGTAAACGCCATTTTGTTTCTGCCAACTAGGAGACACCGGGAAAACCATTTTAGTTTACATAAGTGTCCTGGTTCGACTCCGGGAGATGATTAAATTTTCCCAAATGTTTACACAGGAGTTTTGATTTTTCAAGGTGCAAGGTTTATTTCCTTCATTTATTAAAATACGTAAATAGGGAGCGAATTTTTCCATTTTTACTTCATTTGACGGCAAAAACTATAAGATATCTTATTATTGTAATGTGTAGTCGTTACACGGTGGAATTTGTCAGAAACAGGGGTTTATTTTCGAAATTTGATGACTTCTTCATACTTCTTTTGGGTTTGCGACCCGCATTGTTGCCTCGGATTGAATTAGCTTCTATTAAGTCTTCAAATAGACAGAAGAATTCCATTATTCGCTTCGCGCTTTTTACGAAGCATCGAAATTATAGTTGTATCAATGTCAAAATTAACAATGCAACGTTAATAACTGAAGATTATTATTATTCAGTAAATTGCGTGTAGCTGTGGGTATTTTTAACGATGATGGTTTTAAAAATGCAGATTTCTGACTCACTTCGCAAATGTTTTTGCGGGGACCACTATTACAATATTAAATGCACAGTCAACTCGTCTTTTACAGTTATCGATGGATCAAACAATTCACACATGCGCTCATTCCTCGCAACCCATTGATTCTCAATGAACAATTTAAAAGTCATGATCTATACCACATTGTTAAACATAAAAATAATAGAGTACTATTTCAAGTCTAAATACTATGATTTTCACTGAACGCTATGCTGCTCACTATAGGTATGCCGCAAAAATAACAACATGCGCGGATTTCGGCCGCGCACGGAGGGGAAGTTGCCTCGGTCATCTTGACTTCTCCCACCCCACTACTAGCCCATCCTTCTCCTCCTTAGGTTGTCAGTTCTAACTATTTACAGTTGCTGCCTAGACGAAATTTTGCGAATAATTGGCAGCAGTGTAGTTAGAAAATGACCGAGACAGCGATAGCCCGTGCAGTAAGGAAGGGCGAGAGGGGAGGGTACCAAGTCGAGTAAGGGATTAGGCCACACCCACTGTGCACCCAAAATATTCTTTTGATCGCGGTAGACCTATAGAGGTGAATTTTAACCAAAGGCATCTCATTTTTTTCTTTCTTAGGGATGTTTTAAAAAAGTATCAAGGCGTTTGTTTTATTTGTTTATTTAGTAGCATTGAAAGAAATAATCAAATATAATATGATATGGTATGGTATCATATGATAAATGATATGACATAATATAATATATATTATATGTGTATATAAATAAAACATATAACACGTAATATATATATATATATATATATATATATATATATATATATATATATATATATATATATATAATCAATGTCTGCAGCTATGAAAGAACAGAGTACACCAACTGTGCATTTGAGCAAAAAATCAACCTTCATTAGCGAAAATATCTCTGATGACTGGTGAACTACGAAGGAGAACGACTGCTATACAGTTAAAATGCTTAACTGTTTTACAAACTTAAGAGGCTTCCTATATAAAAGTTAGGAGATTTGATCTTTCTATCTTTCAAATTTTTCAATATTTTATAGATTTAAAATTTGATAGCTTCCATTTTTTAATGTTAAATAAAATTCTGGAAAATCATTTGTCGACGAGTTCCAAATTTTGCACAACATAGGCTGGAAAGGAAACATTCTAAATAATTTTGATGAAGGAATTTGGTCACATGTTAATTTGTTCATCGGTATTGTCAAGGAGTTATGAAAATTGAAACAATTTAGAATAAACCTATGTATCAGGGGCCATCGAAATTGCCGTTCGCTCATCAAGTCAATATTTATTTACTTGCATATAATGCAAAGAGAGATTGTATGGAATGCGGCCTCAAGATCTTTGCGCCCCTGTTCGCCGGTACCTCGGGCATGCCGTGAGTGCTGCCGAATGCTATGGTATTGCCTACACGGACGGAAAACAACCGGGACGTTTTTTCACGAAGTCATATTTATGGAAGCAATAATATAGCTGTTATAAAATTCAATCATACAAGGAAAGTAACGGGATTTATTGACTGATGTCTGACATAATTAATATGCGAGAAGTTTAATGAACGTGGTATAAAATGGGTATCAAATCTTCCGGATGTCAGTCGTTACTTTGGCAGCCACGCCATGTGCACCAACACCGTCATGAGTGTGAGACAAGTGGATGTAATAGGAATACGAGAAAGAATAAATGGAACTGCACTTAGGCAGGAAGGGATAGGATACGAAATGGTCGACTTGGCGATGTTTTTAAGCAATCATGCTTTTGTATGCGCTTATTTAACCGGCGACCAAGTTTATGGAGACGTTAAAAACCACGGAACAAACCCAATTTCGAAAACATTCGCAAATGAAATGAGTAGAGCCAGAGAGAAAGTGTTGCAGTGGGCGTGACGAGAATGTCAGAGAACTGGGAGCTTTTCAACCGAGGCCTTGGAATATTTTGAGAGCGAGGAAGTAGTGGAGAATAGACTTTTGAAAGGCTAAGGGGTAATGCGTGCAGGTGGGCGAGAGGATTACGCCCCAGGATGTTGAGAGGTACCCTGCGGAATAGGAGGATTGCGAGGTGGGCCTGAGTCATTTGTTGTATGGAAGTTAAAGGAGTCCCGGAGAGTCAGAGAGTGAATGGGAGCAAGTTTAGAATCGCGGTTTTCCATCTCGTATTGACCCCGCCGGGTTCGTCGTAGGCGGCAACGGCGGCTGAGCCTCTTCTTTAAGCCGCACGATGTCGCCGTGCCATCCGAGGTCGCGGAAAAGGGGTTCAGCGGAGCAGCAGAGCGAGAAGAGGGGCTTAAAAGGGATAGGAATTTTCGAGTGTGCATGTGTGCGTTTGGGAGGGTATGATGAGGTGGGATGGGTTGGAAGGGAGGACATTAATGACGTCTTTGAACGATCCGAAGAGAAAAGGAACGAGTTGACGTTTCGACAGTCACAAGCGAGTGCTTAGGGATAAAGGGATACCCGAAAGACTTTATCGTGATGATAAACGAATAGGTACATTCGGAAAAGTTTAATTTAAAATTTTGTTGGAAATGAAAAAATTGCCAAATGAATTCCACTAAAATATTATAATATACCAATATGAGCAAAAACAGGTAAGGAAAGAGCTGACATATCAGATATTAAATGTGGGATTTTCAGGATAAAAATAGGCTGCCCCAGGAAACCGCAGAATTATGGCCATGGAAAATTCCTCAAAATTTGGCCGCTTTAACTTGACCGGCGTAAAAGTAGTTCGCGGGACACGGAAGTGTGACGGACGGACTGACGGAAAAAACCGATTATATTGGCGGATTAAAAAAAATCCGTTCATCACAGAGGCACGTAATTTAGCACAAGGAAATAATACGGTACAAACACGCTCAGATAAACAATATGTGAGATGCATTTGGGTCCATTCTGTTAATAGACGTTTACGAATACAAAGAAAAATTATAAATTTAAGTTTTTTTACACAGAGGAACAATAAAATTTGAGAGAATTAATGTACGTGCGGAATAAAAAAATTCAAGAAAGTCATAAACAAATGTAAAAATAGGAAGGATTTACTAAATTTATATAAAATAAAAACAAAATAAATTGTTCGATAATCTTGGAGGTAAAAAAAACGCCCTTAGTCGTCGAATGAAAGTAATTTTCGCATGGCGTAATTGAAGTATAAATTGGGAAGAAGAGAGGTAATCAAGAGGGACAAGGCACCAAATGAAATGCTGATCATGCCGAAGAAAAAATAGAATTAATTAAGAGATAAATAAAATCAAGGGTTAATTAGAACGAACTTTAGATTACGGGATAAAAAAGTGGAAAAATTCGATCCAATCTAAATTACGAAAATAATCGAATGATTAACCTCTACACGGGCAAGCTTCATTTTTACCGTAACAGGGCAAGTGGGGTCAGATTTGATCCCATATATTTAAATAGTTAGCAACTTAACTAAAGGAGTATGGCTTATTTTTTTGAATTTATTAATAATGAAATGGTTAAGAAATATTACTGTTGCATAAAATTTTAAGCATTATATTTGTTTATTGCTGATTTTGATATTTTATATATTTCCTTACAATGAGGCAAAGTTGCAATATAATGGTATGAAAATAACTACAAAATACAATTACAATTTTTATGTAACATTTCTTACACTTACAATAATATACAGTGTGGGACCATTTATCCGGCTACCCAGTATCCGGAAGTTCCAAAAACCGGAAACCAATAAAGTGAAATATTTAAAAAGCTTATATCCTCGGTATTTTTGCTCACAATCTTAGTGTTTTCAATAACTTTTATATTAACTTAGTCATGTATACATATATATACAGAGCCGTAGTGATAGCAGGGCAACCGGGGCAAGTGCCCAGGGCACAGCTTTGTAAGGGGGAGCCAATTGGAAATTTTATTATACACTATTTTATAGATAACTGAAAGAAAATTTTTTGTCTGTGAAGTTGAGAGTCTGAGAATTTGCAATCGCTTTCCATTTAACACGAACTTTCTCTTTCCCTTTCTCATACACACAAACACTTAAGGAGGTTCTGAGTTCCCCTGGAGGGGAGGAAATACTTGTGTTTGGATAAACATATTTTTCAATAGGGAATAATATGCCATAAGTGGACGCAACGTATTCTGGAAGCAGGGTTTATCCCTTTGTGACAGATTTGGCTAACCTTTACGCCTCCATGTCTTACGGACCTAAAATCCTAAACAGCAGGATGGCTATCCTCGCTTTTGGATAGTGAGGAAACCCCCTTGACTGCAGAGCTAATCAGCGAATCGTTAGTGATGTATTCAGTCACTACGTTTACCAAGCGGTCTCAGATCGATCTAGAACTGATTTAGATAGGTTTGGTAAACTAATCGATCTGGCTAGACCGGTCTGAGAAGTGAACTGGCTCAGCCCGCTCGGGAAGACAATCTGAAAGTTGATAATTCATCTACTATTAGGAAACAACCGACTGACGACGTGTATCGAACACGACTGAAAGATCGATATTGAAAATCCGTCTTGGTAAACGCACTGGGCCGAGTCAGCTTGCTGCTCAGTTTCAGATCGGTCTGAGTTCAGACCGTTCTGAGTTCCTTTGGTAAACGTAGTGAGGAAAGAATTGTATGTGGAAGCAGGAAGGTGCATCTTGGTTTGATCAAGAATACGCAGTCGCCGTTAATAAGTAAGTTATATTTATATATTTTGCTATTCCCGGCGTTAAAAGGATGATAGGCAGATTCAGACTTTACCCCTGTGGGGGGTAATCCATTGGCTAAGGGGCGTAACCGAGAAATAATAGAGAAACATAGCATTATGGGTGTAAAGTACTAAAACAGTTCATTTTTCCATAGTTCAAGTCTACTTTAAAAAAGTATTTTTGGATTGTTTTTTATCTTGGCGGAATTATCCCCTTTATCCCTCTTGAATCCGCCCATGGGTAGGAGTTCGTTTTAGATAATTCAGTAGCAATAACTTTTTTGCGCATTTTAGGCCTGGCTACCCGAATTCCGGAAAACCCCCTATCCGGCAACCCTCAGGTTACTGGTTAGCCAGATAAATGGTCCCACACTGTATATAATCTCCACAATTATACATGTATACTGTAGCTATTTAAAATTCTTACACTCATTATATATAGTTAGTAGTAGGGTCAATAATGACCCCAATCCCACATTTATTATTTATCTTGTTATATGAAACAAATTATAATAATTTTCATTCGCATAAAAGGAAATTGGTAGCAAATAAACACATACAAAAATCGAGAAGTTGCATCAAGTAAAACTTTTCACAATAATAAGCAAAACAACTGAGTGGGGACAAATATGACCCCGCTTGCCCGTTTAAAGGTTAAAAAATAAATAAGCAAAATCGTTCCATTGAAAGGATATCGTGAAATGGTTAACTTTAATCAATTTTTTAAATTTACTGTGCATAAATAATATATTATTTGTTAAAATATTGATGAATATTTGAGGTATGATGTATTACTTGAATATATCTTCAAAGTAGCGGATAATTATAATAAACAAACCAATAACACAAAACAAAAATTGGCATTGCATCGATTAAAAATATTCAATGCCACGAAAATCGAAAAACATTTTATGTATTTGCTGCTGTGGAGATTGTCGTAAACAATTTCTCAAATTAAAGCAAAACTTCCTATGGCCGGAGGATTCCCAGGATGATCAACATGAAACGAAAATTGCTATATAGCAACGAGGAAAAATGAGGAAGGATCTTGTCGATAAAAATAAGAGAAAAAAGTATGACCAATTTTAAATAACAAGGGAAGAAGAATCAGAGAGAAAGAGAGAGGGTAAGAAGGGTTGAGGGACATCCATTACGAGGGACGGAATTGGCCCATAAAGACTAAGGAAGGGAGAGAGAGAGAAGAGAGAGAGACAGAGAGAGAGAGAGAGAAGAGAGAGAGAGAGAGATAGATCAATTCGACCGCAACCCAAATCTCTCCTTCCCTCGACACAACTCCCTACTTCCCTCCTTCTCCATCTTTTTCTTCTCTCCTCCCTCTTTTTCCCTCTCTCCCACACGTAGACCACACAATCCAACACCCATACGCAGAGTCCCATCCCTTATTCGCCAGAGGATCGTGCGGGAGGGCCTGAAAAATAACCCTCCCTCTCCTTCTCTCTTTCGACTTCTCAACTGTGCGTCAGGAATGCCTCGTAACTCCCTTCTCCCCCCCTCTCTCTCTCTCTCTCTCACTGGATGTCGTATTCCTCTCGAAAGTATCACCCTTTACCCTTCCCCTCCTAGCCTTCTTCTTTCCTTCTTCATCCCAGGACGGCAACAGAAGCCAGGGTCGGTTTTCCACTTCTCGGTCATTCGGTCTGCCGACGATGCCGCGCACTTTATCTGTTTTCGGGACCAATCCTTTCCGATACGATACCGATACACGCAATTCTCTTTCTTCTCGGTATTTTTTATCCCTCGTGGTTTTTTATACTCTCGTTTTTTTATATTGAACTCGGTACGAACGCCAGATTATGACGAGGATCCATCAATGGACAGATTTGCGGACGCAATTTATTGCGGAGTTTCCACGGGTACCGATATGAGATCGGCATTTTTTGCTTTAAATAGCGTCCGCCCATTGTGGTCGCGTCTTGCATTTGAGTTTTCTTTATGACTCGAAAGGCAGAGATGCCTTTGTTGTCGAATTTTGCTCGAATGATAGCTGGAATTCGTTTCGTGAATTACGAAGGAAGTTTTATGGAGCTCTCTGAAGACTTTTAATACAGGCACGTTTTTATGGGTAAGGTTCATTAGCTTATTCCTGAGAAAAGAAGACGGCCACGCCAATAGCCGTAAAGATGCAAGATTTTTCTAGGACAAGGAAAGGTGATTTTCCCCTTGTCGAGATTTCAGTATTTTGCGAGCATTTTGTTGTATGGTAAAAATAGAATATAAAAGTAATGTTGATTTACTAGTCCTAGACCACTGATCTTTTTAATTGCTTCCAAAAAGTACAAACATTTAACTGTTACTGTTAAGCAAAACAATGCTTCGAGGGCTCTAAATATTATTAAAATTAAAAAATTATTTCTGCCATCACAGTCCATAAAAATGTGTCCGGATATGAATTCAAATTTGTCACACTAAAGACTTGTCCAATTTCATACTTGGTTTGCAGATTTCGCAATCAAACAAATTCTTCTCCACTGTACTTATATTCTCTTTCTATAAAGTTCCCTCTTATGATTTACAGTCAAATTTAACGCCGTTTCAGAATAAATGGCAGATAAAAGTACAGATAAATATATTAATTGAAAGCAATGGAAAAACATTAAAAAACGTCTAATTTAAGGTTTACATTTGACAAATACATTGCAAAGGCGATTGCTATAACGATAACTGTTGCACATGTCTTTGGAATAACTCAATGCCAATATGTCTAGACAAAAATAACCAAAATTAATAATTATTTTGACTTTTTGAGACAGCTGGATTAAGTTTTTCATAGGTATAATTAGTTGCAATTTACTTATCATAATTCTATTTTGATTAGAGTCTCATGCAGTGCTGAAGCATTTCCTGAAAATTTCGATCTTTTTATTCCTTTAGGTGATGCGTCACACTGTGACTTCAAAGACCTATTCATTAAACTCGCCAACATCAACAATTTTACTCGGCATACAAAACTTGCTGCCTTTTTCTCGTCTCTTCTACTGTTATAATTTTTTCTCCTGAAAATCATATCTTATTAAGTTGTAACTGAAATACTACGCTTCTATTTTCGACCAACTTCCATGTTTCCGTTTCTGGTTCCTATATTCATGCAAACGCCCCTTTATACTTTTCCCTTACTGCAAACTTAATCTTTCATTTCTATGAGAAGTGACACGGCTATTATTCGATGTAGTGTTGTGTGTGTTTTTGGGCGTTTGTGTGTTCTAAGAGGAACTTCCACAGTCGTACGAGACCTGAGGTGGTCGTCCAAAACACTAGTATTAGCGCAGCAACAGTAATGATAATAAAAAAGACGGAATGATAATAAAAATCTAAAAATAGAAATTCGAGTTTGTGAAAATTTTCTCCTTAAAAACAAAGCGAATGAAAAAACTTATTTTTAAAAACTACTTTAATTGTTTTGTATTGTTTACTTTTGGCAAAGCCTGTTTGAAGATTTAATGATTAGTGTAGCAGCTGTTTTAAAACGACGTTTTTTGTGAATGCACGATCCTCGCCTGGAATTAATTTTCCATGATATGGTGTGCTGTGAGCATGGACTCTTAAATTTTCATGATTCCCGGATTGTGTGAATTTTATGCATATATAAGACAGCATACAATAATGAGGATCTCGAGTACAACAATCTGTTGTCGTCATGGGAACCTTTCACAAAAAACGCAATATTTTTATGAAATATTTAATTTTTATGCAAAGTTCGAGCGATTTCGAATCGAAAGAAAATATCGACGATAAGAATATGAATATTTGTTTATTTTCCTTTCAAATGGCTTTTATTCGAAGATGGTAGGTCAATTACTTCTAATTTGATTTAGCAAAAGAAAAAAGGCAGCAGGTCTAAAAATCGATTTCTACTTTCCAGAATGGAAATAGACTATAGTTTCGTCGTTGCGTCTGTCTATCTGTCCGTCTGTCTCCCCTATTAACTTTTGAACCAAGAGACCGATTTTCATGACACTTGGTGGAAATCTCTTGCTACTTTGGCCGAGCTCTGGAGGATAGCTTTTGTTGCGAAGTTTTAAAGCCTCGGGTTCGATTCCAGGAACCATAATTCCCATTTTATTTACGTGGGAAATCTGAAATCCATCGTGCAGGCTAATTTTCTCTTGCACATTAAAATATCTTAGAATTTTAATATCGGAACGGGATTTGTACTTTTCTCTGAGAAAATGAAGGTATGTTCTAATTTCGATCGTAGAATGCTGCTTATCGATCGTATTTCTTCGAATTTCACGTAAATACCGGCGTTTTTGAAGTTTTTATCACTCATTACGAGAGTGCTGCCAACGAAACGACTTTGTTCGACTCGAATTCGATATAGTCTAGTACAGGAGTCGGCAACCGGTCGATCTCGAAGCATGTCGTGGTCGATCGCGCGGGACTTAACAAAAATCGAGAAATTGAAAAAATACGTCTATCATTATGAACCTACAAAAAGTTTCGAATGTTCACGCCGACAAAAACAATAACATACGATTTTAGCTCATCACTTTGTAATGTATCACATTAAAATATTGTAATAATAATTGTATTGTAAAAAACGTCATCGGAAAAAGTGGTCTATCTTGAAATCTCAATTTTTTTTTCAAGTAGCTCACACGATGTTAAAGGTTGCCGACCCCTGATCTAGTACAACGTAACCCAACCTTTTGAGCTGCGCGAACCACTTCAGCAAACCATGCGGACCATTTAATTACTTACAGTGTAAGATATAAAGGGAATATGTTTAAGTAAAAACACCATTAATAAAAATATTCAATGACTGTGTGAGTGTACAACTTGCTTAATTTAAAAAAAAATTCCAGCTAAATATGAGATGTGGCCTAAAAATAAACTAATTTTGGAAACCTCCGCGGACCACTAACAAAACCTTTGCGGACCACAAGTAGTCTGCGGACTATAGGTTGCGAAACGCTGGTATAGTACGTACATACACGCGTTATTTTTGCCACAAAAATACGCGTGATCTATATAGCTTTCATTTCGAATGTATTTGTAATATTTTATATCGCTAATACAATTTGGGATCACAAAGAGCTATGTATCCGCGGTGATTTTTTAACTATTAAAGCCAATATAAGTATTAAATAAATGATTAAATGTAAAGTAGGCATAAGAAGTTCCGTTTGAATCATCTTGTTTTTTATATTGATTGATTACAAAGACCGTTTTTAAACAGGCTAATTCATCTGGAATATAATATAGATTGTGTGAGAATTGAGTGGTCAAAATTCTGATAAGTAAGTTATGTTGTCATATTAGGGTAAATCATTAAATAAGAAACCATAATTGTCGTAAATGGGCAGAAAAATCCGCGAAGAAAATAAATCCGACCAATATCAACATCAACGCAGTAATGAGTAAACAAGTGAGGTTGCTCACTTTGATTATTCTCTTCGAAATTCCCTCTTTTATTTAATTTATTCTATTATACTCGCACTTCGTCTTACTTTGCCTGCTTTCCGTTTTCCTTTGCGTTCTGCCACTCCCACATTCTCCATCCTTTCTCTTTCCTCCTCGCTGTCTCGTATGCCTTTCCACTGCCTGATTCCTTAGTCATCCTTATTTAATTCGCGCCACGCCTTTCTATTTTTATCAATTCTATTATCGCGTTCTCTTATAATTTTCCGCCTCTCCCCTCTCACCTCTTCTCATTTTATGAGAATATTCATCGTTCCTCCTTTCCTTAATGTAATCGCAACTCTCTCTCTCACTCTCTCTCTCCCTCTATCTCTTTCCCTTTCTCTCCCTCTATCTCTTCCCCTTTCTCTCCCTCTCTTCTTCCAATTATTTTGGCTTCTCTCAAATTATCTTTCCCTTCTCTCTCGCCCTCTCTCTCTTTCTCTACTCTTCCAATTATATAGCCATCTCTCAAATTATTTTACCTTTCAATCTCAAACTGTTGCTTTTTACTTCATAAAATCTTTCTCTCCAACGACAGTAAATAACCTCTATAACGGGGATTGTAAAAATTTTTATTTGTGTATTTTTTTAATTTTGCTTTCTCTGGGAGCATATAAATCGGACTAGTGTCAGAACTCTTTTCTATAAATTTAACAAAACGAACGTTCATTAATTTTCCGAGACATTTATGATGATGCTCCCGCCATATTGAATTTTCGAGAGAGTCGGAGGGATAATGAATAGTTCAATTTATGAGCCGTACAATTGTGAGGTGCCATAGTGTGCATTTGAATTTACTTGTCAAAGCAAAAAATTATACAAATTGCCACACGGGAATTTTCCTGAACTTAGCTCGTTTAAATTGGCAGGGCGTTAGACAAGACCCGAAATATCGAAATTCTCTTCCGTACTCGCCAGGGTGGATAACTGTATTTAATTCTCCCTTTTTCTCCCTCTTTACATTCCTCATCCCCCTCCTTTATAATCTATATCTTTTCTGTTTTATTCATCTTCATAAATCTTTCATTCTTTCCTCATCCCTCGTTTCTTTCGTCTTTTCCATTCTTCCATTCTCCATCTCCTCCTCCTCCTTCCTCTTATTTACATTCCCCTCTATATAACCGTCTAATTTTCCTCCATGTTTTCTCTCTCTCCGTCCCTTTCACTTTTTCACGGACACGAGACTCAGCCTCTCTCAGATCCTTTTCACTCCTACGCTCCCTGATCTTATTATTTTTCGCATCCCCTCCACTCCTTTTTTTCTACCGAACACAGCGCAACCGAAAGGATTAAAAGAGAATTCGACCGCCCACCGGAAACGGATACGCCTCGAGAACTTGATTAACGCTTTTCTTTTCGGTGTGTTAAGGTGTGGCGTAGGTGATTTTTTCCCTCTTTTCGAGCATGTAAAAAATCCTTAACTTCCCGGGCGGATGTATCCATATTTTATCCAAATCTCGTCTGCTCCCTCTCTCTCTCTCTCTCTGAAGCTCATTGGTCAGTCCTCCACTGCTTCCTCGATTTCATTCCATGGTGTATGCCTCACTTCCTTTAATCCCTCTTACGCTTTTGAAGTTTCCTGTAACGTCATATTTTCCGTCGTTAAATACCATGCCCCCTTGGTAAAGCCTAGTGCAAAAATATTTCTCACATGGAATTATTTTTATGAAAATTAATCTCAATTGAATGAAAAAGAGACTTTTTCATTGATGTAAGAGTAATGTCTCTATCCACCCGCAAACTCTTGTCCTCTAATATCCTCGGGAATAGATTCCTAAATCCCTAAAATGCGAGCTGTCAGGACTATATTTACCCCATTGTTTGTGGACCGAATTCCCTTTACTTCATAAAATTTAGACCAGATACAAAATTATAGTCACGAAGTCAAATTTTAACGCACGGTTTCACTGAGCAAAGGTTATAAGTCACACTTGCCACTTGAGTGTACTTATAAGAAACCATAAGTGATATTAAACTCTAGAGTTCTCTTGCAATTCAACGAGATACACTAATGTTAACACATTGATTTTTTCTAAAGCAATAATGACAGAGACGTATGCATAACATGATACGGCAATCAATGCAAAAATTGGCGCCATTTAACGTTAAAAAATAGTTAACACAATTTAAATCTGAGTGGTAGAGGAAATTACATCAATAGAAGGATATATATATATATATATATATATATATATATATATATATATATATATATATATATATATATATATACACACACACACATATATAATGGACTGATAGGATGAAAAACGATGAAGTGCTACGAAGAGTAGGAGAAAAGCGAATGATTATACAGACTATTAGAAAGTGGAAGGCAAACTGAGTTGGACATTATATGAGGAGAGAGAGTATGATTAAAGACGTGGCAGAAGGAAAACTAGATGGAAAAAGGGAAAGAGGTAGGAAAAGGTTTCAGCTGATAGACGATTTGAAAGGGAAAGAGAGTTGTCAAGATATAAAGAGGACAGAGGAAAATAGGAGTATATGGAGAGCCAGGTTTAACCATGAATAATCACGGACCTGTCTACGGACAGACTACCTATGATGATATATATGTTTCGAGTACTGCGAGGACATAGATCGACTTCTATGCATAATTTATAAACCTTTTATCTATAATCAACTAAAGGCTCGAGTTTAATATGATCATCTTCAGCCTAGCTCTAATTAACACATCCCCATCGCAAAGATATGGGCTAATTGATATTCATTCCAATCGAATAACTTTGCCTGCAATGACCTACAAATAGAAAGGGATAAGAAACTGCGTCTTCCTACCTTTGCTGCGGTTTAAACGATCCAGCGGAGGGAGAAGGTATCATCATTCTCCCACGACGAGAGTAATTCCTCCTGACGTACTCAAACACACACACACAAAGAACTCCATCACGGAATGACCACATCACATCACAGGGACGTGCAAGATTAAGCTTGGAAAAGGGCGATGGAAATTACGGGTAAAGGTTAGGCATTGGAAATGGAAGGAATTGGTTCGCAATCGCGCCGCACCTGGAATTGGAAAAGAAACGAAACTCAACGGTAATAGTATAACGCGATAAAAGGAAACATCTTAAATAGCCAACGCGGGAGAAATCTTTCGAAAAGGTTTTATTTCGATTCTTTTTCGTTTCCACCATGAACGCATTAATTCTCTCGAGGATTTCACGTTAAACTTTTTTAATTATACATGTGAAAAATACTATCCTTTAAAAAGTTCGTAGAAAAATATAACAAGAAGAGCAAGTAAGTACTTACACAGGTCTCGCAATTTTCTTTAATGATGAATAATTTTTAAATTACTAACTATCGCTGCAGAAAACAATACTCACCATCTTGAGGCAGACGGTATTGGCAACTTCCTTGGTCAAATCCGGACACTAACACTTCACAAATAAAACTGAAGTAATGCGAAAATTTCTCACCAGAAATACTAACGACGAGTCTTTTCCTTGTTATTCCAAAGGTAAAATAATCGATAACTAAGTCCTGGGAGGAAGGAGAGTAGTGATAATCCAGCAATCCTTTTCTTTTACACCGTCAAATTAAGACTTCAGCGTTGTATCGAAAAACATTTCTTGCCCGTAATTTCTACTCACAACCTCTTCTCATAACTCATAAGCCAGAATCAATTAAAATAAAGTAGCTTGGAGAAATTTATATGAGAACGTGATTAAAATTGACCATCGTATTCAAATTTTGCTTCTAATTATTCATCGCTGTTCCTTGTCTAGAGAATGATAAACCCATTTAGCAAAACCAAACCAAATAATTTTTAATACTTGAGATATAAATTAAGCATCGTAAGTTTTATCGGCGATTACCGGAGAGGTTGTGATAGAAGAATTATGTAAGAAAACTAGCTTAACATTTATCCACTCTTCCTAGAATACATATACACCAAAAAAAGCATACAGCCATTCGACCATGTTTTGGGTGAAGCATCAGCGAAGACGTGGGAGAGAAGGGAAAAGGAACTCGGTGTTTTGTTTACCGAATTGGCAGTGTGACGTCAGGGACGATTCGAGGCGAACACGTGCCGGCTAGTGCGCTGAAGTCAAAAGAAGCAACCGATTAGGCAACTTGATTGTCAAATTGTTACCATCAATCGCATAACCGTTCTCAGGGAAAGGAATTTTTAGGAAAGTGGAAAAAATAATGAGAGGGAAAGAGAATGAACGCTTTGAAAAGCGTCACATTCCTTAAGTGACGAAAGAATTATTTAAAATGCTGAAGATAGTTTTTTACTTACTCTTAATCACGTCACACCGGGATAACGGCCGGGGTTATAAATACAGGATGTCAGAAGGAGAAAATTGTCACTTCATGACCTAAAGAAGCCGACTGTAATGCCGGAGAAACATCGTCTTATCAAAATGACAAAGCGGCAAGACACCCGTAAAGCCATGGAAACTATATTACTCTGTCTTAATGCATCAAATACTAATATAGGTAATCGTCTTGAAAATTTACCACGAGTGCTTCGACATTTTTTATACGAGAGAGAGTCAAAGGAGAATCAAAAGAAGAACACAATGGATGTATAACTGTACCCTTAAAATTTTAGACGTAATTTTTAGCAACATCGCGTATATCTCCCTCGAGGCATAATGAGAATCCACTAAAAAATAAACGGCGCAATATACATTGCACAAACTTTCTCATATACGTATGAAGGTTTGATCTCACTACATTTTTTGCCCCGAAATTAATTGTGTGCTTGGCAATTAATAATGCGTAGCAACAGAACCAAAGTGACTTATACCAACAACCTCTCACGTCTAATACCTCTCACTAATAAGCGAGTGGCGTTAACAGTGAACTACGGAATTTTAGACTAGGGAATCCTCGGGTTCCCCCATCCCATTGACGTGTGCGCTGAGCGTCTTGTACAGAAATAATGCCACTGGACAATATATAGTAACTTTTTTGGGACATATAGCTTAATTATTATTATTTGTGACCTCAGGCTGTAAGTTTGGATGGATTTTAAAGGAAATCCTTAGAGCCATTTTTGAGAAAATCGAATTATTTCAAAATACCGAAAACTAAAGTACACGTATTTGTTGCGCAATATCGTTTATATCTTCAGAATATTTTTTATGAATGATATTATCAGTAAATATGAGATATCATTCGATTTAGTTTAACCGTAAGGCTGTAGTAAGAGTTTGAATGGATCGCGGCGGAGGCGTGACGTTATAAGGCTTAGGTAAGGTAGCCTAGCGTGCATTGTAATGCCACTGTAGAGCATATAGAGAGTTCAAGAGAAATATAGCTTACGTAGTATTATTTTTGACATCATGATCTACAATTGGATTGATTTTAATCAAATTCTCTGTGGCCATTTTTGAGTAAATAAAATCTATCAAAAAATCGCCAAGAATAAACTACTGTTTATTTTTGTGCAATATCATTTTTATGAAAAGGGCTCTGCAAAAGAGGATAAATTGCACAAATACGAGATACAATTCGATTTTATATACGCGTTTGGGCCCTAGATCGGCGAACAGACCGACAGACAGACAGAACCACTTTTATGGACTCAGGGACACCTAAAACGTGTATTTCCATCAAAATCTCGAAGTCGAACTATTTAACGATAAAAATACTTTCTCAATATACTACGTATATGAGAAAGTAAAAAGACCTCAAAGTGCTGCTTGGGAATAAGGTATTACGCTGTATAATGAGAGCTGTTTGCTCTCGAAGCCAAAGCCGCCTCTTAAGAAACGAGACGAGGGTTTATGACCGTCTCTCTGTCCGCCATGCGTCGACGCCGCCGTAAATTCCCGACGACCGGCGGAAATAAGCACGCAAGCACGTTTTATTCTCGGGACGCAATATTCCCTCCTTATCGCGCCTATTTCCCCCGCACGCACGCAAGCATATATCGGTCACCTTTGCAAATCTTCACCCGGCCCCGCCCTTCGTTCTCCTCTCGGGGATGACACCTCCTCCCCCCTCCTCCCCCGTCCCTTCAACTATCATTCGTCCCCTCGGAAAACGTGCCCAGAATGACACGGGTCGAATCGTCTCCCTAGCCGCCGCCCCAATTTGTCCGGGACCGAGGGGTGTAATAAGGTTTAAGTAAGCGGCGTAGTTAAAGGTGTCCCATTAAAGCGTTGTTTGCTCCCACCCAAATCTAATTTCGCCGAGTTACGGGAGAGTTTGATGCCCTTATGCAAATGCAATCGCACCCTCGCTACGAACACTCATTCGTCTTCGATCGACGCGTTTCGTTCCGGATTCCATTTCACGATGCTTGTTTTTTCTCGCTTTTTTCGTAACACACTTGAGGTGGGAGGAAAAAATGGACCATAAAAAATCGTTCTCGTTTTGGCGATTGAATTCGAATGGTGTGCAGGACACGTGTTGAAAAAACGATTTCCATTGGTTGTCCGTTTCATAAAAGTTCTGAACACTTTTTTTTGTTAATCAATGGCACAATCAGTGAGTGTGCAAATTATGAGGGCCAAGGAAAAAAACTGAAGATGTTGTCGCATGTAAAACATATGATTACGATGAAATATAAGCAATTAATTTTATGAAATCAACGGTTTAGATTGTAATTTAAGAGCGAAGGATGAATTGGACTATAACAAACACATTTTCTGCGTTTGGGATAAATAATATATAAAGAAAATTATCAGTTTACATCCTAAGAATGTTATTAAGCACCAAGAGAAAGATATGACTGAATACATTACAAAAAGCTAGATAAAAATATGCCCAAAATCTGATGCAGAGGAGCTCAACAAATTTAATACATTCAAAGTAAGATATATTTAAATGTTGATATAACCTAGCGATGAAACCTACATTAGTTAAGCTGGAAACCGTAACGCTCTTTCTGCGGCGGAGTAGGACAAAACCCATGATTTATTAATGAAGCGCCATCATCATAATCATGAATCGTAGTAATATTCCAGAGAAACAAAAGAAAGTGACTTAAAGCATCATCGTCAAGTATAATATAGTTTTTCTTGCATAAAATCCACTGAAGAAACCGACACTTTGTGGAAATCAATTACAGGTATTACTGCATGCTAAATAAAATAAAACATGAGAGATGGTTGATAACTTGGAACTATTTGCAAAAATATTATGAATTTATCAACGAACATTTTTTTTATTTAGCATGCAATTATGACTATGGATAAGATGAATATATTGTCTACAGCCATCTAACTGATCAAGAATTTCATAGTTCGGTGAGTTGACCAACACCACGCCGCATAACCGAGGGTTAAAGCACATATAAGGATGAATAAATAAATCGCAATTGTGCGTAGCAAAATTTTTAAATTTGACTATGATTTATGGTTTTTATAGATTTTATATCATATGAATCAGCAAACGGGATATTGAAATAGCCATTTCTAATTATCGAAATTTTAGTATCTTTAAAGCGATGACTAAATATGCTTTTGTCAAATTGAGGTTAAAAATGGATTTTTCAAGCAAAGAATCGCGCAAAATAATGAAAAAGCTTTAATAATTAAAAATAAAATGAATATTTGTTTCAAAACTTGACGATATTTCAGTATATTTTTAAAGGTATTTCAACTAATGCTTTCAACGCAAGCGTCAATGCGGTCATATTTTAATTTTTACAACAATTTGAAATTCAACGTAATTTTTTTGTTAAAAAAAGGAATCACGAAATTGCAACACAAAATCAGTTTTATATCGGCAGAAAACGGATGCATTCGAAGCAGTGAATCAAACCGCGCAATACGGACCACGAAATGCGAAAGAATATTCAACGAAACTCATTCAATTACAGTTTCCAAATTCCGATTCATAAATGCGTCCATTTAGGGGAAATTTATATTCCGTGTTCGTGCCGCTTCCCTTTCGCATCGCCTCTCGAAATCCACACCTCTCTTTTTCCATGTATATTTCAAAGCGGCGGAAAAGATGGAACCATCTGATTCTGAATTCCGCCTTGTTTTCTCCCTTACCCCGCCTTATATAGTCAGGTCCACTCGAGAGCATTTCGCAACTACGTTTCCGCATATCATATTCGATCGCCTTATTCGCCTTGCAAGCCATCGAGCGTTCTGTGAGCGTGTCTACGTTAGGCGCAGGAGGTACTCTCAAGGGGCGTCCCTTTTCGCCTTTGCCTTTCTGAGATGTGTGAGGATGAGGAAGTTTAATATTATTATAAGAATTTATAGGGTAGATAATAAATTCGAAAAACGCGTTGTTTCACAAGAAATAAAAAAAAGTAATGCGACATCTTTATGTACGTATCCCGGGCTCTACCGTTGATCAAATCAGATGCTGCGACTAGTGAACTACTCTCTCTTAGAGGGGAGACCTTTTTTTGAAAATGACAACACAAAATTTTAAAAAGGTCGAAAAAAAAATCAAACAAAAGAATGAGATCGCGAAAGAATATAAGATTTGTATTAGATAGAAAAAAATAGGCGAAATAAAATTTTATGGTTGAAAATTCTTCTGTTTTCAAATTTATTGCAATAAAGAGTCAATAAGAATCAGAATTGCACCGATGGCTATTAAATTAAAAGTGATACCGAGCTGGAGTTTCTGCATAAATTTAAGCACAAATCATTAGTATACTTTGCATGAAAGTTAAATACGATCGGTCGCTTAATTACTTACCATCTAGTTGTAGCGAATAGAAACCGGCGTCATTGAGTGATCATGAATGTTTTTAACGTTATAATTGAGAATTTCCTATTAATCCTCAACTTTTACATAAATTTAAGCACAAATCATTAGTATACTTTGCATGTAAGTTAAATACGATCGGTCGCTTAATTACTTACCATCTAGTTGTAGCGAATAGAAACCGGCGTCATTGAGTGATCATGAATGTTTTTAACGTTATAATTGAGAATTTCCTATTAATCCTCAACTTTTACATCAGGATATCCGGTCAAACAATTTTGTTCGATTAAAAAGTTGAAATACGTGCGATTCCCATAAATCAATTTAAAAAATAGAGTACTCAATTTTAGTGACATGATGATACTATACTTTTATTCGTCCTTCCTCACCATTGACGAACAGCGAAGTACAACTGAAGTCAGCTCCTCTGGTTTTTGTAACCGATTTCTGACACTTGGAATTCTACTGATTACCTATTGGATTACAGTCACTTGGTGGGCTCGGTACACAGCTTATGGAAGACTGTAAATTTTACATTTAGATATTTCTGTTTATCATTTAAACAAAGCATCGTGAAACAAACGTAATATGCAACAAAATTTCGTTAAGTATACGAATTTTTGTGTGAGGTGAAGATCAACCATACGACATATTTGTAATTTTGAAATTTTTACATGAATTTAAGCGTCTTTCTGATAAAAACCTACCAATTAATTATAAATATATGAATAAAACTCGTGAGATGATGATTGACTTTTGCACAAAGGAACAAAAATACTACGTTGTGTATGTTCATTGCGACGGCCGGATTCAGTATCCAGGAGAGTGGCTCCTTTTCAGCGAGAGGAAATCCTAATCCCAGGCGCTCGTCGCAAGATCCGAATGTCTAAGTGCATCCGTGCCTCGTTTATGGAACTTTAGCGAAACGAAACGGTAGAATCGAATTTCGTACACGGATGAACAGGAGAATGACGGATCATCTGAAGGCCAAACTTAATTGAAAATAAAAGCGACGTCTTCCGCGTTTCAAACGGAGGAAACGCAAGCAAAAAACGCCGTCGCCTGGAAATTGGACCTACGCCTTGATTTGGAAAAGTGCGACACAAAAAACTCCATTGGAAACACGGGAATACGTCCCGGGCGATGAAGTTTCGAATTCGTGCGTAGCATTAAAACGAGAGAGGAGGGGCTGAGCAGAGCTTCTGCCGAGAGAAATTATGCTCACGTAAAACAAATATTGTGCTTTTTTTAGAAATAAAGGATTTTGTGACGTGTTTGGAGGTAGAGGAATTTCTGATGAAAGCGCGTGCGGAGACAAAAAGGGAAACGAGAACGCTATTTAGAGACGCAGCAAAAAAAACTTGAAAGGCAGGAAAATGAGGTATCTTTATACTACACGTGCAGAGGGTCCCTAATTAAAGATAATTACGGAGAATTCGTTCGGCGCCTATCAAGTCATTTTTTTGTATGCATTCGCCGACGAGAGGCGGAATACGGCTACTTTTGTTTTTAACGCGTTCACATTCGAAAGCTGAAAAATGCAGAGACATTGTTTCGATAAAAAGAGCATATTTATAAGAGATGAATCTCAGCCACTGATTGATGTTGGAAGACGAAAGAACATGCAAATGTGGAGAATTTGCTCTTTAATAAGAACAGAAACGTGAAAATAATTATGATAACAGCGAGGAACTCGGAGTTTCTAGCTCGTGAAATGATTTTTAGTAATTGGCACAGAATCACTAATCCTTTACAGTCATAGCAATTATGAAAATGTAGAGCAGAATACCATTGAAGAGGACTTAACGTTAAAATTAAGCCCTACGAACTGAAATGAGGCAGGAAAAAGAAATGCAGAAAACCTTCATCCTGCATCAGTTAGCGTTCCTTAGGAGATTAGTAATGGCGAACGGGAAGATCCAAAATGTTTCAGATTTTACGTAGTTTATTAACAATTTCCAGACGTTTCGCCAAAGACTCTCTGCAGCAGCTCTAAAGAAAATGTTTTGACGAAAGAACCCGGCCATGAAGCCGAGTGTTACGCCAATAAAGGTAGAAAACATGAACAAACGAATATGTAAATTCGTTCAGTCCCTCTAATTACATCCACGCGTTGGTCATGATTTTTGTTGTCGAATTCATAAATGCATTTTGTTTTTCCGTTTCCGTTTTCATCGTCGATAATATCTTTAAAGGCGAAAGGTATATGGAGCAATCAGTGCCCGACGGCCTTTTCTCGCTTCCTTTCGCCCTCTTCATCAATCTCCAGCCTCATCTCTCCTATCTCCTTATTCGTTACCTTCTGTCTCCTTTCTCACTCTCTTTCCATTTTAAAGGATTTTCATACAGCTCGTCATTTGCTCCTCTCGTCCTTGTTTGCGTGTTGTCACATCAAACGAACTCCACCTAGCGAGAGATACAGGGTGTGTGTGTGTGTGTGTGTGTGCGCGAGTCCCCGTTCTCTCTTTTTAAAGGGGATTTCCTCACGCCGCCGTGTCGCATGCATTTTTTATGAGATAAAAGAGGGCGGGTGGAGGAAATGAAGAAGAAGCGGAAAGGAGGTGAAAAAAAGTAGAGAGAGGGAGGTTAGGAGTTGTGGGAGGGAACAGGATAAGAAGATTGGCAAAAGTTATTGTGTACACAGACAAGAGCAAATCCAAGTTAAAGATGGAATGGAATGAAGGACGTTCGCGATAGCGGGAACGCAATAAACAGGAGTTTTTGGGATGGATGAAGCGACTGAAATGATTCAGAAGGGTCTAATAATAGCTTTTCCATCCATCTCCTTTTCACGAAATCATTACTAAAAAAATCCACCAGAAAAAATCTAGCATGCTTATTTCATCAGTTCCTATGTTGCTTGGATCAAATAAATATCTTGAAAGAAAGATAGAATCGGAGATTAATGGAGAGAATTTGATCAATTTTGAAGATGCTAAAAATATCTCTGCATTACAGTTCAAGTTTCTAGGAGTTTTATTTGATAATAGCAAGCACACGCAAGAAATTGGAATAAAAACAAGTGTTATAGAATCAAATTCCTAAATGAAACTCCCATTTTACAATCATAATGCTAAAAAGTATGATTATAACAAAATAAAACATTTGTCAAACTATAATTCTCTTTTTATAAAGCGAAAGGCGTTAGATGAGGCATTTCCAAAAACTAATTTAGCATTAATTTAATAGAGAATTGTCCAGTCCATCTTATGACTGAAAACAAGTTCAAGAACAAATAATTCAATATAAAAAAGTCTCCTTAGGATCTACTTACGGTGAATCACCGATGAAGACGGCTGCTACCATGAAGACGAAATGTGAATCTAGTTTTTCATAAACTTGTTGGAGATACGTAAATACTAACCTTTTTCAAATATTTTCATATCAAAGTGCATATTCTTGAGCTTTACTTTAGCATTAGCCGATGGTTTACTTCCGCCAGTTTTATATCCCATATTTAAAGTAAAACTAAGCCCGCGGTCGCGACAGAAATCTTTAATTCCCAAATTTATTTCTTGGTAGAAAACAATATCATGTGCTTTAAAGGAATTGCTCATTTGATCCATAGACTAAAGAATAAATATATTGGACAGAAAAAGACAAAATACTCGAGATAAATCCTATCATAATGCAGATTAACCCTCAGACTACCAAGGGGGTAACAAGATTACCCCAGGTGCTAATATTTTTTATATTTTCCTTAAAAATATTTTATGATTTTTATCCTCCTAAGTAATTATTTTGTAATGTATGAAGAGCAGAATTACATAAAAGAAACAGAAAGAGTCTAATAATTTCTGAGAAATATCGAAAATTGTCATGGGGGAACCGAGTTACCCCTCTTGGTATTATTCGGAATGGTATTCCTCATCTAAGAAAGTAAAAAATTTCGGCTTAAAGAGTCTGCAATAGCATTAATATGTGTTTGCCTTTTTATAAGCTTATAGTTATCTTCTAAATGTCGTACTTGCTACTACAGGTGAATGGCAGGTGTTGAATCTACAGAATTCTTATCTTATGAAAACAACAGAAAAATAGTCAATAGTAATTTAGAATGTCTTACATTACATTATACATTACATATTATAATACAGTTATTATGCAGGCAGATTGGTAATCAAACTATCAGTGTTTGCTGCTAACCACAGAGTCAACGGTTCGAATTCGGCAGGGCCTTTTCATGCGCCCCCAGACCAACCAACCAACTCATAAATAACCAATGAAACTTTCAATGAAAAACATATCTGGTTTGCTAATGTATTAACATATTGTAGTGTTTTTTTATTTAATGTACCAAATAAACTGCAAAAATAAAATTATTTTCAATGAACAAAATTTTTTTGATGAACGACATAATTGTTTAAAAGAATCTATTTTCAGTATGGGTAGTTGAAATGACTTTAAATTACTAATAAATTAAAGTATTTACCAATTTTGATGAAAAATGTTTATTCACAATAGAAATTTCGTGGGGTAATTCAGTTACCCCCCTTGACAGGATTGGGGTGCAAAATACATTGGCAGTCTGAGGGTTAAAGACGGTTCTTCCGAGATAAAGGCGGCATAAAGAGAAAGAGTTAAGACGCTAAAGAACCAATTAAGCCAAGGGAATGGAAGAGAGAAAATAATAACGTGGAAATAAAATTCAGGGAAGAAAAAAATTAAGGCTTTCGCAATGGGAGACAAGGGAGAGAAGGAAAGGAGTGCTTAGAACATAACGGAGACCATTTTAAAGAGAGGAAGGCGATATGAACGAGGCAGAGGAGGTGGCGGAAGGAAAATTTGAAGCTGGAAAATAAGAAATGAAGAGGGAAAAAGAAGTAAAGAGGAAAGCGGAGGATAGGAGGATGGAACGGGACGACTGAATAAGAAATGAAGGCGAGAAAGAGGAAGGAAGATTAAGATGGAGGCAGAAAATGTATGAGTGCGCGTGAGCGCGAAGTATATGTGTGTGTGCGCGTTCCGCCGCAGGTGGATTCGAAGGAACGGCAAGAGAAGTACAGGGATCCAAAAACATAAGGGATAAGAGAGTAAGAGACGTTGGATGAGGGAAGAATTAGGATGGGAGATGGCTGCGCGCGGATAATTTGTTTACTTCCGTTAATTAACATAATCCCATTCCGTTATGGGATAAAACTAAAAAAATTAACCGCGTTCGTGTCTCGTAGTCTGTAACTCGGTTATCGCGAGAGGGAGGTTGGATAAAAATGGAGGTTATTGGGTTCCCCAGAACCTCACCTCCCAGTAAATAATGGTTAAAATTATTGCTTTGGGAGATGCGTAAGAGGTAGCAACTGGCGAGGACAGGGGAAGGTATATGAGCGAACGAGACAAATATATTGCCTTCCGAGTGGGAGGGGTTTGGGAGGAGGGGAGGGAGAGGTAGGGTCGGGGAAGAGGAGGAGAGGAGGGAGAGGTAGGGACGGGGAAGGAGGAGGAGGGGGGAATATGTCCGTTTGGTCATCATTAGGAAGTCACATGTGACCCCCTTCTATTGGCAGACAGCTTCGGCGGTAGAAGTTCATGATCAATGCGTAATGTATGTCTAAGCTAGGCGAAACAAAAAAGTTCTTCTCATAGGAGGACAATGATAGTTACGTTGGACTATTTAGTGCAGGGGTCTCAAACACGCGGCTTGTGCAAAGTATTTATGTGGCCTTGATGCTATGAACGGGCTCAAACTTAAATTTACTTGTTATAAATCAGCGATACACAAACTATGGTACGCGTACCACCAGTGATACGCGAAAATTCTGCCAGTGGTACGCGAGTCTAGTGTCAGCATTCACCAATGGAACTGCACAACGAGTGACCACAGAGAGGGACGGAATATTGCCCGCACCGTCCGGACGTGTCTGTTGAGCCGCTCATGACTCACAGTCAACTGCCGACTCCTTTGTTTTCGTTTTCAAGTTGCTATTTTAAACAACATTATTATGAACTGAACTAGGTGAGAAACTCGTTTGTTTCAATTAATTCCATTCCTGAAAATATGAACGTGAGGGAAAAAGATCAGCTGATTGATTTGGCTTGCGTTGGAGGACTACAATCTGGATTCACCATTTACAAACTCGAAGAATTTTGGCTAAGGAAATGAGCTAAATATCCCACTCTTTCTGACATAGCGTTGAAAATTCTAATCCCATTCTGCACGACTTACCTATGTGAAACGGGGTTTTCTACTATGTTGGTAATTAAAAACAATATTCGAACAAGAATGAACCTCGAACCGGACCTTCGCTGGAAGTTAACTACCATTGAACCAAATATTAAAATGCTATCTACATATATCCAAACTCATCCATCACATTGACTGATTTTCTTTGTATTTTAAGTATGAAAAATGCGAGAAAATAAATAATTTTCAGTACTACCTATTTTATCTGCCTACCTTATATTAATTTGAAAATGCCTATTTCGTTAGTAAAGAACATTTTTTTAAGTTCATACTTACTATGTGGTACAAAGAAATTTTGCCACGTTTTCGGTGGTACGCGAAAAGAAAAGTTTAGGAATCGCTGTTATAAAATATTATTAATGCAATAAATGTTTTAAATAAAGGCCTCCAAAATGTCTGCGGTTTATTTTTCATTTCCATTTAAAACACCACTCATTTGGGGTGCTGAAGAGTATGTGGCCCGCGGTTTAGGCTCAGTACCTTGACGCGGTCCGCAGTTTTAGTGCAGTGCCGCCATGCGGCCCACGCGTGACTTGAGTTTGAGATCCGTAATCCTACGGGTAAAATGAGCGCTGCGATACTTTAAAGATTGCAAATGTGAATAAAATAAACAAAAACTTGTGTTCGATATTCTCCGTTGGCAGGAACATTGAATCACTCCAATAGATTATTTCTCGAGCAAAATAGCTGGAGGTTTGTTTGCTTTTATAAGAACTAATATTTGTATTCCAAAAACTATCTCAGACAGTCTGATAATATAAGGTGGAAAAATAATGGCGAGGGATTGGGTAATCCTTTATACTTCATGTATGACAAACTCTTACGTGATCTGTGAAGCACCGTTTAGAAAACTTATTCGGAGATAGTACAACATTTACCACAAAAAAGTCAGCGAGAGCACACAATTACAACTTATGCTTCCGGAGATAGAAATTGAATTGAGCCATAAATGCCTTTGTGTATTTTTCTACATCGGCTGACGCGAATTTTTTTTTGGCGAGCGCAATAAAAAATTGCATCTCAATGAATCTTATATGATGCGTGAGATAGCAATGAAAGTATTTATTCAGAGATGATAATTCCAGAATTTACCGAGACTACTTGATTCACGCGCAAATATCGTAAACGAAGGACACACTGCACCTGCAGTCGAGTCCTGACGCGACAGAGAGAAAAGTAATGCCACGTAGCCCTTCAGCTTGAAGGAAACAATAAAACAGTACCGAATTTTAGCGCATCTGTTGGCCGCCGTATTTGACCAAGTGTATAACGGAACTAAGGGACGTAAAACTCACCAACAGATGGCGCAGAGACCTCTATTAAATGAGTAGAGACGAAATATTCCAATTACTTTTTTGTGAGAAATCTGGCGAGAATTTTGACCCCGCCATAATACCTCTGGTGACAGTCGGAGTAACTCTACCAAGTTTAGTGGAGGTTGGTCGAATAGCGTGGAGGAGTGAACGGACAGACTAACGATATTGTTCTTATATATATATATATATATATATATATATATATATATATATATATATATATATATATATATGCATAAATAATGCAAAAAGCATGTGTTCGCCTTACAGCAAGTAAATACATAAATAAAACCGCGATGCAGGCTTGATTGAAGATAGAATAGTTTTCATGTATGTATTGGTTAAACAAGAGTCACATTTATGCGTAGGGAAAACCCGCGTTTGAACAGGACTCACTGCGTATACGTGTCTGTGTGTAAGTCTACATACAAATATACATACATACATATATATATATATATATATATATATATATATATATATATATATATATTTTTATCAGTTATAAATGAAACATTTGTAAAATTTATGGTAAGCATATCTATGGATGATATAAAACCGTGATTCTCTGAGCGTCAGAGTGATAAAATGGAGCGCGATAATTCAAATCCGTCGCGTGACATTGTTACGTACCTCTCGTTACCGACGGGAAAAATTCGTTCCGTCTGGGAAGAGAATACTCCGCGGTCCTAATTCCCTCGCTCCGGCACTATGGTTGGAATTGCTTGGGAGGAAATGGCTTAAGCACAGTCGCAGCATCTGTGATAAGGCAACCATTAACGGCTGAGAGCTCGGAGCAAGGTGAAATCAGGCGGTTCCATCGTACTCTCTATGACTTCGGTGAGGTTAATTTGCGTGTTTATATTCCGGCGGCATAATTTGGCGCGAGAATGACGCGAATTTGCGGAGTGTAAAAAAAGAAACGCCATCCCTAATGCGTATTCTCAACCACGCGGATGGTCAAATGAATTATTTCGGCGGTAAACTTTCGGAAGAGATACGTACCTACATTTCATATTGGTGGCACCAAGAGTACTGCAGTAGATAATACAGATGCGCTCAAGTGTAAGACAACCGGCCTTACTGAAACCGCTCTAAATAACAGCAGAATTAGTTTCAAATAGTCTTTAATATTATGCATACGTAAATTGTAACTCTTTCTAAACGGGAGATAAAAATCCCAAAATCAGCGTTACGCGAAGATTTTTAATATTTATCAGCTACTCCTATAACGAAGCTGGGTGTTGTCTTCGTTAATTTTTGTGGCATTTCTTCTATAAGTCTATTCGTTTGTTTAACAGTTTCCTAGAGATTAAGGTGCAAACTACATTACTTGCAGCTGTGATTGCTATAGAAATCCTATTTGCAGTCGTAATGGCCAAAACTATACGAATCTTTCCTGGGTGCGAATGATACCCGCGCAGAAACGGTCAAATAAAATAAAAAGCTTATGACAGCCTTCTTTTACTTTCCAAAGGAGAGTACCAGCTTTTCCAATGTATATAAAATATATATTACGCTTTTTCATTTTCCTATCTTCACCGCAAGGGTTTTTCATTGAAACATGCTGATGACACAGATGAAGATTTATGTTCGAAATAAATCTTTTCGGTGAAAACTACAAAAATGTATTTTCAACAAAAAAATCTTTGCGACAAACAATAAAAATATTTGGAGTTGCGAGTTATATTATTCATCGCAAGATAATTAGAAAAGTCCATATGAATTCTAGCAACTCGGCAGCATGGGCAAAAAACACAATAACTGCGTGTCGTGTTGACGATTGTGTTCCCGACATACGAGGGAGGAATAGATACGGAGGAGTGGAATCGCCACACTGCCTCCGGAAACCAGAGTTCGACGACAACTGCTACAGCGTAGGAGGAGGTGTCACCTGCTGCCATTCCATCTTTACAACCGGTGACGTAACGGCGACATGCTAGAGCGTCAAGAAGCTCACCGTGCCTCGAAGCCACCGACTGTTTCCGAGAAAACACCTCAGGCGTTCCACTCCAAAATTCCTGATTGCTCAGAATGAAATTGAATTTCATGTTTATGTTAAATGGCAAGAGAGAGGTGTAAGAAAGTCGACTTATTAGAAGCCAAGGGTCATAATTGGTTACGGAAATAAGGAAACTGTTTGGTTATTGCATAACTCATGATAGGCTTAATTATTTGATGGGTCACGAATAAGTTCATGAAAATTCGCTTGAATTTCATTTTATATTCTAGAATGGTTTTGCAAACATTCTAGAAAATTCGTTAGAGAAAACACTGGAGTAATTAACAACTAGTTTTACAAGATTCAAAGAGATAGGGGTAGGCTATCGGTTCGTCGATACAATTACCACATAAATCATACGATATAGTATTTTCAATATCAATTTGTCTGAATCCATAAAATTTACGAAACTTAAAGTTAAGAAGGACAGACATCGAAACGTATTCGAGGATTTGGAACATTTTTGTTTAAGTCCCTAGGAAATGTCTTTCCGAATTTGTAGCTCTCTAACTAAAAGATAACGCGGAAGCGATATACCTGACAGTTACTCTGATTAATAAACTTATAGAGAAGTGAATCAAGTTTAAAACCATGTTTTAAACATTTCATAAAGTGATAAATAGAAGAGTGGACTACGGTAAGATTATAAATTGAAGATTCTACTCCAAACCGTTAAAAAAGACATTTAACGAAGAAGAACTAAGCGCTTTACTATGCGTGTTTCTAGAGCTAAGCTCTCAAAATTAGTAGCAGACGTCAATCGAAAAGTAACATCACAGACTTCTTAGAAAAACTTAACGAAAGGTATGACCCATTTAAATTTACACACGAGAAAGAACATGACAAAACACTTCCATTTCTGGATTTATTCATAAACAGACAGCAACCGGCTAACATTCAGCATATACTGGAAACCCACACATACGGACACATACATTCCACATGATCCCTTCCATCATATTTCACATAAGTTAGCACCATTTCACTCCATGATACATAGAATCCTGCATGCCCCCCTTTACAAAATCGATTTTCATAAAGAACTTACCCACATAAAAACATCGCAACACTAACGGTTATGACAACCAAATACTTGAAAATATATTACTAAAACATAAACACCAACTCTATGTCAAAAATCACACAACACTCCTAAATATTAACACCAAAAATTCAAAATACATTAAAATGCCTTTCGTTCCCGGCGTCACCATCAAACTCGGTTACATTTTCTCAGAACACGATTTTAAAACTGTACACGTTGGCAACAATAAACTCGCCAACCTTCTCCACAACCCAAAAGACGAAATAACTCCCGTGTTTCTAAATTACGTTTTGTCTGTCCTATATATACATATATATATATATATATATATATATATATATATATATATATATATATATATATATATATATATATATATATATATATAGGACAGACAAAACGTAATTTAGAAACACGGTTCAAAGGGCACTTAGCACACTTTAGACATAACAGAATTAACAATTTGTGTGTAGCCGCCCCAGTGCCGTAACTAGGGTATGGCGAAGGTGACATTTGCCATAGACGCCGCTTGGAAAAGGTGCCAAATGTTCCAGCAAAAAATGTCAAAAGTTTATTTTCCCCATAAATAGGTATTTATTAGGAATATTAGCGTTTTTATCATCAATAACTTTAATATTTGTTTATTAAAGTTATTGTTAATAAAAACGCTAATATTCCTCATGATAACGTAGAAAAAACCAGTCTACAAACACAATGTGTTTCCTTAAAATTTTGCCATAGTCGCCATATCAGTTACGCCTCTGAGCCGCCCATATACAGGGAAAAAATCACCCTGTCACTATCCATAATTTAACAGTTAAAATTAAGACAAGGTGAAAACAAATTAGACGCTTACGAGAGCATTATATCAACAAATTCAAAATACCCCCTTACCCTCCCCACCTCCCACTCCTCTCCCGCCCATTTCACTTTCTCGCCAACGGACAAAGGTTTAAATTAAGGACACAAAGCACAATTCCCCCACTTGATATCAGCTACTGATAATGAGAGCTTGGCTCTCGAAATACGTATATAACGCTTCGTTCTTCTTCGCTCAATTCCTTTTTTACGGTTTGGAATCGAATATTTCAATTCATAATGTAGTTTATACGGGTTGGAGGAGATGTTGGAGACATGAAAGGAGTAAAATTTCCAAAATAAGCACATTTTTCTTGGCATTTCTAGCGTATAGATTCCTTTCGCACGCTTAATATCAGCGGAATTAAGCTCGTGTATTTCATTTGGCTTGAAATGATTTATGTGTAGAAGGCATGAATCGATTCGCATTAACTCAATAAAAGTTTCGCTTTCACTTTCTTTCTCGCCTTCAATAGTTCGGAGTTCCAACATGGAGGACGTTTCGATTATCGTCCCGAGCAAACGCAAGCAATGCGCTCTCGAATTCATTTCACCCCATGTCGCCGCGACCCTTTTTACCCTTTCATTGAGACACGATGAAACTCTTCGCCAAAGTGTACTTGCTCAATAAAAGATACCCCTCTTCTCGTCCCGAGAATGCTATCTTTCAGCGATGCTCACTTTATTTTTACTTCCCCTCTTTCCATTTGTAATCACCCTGAATTATTCAACAGGAAATTCTACCGCTCCTCTTCCCCTTTCCCTTCAGAACTTCCTACCTTTTCGATTTCTTGATCACATTATATATTCTTCGCATCCCCTTGTCTACACAGTTTTCCACCTTCTTGCCACGGATTTGCCTGATTTTTTCCAAGCGCGTATATTTTTTATTTTACGAAAATTGCCATTTCTCTCGCGGGCAGGAAGTTCTCAATTCGTAAGCGCTGGAAAATAAAATAGGCGATTATATCACTTTTTTTACCCATCGACCCTTTGGAGGAATCGTAAATTTATGAAGTCGTAAGATTTTATTCGGAAGGAAGTTTCGGAACAGTGTTGGTTTAATAATCACCATGATCGACCCTATTTGAACACAGTTTTCGTGAATCTAAAGTTCCAGTAAATGACATTTCGCTTTTATTGGTCGAGAGTTTGATGTTTTCTGAACGTCTCCTTAGTGTTGCGTTGCTATCAACTAGTTCAGTTAACATGAAAATTTCATGCAAACATTACAGATATGACATTTTTATGATCGCGGGAGATAATAGGTAATTAAAGCACAATACAACAACCGAAACTTCAGTTTACTTGGCAGAATGAATGCGCTAAATATTTCCTTTTTGTCTGCCTACGTTCTTGTGAGAGTTTTTAAATGGGAAATTGCTGAATATGGAAGATATTCTACGGTGGGTAGCTGAAAGCTCATTTCGTTAAGGAATTACAAAGGAGTACGTGCCCCCAATTTAAATTACAGGATAATTGCAACAGAGTAAAATGCGAATGATGAGCAATTCACTCGATACCACTTAGTAAACTTTGTTTGCTCTCTTGAAACTAAGAAAAGTTTGGGGAGCTAGCCAGAAGATGAACCTCCTATAATGCAATTTTTTTCGACGAGTTCACAAAAGTTACTGAAACTGAAGGAAGGATTCAAGTTACAACCATTTCAATTTCTCAAATTATTGTGATTACTCCAATTTATGATGGCCCTAGTTTCGTTTTGGTCGAAGAACACTTCTAAATTAACAGAAACATGACCGAGAAAAAATAAACCTTATCAATTTCATTACACGCTCAGTATCGACCAATTATAAATGAATGCAGGATTGGTGCGAAGGCTTTCGCGGCGTTCGGCCTACAAATGCACGATTGAAGATAAAACTTAAAATTTTAATTTATTGTCGTCCTTATGGAAACGTCACTGTATTCCCATAACACATTATGTTGTAGAGAAAGTGGCCTAAACGTTATAAATTAATTAATTAAAATATTTTTTTCCACAGAAGCAAAAATATTTTTGACAAAGATTTAAAGAAATACTCGGAGCGCTCTGATCGATCGCTTCGCAAAAATTCCTCGCGATATTCGACCTCAACTAATGCCGCCATTCCAATTTTAGCACATTAATCACGACGACCGGGCCAACATTTGAAGCAGATCTAGCGTCGCCCACCCATTTCCCGTCGCATTCCTCTTCCGCATTCCTGTATCCAGCGTCTGCAATTTTCGACCGACGCCGCGACACTCGGGCACATAACCACAGAAGTAAACGACGCCCCTTTTGGTCTCACGCGCGGTCGAAGATAAGGTTCGCCGTAAACGGAGACCAGCGCTCGCATCTCGCGGCGGCGTTAATTTCCACTCCAGGGTTCCGCGCGACAAGGAAGATCCATTTAGGGGATAGCTTTCACGCCTGCGTTTTCACTACGGGGAAAACATTTGCTTTGTCGTCGCAGCGTCCTAAATCTTTGAGAAGCGATCCGCGTCCAGTTTCGAGAGACGCGCTGTTTGATGGCGGCGAAAAATCCGACCCGGGAACTTCATCCTAGAGGCGAACAGATGGACGGAACGAGAATTTTTCTCAGATTTATGCTTGTTGGCATATGGAATAGTAATGTTTGAAGTTTGCGGAGCTGATGTGTTTGATAGAACGAGAAAATTTTATGAAAAGGGCAGAATTAATTAAAAATCGGTTAAAACGACCAAGGTAGTCTTTGTAACAGTAAAGCTATTCGATAAACAAAATCTTAAAATTCTATGGCTACAGAAGAAAATAATTCTGAAAAATCTCTTTGTGCTGCTATTGCATGTTCCGGGCAGTGATGCCATGTGCAATTGGCAATTATATTCGATGTAAAACGTAGTAAAAATTCAAGACTTTTACGCTTTTAGCCGATAATTATGAAATGCTGAGAGGGTCAATTTTAGGAGCCGCTGTTGAAACCCAAGTTCATAAACAAGATTCTTTACGAACATTTTTATAGTACGATTGGCTTTCACTATTTACCTTAAATTGACAGGTATTGCACAAATTCTAATAAAAGATAAACGGACTAGCCCGAAAATTTATTTCCGCTACCAGCCGATACAATCCTGAATATCTTAGCATCCCAGCTTGTTCTCTTTGCTTCAATATTTTTCGCACGGACGAACGGACAATGTGAAAACATAAGCGATTTTAAAAAGCGCTAAAAGTTAATAAAAATTGGCATGGAATTTATGTAAATAATAATTTTGTCACTTACAGCACTTGGGGCAATTGTGTTTAAACTCTAGTTCATTAAAACTTTAATGTTGGTATTTTAAAATTTTATAGAAAAATAACAGTCACTGATAAGTTTTAATTGCAATTTTTTCAACAAAAGATTTTCACGATTCAGTTTACAGCATTTTTGGATGCCATAATGTTACCCGGAAAACATAGCAACAGATTAGTTATTAATTTCAATATTAGTTCATTTTTGTCCAGTTCGGTTAAGTATGAAAGAACAATTAAGAGTGGTTTCAAACGAACTAGTGCTTATTCAAGTCTTTTCTAAAATTAAGATCATACCTTTGACACAGCATGCCTTTTTCGTTCAACTTTTATTAAACTGACATTAAACAATATGGCTCGAATTTCAGCATTTCTGTTCATCATCAGGCAGAAGGTAAAGCTACAAGTAGCGCGTATAATGGTTGCCATGGAGTTTCACGGGACTAAATTACGCTTCTGTCGCTTTTGAATCTGTTTACCTCGCACGACGCGCTATTAGAATGCTGTCAACCTTTATTCATTTTTCATTTCGTCATTATTCGTTTTACCTTGATCCGATTCCTATAAAAGTCTCCATGATTGCCATTAATTGCGATTTTATAACCAAGAAGGAAATAATTAAATGAACTTGATTTTGAGGCAAAATTTAGACGGTTGTATAAACACAAGTTAAAAAAACAAAACTTCACAAAGATATTGATTATAGAATTCCTTTTGAAATATAACTAATTAATCATAAAGGGTTCATAGATTAAAACGCCAAATATGAGAGAGATTTAAATTGAAAAATGGATAAAGACTTGAAACTGGGCGCTTATAAAAACTAAAACATGATTTATGACAATCGTATTAATAAAAGGTTTGCGCTCCAGCATAAAATTAGGCATAACTGCATTTATACCCTAACATATCACATTGCTCATTTGTACTGTGCGTAATTTACTTGTAAGTCATATTGTATTTTTACGTGGATGATAAGAATGTTTTTATCTCTTATTGCGACGGATTTAAATTGCTTGTATGCGATTTTATGCTTCATTTTGATCGTGAAAAATGAGATTTGATGAGAAATGCACCAGCAGAAAAGTTGTCATTTTTATATCACAAAATTAACTTCAATGCAGTTCTAAATAGGAGAAGAAGTGAGGATAACCATCGTCTGGACAGCGAATTGTTTAAAAAGTGAACACCGATACACTGGTTTTGCATTATTCAAAAATGCACTCCAAAAACATTTATTATTAAAGAAACTATTAGGAGTTTTTGTCAAAGGCTATTTAACAGCAAAAGGTGAAAATAGCGCTACTTTCGTTGCCGGCATATTAAAACGTGGGAATTTGGAAATTACGAGAAGAAAGCTGCTAAATATAGGGAAATTAATGATTCGTGTTTAAGTGCCACATACCCATGCGTGTATCGCTTGACTAAAATTTGTATAAAACTAGAAGCATCCATATTTTCTTCTCTTTCATTGAAATTGGATCTAAAACCACATCGAATATAACCTTTCCATTCAACGTACTGCAATACATGACGCTGCTCACAGCTTGATCGATCGATCGATCGATATTTTTCACTGACAAGGTGATGGAATTATTATGGAACCCATTTCATTTGGTTTCGTCATTGATGTCGTATCATCTTGAGTGATGCGGAAACGGTAACATTTTAGAATCATAATGTATCGAGTACACTTACCATGCTTATAGACAACATCAAGGCAGCATCGATTACATTGGTTAAAGAATGCTCCATCGAAGTCCTGAAACAAAAAGGACAGAATTGATGATAAATATTTACAAATGAAGTAGTTTAATTAATTAACATTACCAGAATTTGAAAAGAATTGATTATTTATTTATATTTGCTCATAAACAGCACTTCATGGCCTTTTGCAATGAGCGCAATAACGCTAACAAAGACGAACACATACGTCCATGCCCTCGGCAGGATTCGAACCTGCGACCCTAGCATTTGAATGTGAAATAGCCAGAACATGAGCCTCCTATAATGCAATTTTTTTCGATGAGTTCACAAAAGTTACTGAAACTGAAGGAAGGATTCAAGTTACAACCATTTCAATTTCTCAAATTATTGTGATTACTCCAATACAGACATTTATGATGGCCCTAGTTTCGTTTTTGTCGAAGGACACTTCTAAATTAGCAGAAACATGACCGAGAGAAAGACTTAAAATATTAGCTTATATTATCCTGAGGAAATATTACGACATCGTGGTTATTCTTCTTTTCAGTCAACGGCCCTCAGAAAGTGGACATTAAATTAATTAGATAAATCTGGATGAAAAATAGATATTCAGTTCTGGTTTTGAAAAAATAGAAGGTAGCAAACATAGTTGTCAACTTCTGAAGTAAACGGAGACGTCTTGCATTCCATTACAGGCTGTTTATATCATTATCACATCTTTTTGCCCACTCGGCAGCACACCACACTAGGGCAGTGGTGCCCAAACTTTTCTAATGGCGGGCCACATAAGTGGTTGCGAATTCCTTGGCGAGCTAACATTTCAATACTTAAAGTTCTATTATGAAAATTTTCAAAAAATGTATGAATTTGTGTTAAATTTTTCGAATTGATTTTTCGCCTTAGCTTCGCGGGCCGCATTTGAGCACCGCTGCACTCATCATCATCATCATGCTGCTGTCCGAAGACAGGTTTCAGCAGAATCGCTGCCTCAATCTCCCTCTCTCTCCCTAGAAGCCTCTTTATTATCTCTATAAGTACTATATTCCTGCTTTATATTCTCTAACATTACTATTCTTTTTCTCCCTCTTCCCCTTCTTCCGCTAATTTTGCCCTCTAAGATCGCCCTTTGTAAACACTGTCTTCTCAATATGTGCAGTATCCAATTTGCTTTTCTTTTCCTGATTGTTTTTATTAGCATCCTTTCTTCTCCCACCATTTCTAATACTTCTTCGTTTCTCTTCCTCTCTGTCCATTTCACTTTCATCATTCTCCTCCATACCCACATCTCAAAACTTTCTAAATATATTTCCTCCTTTCTCCTTACCGTCCACGTCTCTGCACCATAAAGAGCTATGCTCCATAGGTAGCATTTTGCCAATTTCTTCCTTGTTTATAAATTTATTTTCTTGCTTGTGAGAAGCTCCTTCTTCTCGTTAAATGCTGCTTTTGCCATTGCAATCCTACTTCTGATGTCCTGTGTACTACTTCCATCCTGCGCTACAATACTGCCAAGATATTTGAAACTATTTACTAGTTCCAATTTTTGGCCATTTACCATTATATTTAGTTCTTTATGTTCCTTTGAAACCACCATGACTTTCGTTTTTTCAGCATTGAACTTCATTCCATATTGTTGGCCAACCTCCACTAGTCTGTCTGTCATCCTCTGAAGTTTTTTCTCGTCTTCTACTATTAATCCCTGATCACCTGCATATTTAATGGTGGTAATACTTTCACCTCCTATATTAAATCCTTTCTCTTCCATCAATGCTTCTTTTGTTATTGTTTATGCATTAATATTTAATATCGCTGGTAAAATGGGGCATCCCTGCCTCAATTCCCTCTCTATTGAATTACTTTCTGTTTCTTCTCTTTCAACGCTGACACTAATCTTTTGATCAAAGTAAAGGTTTTTAAGCAGTCTTTTATCTTTCCAATCTATTCCTATTTTATTTAAAATACCCAACATTTTATCCCATTTCACTCGGTCAAAAGCTTTCTCCTGATCTACAAAACAAAAATACATACCTTTATTGACTTCTAGCGCTCTTTCTATTATCATCCTCATACATCCTATAGCATCTCTAGTCTTACTTCCTCTTCTGAAACCAAACTGATTATCTTGCAGCATCTTTTCTATTTTGCCTTCCATTCTTTTGGTTATTATTTGGTTAGAACTATATCTGTATGAGAAATTAAACTAATAGTTCTATGACCCTTACAACTTTTTGCATTGTTCTTTTTCTCCAGTGGTACCATAACAACAAGGCGATAACAAATACCTGCTTCTATGCGTCGTTATGAATTATTCTTCCTCATTTTTCCCTTAAACTTGTAGATTACTTGGTATAATAGATTTCGGCTTTAAATGGCTTTGAAGATCTGTATCACTATTAATTTTAAAGGTGAGTACAAATGTGTAGAAGAGTACTATTAAAATCATACTCGGGTTTTAAATCCTGTTAGCGATTGCACTTCCACAACGAAGAGGACATTTTCTGTCACATTGCAATTGCTTCTTCAAAATAAATTTAGTCTGAGATATTTCTTGCCAATTATACTCTTTTGTATTCAAAATTTAATTAAATTTACTCTTTCTTACGGAATAATTTTAAACTTCGCTCGCCTTATTTTTTATCCTTTCTTCCTCTTAGATTTTTTAAAATGAATCCAATAAATACGTTTTAATTTTTTAAAAATATTTTTCTGAAGATTTTTTCGACTTCAATTCATTCTTCTTTGGCAAAACATTTCAGAGCTAAAAGTATATCGAAAAATTACGAAATGTATCATCTAATTTCGTATCATGTGTTGGTTATTGTTAACTCAAGCATATTAGAGTTCGAGCGTTGATTTTATTTTTAAGTAACGTGAACATTATTTACTGATTATTATATTTTAAACCATGTATCGGCAACCACCTTTGCATGAAGGGCCACTTTTGTAGATTTGAATGCTTTGGAGGACCGCATTAAAAGTCACAAGAGCTTCGGCGGGCCGGAAAAAGTGTTTGTATCAGTTACCTGGGAATTCTGTGGGTTCATATTAGCGAAAATAATTTACTCGAGTTAAAAATTCTCTAGAGAAGGTTTTGAGAGCATTATTTACCAAAAAAATGTGAAATTTTCTGTTATTTATTTTGACCGATTTTTCATCATTGCTTCGCTGACAGGCTAAAGCGCTTTCGGGGGCCGCATGTGGCTCACGAGCCGGAGGTTGCCGAACACTGTTCTAAACAATAATTTCTTTAGCCGCATTGCGATATTATCCATTGAAATGAGCATATCAACAACAAAATTAATGCTAAGCATATTGGAAGATTCGAAACCTAACAACTTCCATCAAACAACAGTAATGCTACCACCACCTTCACCCTGTTACAGAGAGCTATGCGTTGATTTAACTTTTTCTTGCGCGGATATTTTATTACAATGAATGCTTGCGCCAGAATTTACGCACTAAATATATAAAATTCTTTTCTTTTCGAATGAGCTTGCTAAATATAAGCGCGTCGTATTTTTATAAAGCGCGTCAATGGAACACGAGCACGGAATAAGCTCGTCCCATTATGCGTCGTTCACGCGGAGCCTTTACTTCGTCCGCCTGACGCGGCGAGGCGCGACCTTCGCCGTATCTCCGAGTCGCTTACCACTCCGTTTTTGGTCCAGCGGACAGTCTCGCCGGTGAGAGAGCGAGGAGAAGAGGCAGGAGATTGGGAGAGACAGAAAAAGAGGGAGAAAAAGGGAGGGAGAAAGAGTGCGCACGGACAGAGAGAGAGATAGAGGAGGGGAGAAGAACAAGAGAGAGAGAAAGAGAAGTGGGTGGAGACCGCCTAGCTCATTTGTTTTGTGTGGAATTTTCCCAGTGTTTTTTAAGTGCACGAGAGGCGCCGCTATCGTCTCCGGTTTTTTGGAGGAGGAGGAGGAAGGCGGAAGAGGAAGAAGAGGAGGAGGAGGTGGAGCGATTCGCCGAGCGCACGCTCCAATTACGAGCTTCAAACAATATCTCCGAAGATGTCTAATAATTCGGCGAATTACCACGATTCAAAGTGCGCGTGCTTTTGGGAGTACGTCATCCCTTTCACGAGGTTCTGGGGGATTATAACCGCCGTCGGTGAGTCTGAAAAGATTATTTTCTCAGATGATGCCGCCCTGTTACTGAGCCGCGAGGTAAAGGAACCGGAATAGCATCGTTGAATTATATCCTGTTTCGATGTTGTCCGAGAGCCAATCCGCATGGCTTTTTGGTATTTTATAGATAAGACTGCACGAACGGTAGAGGAAACGTTTTCCAACATGTGTTTTTCAATTTCGGAAGGAATACAGATAAAAGCAAATTATTCGTATCTTTATCTGCGTATATATTAATATAATAATTATTCTTGTTCTCATTAAAGCTTTGGATAAGCGTAATGATACTTCAATTGCTAAGTCAGCATTTTAATTATATATATATATATATATATATATATATATATATATATATATATATATATATATATATATATATATATATATATATTTATTGCCACCCTCATCACTACCTATTCTTTTCCATAAGTGTGTATACATATATATATATATATATATATATATATATATATATATCGTTTTTTGGCTAATTATTAGTTAAAATTATTATTTTATTCGTTTAAAATAAGTAAAATTGTTCGAATATCTCCATTTAAGTGAGGCACGTGAAAAATTCGACATTCTTGCTTACAAAATATGAATCAAAATTATAATCATCTGTACAATTTTTTGCATCATTAATGGTTTCGTTATAATATCACGAAGTCATGTGAACTTAATTCTTCAAGGTTGAACCTAAATTTGTATATATTATTTTTGTGCCTGTCCACGCGAAATGTCTTCTAAAATAGTTCTAGAAGATACTGACAGCTTTAATAGGAGTTATTGATGTCTTAGGGTGTGATTGACTGTTTTCTGGGTTAAATAAAACCCTCCGATAAATAACTTAAGTGGTACGAAACAGTTTGGCAGGATATGAGATAACAAGTAGACTGTGTATTTTGTAAAGTAAATTATGTTGTTTGTTTTTCCGTATTTTCGTGTTGATTAAATTGGCCCTTCCTTAGAAAATAGCCAGCAAACTATATAGTGTCAATTCCGGACGATTTAAAAAAAATCTCGACTCAAGATTGGCGAAGAGATTTAAAAGTTTTCCATTCGAGAAGTCCGAAAATAAAGCACGGTCAAGGCTCTGGAGACGTTCTGGCAAACTAATGGCATAAACAAAAAGTTTCTTTTTAAAATCCTAACCGAAGAGGTTTTTTATTTAACAATGCATCCGTCCGGTGGCTGAGAGTTTTTATTATTTTCCTGGAAAAAGTCGAATTATTAAAAATTGTTAACTGGGGTTACCTGGGTTGAGTTTTAAAATGTAATTTTGTCCTTTTTAAGGACCCTATATATATTTTACTATGTTCAGGATTCATTACAGTTTTCAATAGTTCCGCAAAAACATCCTAAACGTGACAGAAAAAAGAAATCCGGTTAATGTCAAGTGCATGCTCATAGATTAATGGTTATCTACTGTTTACATACTTCATCCGAAAATTCAACTGAACTCTTAATACGGCTCAGGTCGTTCACCCTTGGCGTTTTTTCATCTAAAAATTATTCTCGTTCCTAAGATCATCTGTACCAAATTTAGAACAGGACACTAATATTCTTACGAGAGATCCAAATATAAAAATAAATATATTTCGAATTATTTTTGTGTAACGTATGCATTTATTTTCAAAGATAACGATACACAACAAAAATTATATTATTTTTTTAACGGGAAAGGTACCTATGATTATCTACTGATTGCATTGCATTTGAAAGCTTTTTCTTCTATTTATTTTCCTCCATTCGTTGCCAGCAAACCACAGTACAGAAACCAGATAGGGGAAAACAACAATGGCAATATTTTTTTAACCTGCATCAAGGATGCAAAGCGTCGTGTATTTTCTCGATATAACAAAGCTTTCCCAAGGGCAAAGCCGCTCAGAGATTTTCATCTAGCTCGCTCTCTTATGGAGTACAGCGTAGCCTTCGGGCATTTTTACCGAATGAAAGGAGTGAATTTGTTTTATATTATCTGCTTTTATTAAAGCATCCAAAGCGAACCTACTCTGCATCGTATACTTTTTTTAGGTACGCATCTGCGCAAAATATAAGTTTTGCTACGTGACCTTCAAAAAAATAAACGAAGCTGATATTCCATCGGTGGAATTTTTAGAACAGGAACGTTTTCCTCTGGTATGCTTCATATATAGCCTTAGACTTATCTTTTGTTATTATTGTCTCTTTAAACTGCGAGATCTATTTCTCGATTGAAATTTATTTACGTCGCTATGCTCTAAAAAAAGTATCTCGCCACATCTTTGTGCTATATGGCGGCCTGTCTTTCGATGGAGGGTAAACCGAAAACAACCGCTTCCAAATTAACGCATACCGTTGTCCATCGCAAATCAAAAAGGAAAATTACTTTACTTATAATTTGGGCTACTTAAATGTAAAAATTCAAGTGAATCATGCAAGATGAAGTAGACGGGTTATTATGTTTTCCTCTAGGACAAGGGTCGGTTTTCTTGACTTTCAATGCGGCCCTACGAAAAATTAACAACTGTTTATGCGGACTGCCGTGCCGAAAAAGTTGCGAACCTTTTCTCTAGAGGGTCATCGAGTTTGTCATGTGGCCGAAACAAATGCAAGAATAGTCGCTTAAATTTAAAAAATTAAAAGGATCAAGTACTTTCCTTAGGTATCTCCATTAGCTATAACGAGGTTATTTGTTATGGGTCTTGGATACACCTAAACTGCTTCATTTTCCAACTTTTGATACTAAAGTTCTGATGCTTGAATTTCATTTCCCTATGCACTCTATCGACCTGGATACTAGTTTTAATTATCATCGACTTTATTAGTATCGTCATTAAATCAGATCTCGGTGCAAGGAAGCAATGATGCTAGTGCTATAATATTATAATTAATGCGTAAAAAAATCTAACTCGGGTCAAATCGAAGGTTTTTCATTTATTTTGTATTTCAGTATAATTTATCCGAACTAAGTGGTATCTCTGAATCAAAGCTTCTTTTACTCATTCGCTCGCTTTAACCGTTCGTATGACGTTTTAGGGGTGAAATTTTACGTTGAACTGTTTTTTCCCAAATATTTGACTTTAAACACCTTGGCATATACATAGGCTGTATCACTGCACTAGTGCCCTTAAAGACCAAATTCCAACGTATGGATAAAAGAATTTATCGAGCGATGTAATAATTTCTCGTTTTTTATTCGCAATTTTTTAAGCGACTTCTCCTTTTTTAACAAACAAAATAATCTCAGTTTTATAAGGATATCGGTATGGTCAACATTTCAATGAACCGTCTCTTCTTTTTGATCGCCAGTTAGAGAAATACTTTAAATTATTCCTAAAGCAAAGTTTACGAAAGCGACAAAAAGAAGTTTTTCCTTTCCTAAAAAGACAACCTCAATGACGTTTTACCCGAGATTCTGCAGAGAGGCGACATAGTATTACTTTCTTCACCGTTCATTCCTTTTTCTCCCAAGGGAAGAGAAACGGAGGAGCGACGCGAAGACTCCGGAAAATTTATATCGCAGTCCGTCTCGAAAGCGGTCGGCTAACGCGGACCTCTTCTTGGCAGTCTTATTTTTATAGCGCATCGCCTAGTTTCGCGTCCTCCAGGCAGGATGCCAGTGTTCCGCGCAGGTCAGGAGGAGGTCGCAGCGTCTCGATTCTTTTGTTTGTCCTCAGAGTCGCGACACCCATTCGGACCATTGTGAAAAGTTCAAGGGATAAAAAAAGAAAACTACCTTAGGACCCAATCAATTCGTTCCTTAGAGATTAAATCTTTTGACGCGAAGAATTTAATCACCGTCTTTGACCAGAATCTTTAAAACTCGAATCTACGTTCAATCTTAATTTGATGTGCGAGGTGTAGACAGAAAAAAACTGCGTGTCTTTTCGGAAACTTTTGACAAAGGGCAAGACTGAGAAAACACTTTTGATGTGGCAACTACGGTGCGGTTTTATAGAGGTGGTCCACGAAAAATGATTAATGAAAGGCACGAAGATGAAAAAGATGCAAAAATAACATAATTTTAGTCGACTATATAAATTAGCTTCACTAGTCACTGGATGTACTGTTAAAAATCGAATTATAGAATCGCATGCTCGTAAATTCGCCTCACCAGTTGGAAAATATTGATTCAGTAGAATACTCGACTAGATTAATATGATTCGCTATATTATGGTTTCGTTCCTTCACTAAAGCGTCTATGTATAACTTTATCTTGAGTCTTAGTGAGAATAAATTCTTTAAAACACTTGCAGGACTCGTGAATTTGCCGCAGAAATTCTGTCGCTTTAGGTGAGTATATCAGTCATGCATTTAATTGAAGGTTTAATTCCAGTACAAAAAATATGCAAACACAGGTGTGAAAAACGAACACAGAGACAGACCTACATCCACAGGGAAAAATATTTATGTTTTTCAAGCATCAAATCAAAACCTTTAACTATTTATCGATGGAAAACCTAGAAGACAACCTTAACACGTTGACTTAAATGAGGGTCACATTTAACCCTCACCTTGCCGTTCCTACGGGACCGTGAGGGTCAGATATAGTCCTCAGCAGGTATACGTATTTGAGCCCTCGTGACTCATTGGAGACACTTTCGACGGCGTGTTAGAATTATGGCTTTGTGAACTGAGGTGTTGAGATGCTTATATTCTCTTGGCCCCCGATATTTGCCTTCTGTATTATTTAATGGTTCAAAAAAATTACATAGTAAAATGTCTTTGGCCCCAGGAACCAAAAAATGGTCCGGCAGTCAACGTGTTAATACTCTATATTTGTATTCTTCTGGCTGACTATTAGTTGCGTTGCAAATAAAACATCGGTATTTTGAAAGGTATTGGTTTTGAAAAGTAATCGACAAAAAATAACTTGCACAGCGCATGCATTTGCGAACGTATCCATGGAAATATTGCAGGAGGAAAAATGAGGAGAATCTAAGTTTCTGGTTAGAGTGACAGAATGGATTAACTTGATCGGCGCAAATGGAAACGACAGAAGAAATCGTGGGGACACGTTTTGTGTTAGAACGGTATCGATGAAGGATCGGATGGAAAAACGGAAGAAGTTGACAGCTGCAGGATTCTGGACATTTTGATGAATGGGGCAGCTATGAAAAAAGCGAACTGAAGCGTGATCCAAGTACAATTGATATCTCCTTTTATATCGGTTGTAATCGTAAGTGTCACGAATGTGATGGCGTACCTCCGGGTTTCATATACCCGAGGAGCTATATATTTTCAGCATAGCCAAGTTTAAAAGTAAATCCTTAAAATAAATAATAGAAAATGCTTCTATTGTGATTACCAATAAAAATTAAAATGGAGACTTTGGTTCACATGATTATTTTTAGGGGTAAAGTATTAGTAATAAGATCATTAATAAAGCATAACCCCACCTAAGTTTCGTGAAATATCACCAATACATTTTTATATTGTTGGTTTAATTATTTACGGGGATAAATTATTAAGTAAGAGGAACATTCTTAAAAAAATAACTACAATTACACTTCATAAAATGTCCATATTACGTTTTTATAGTGATGAGCTATGTAAAATCATAGGCTTTCGGAGGTTCTTAAATCCATTTTACTTTTAAAAATTGGTGATTCTACTGTAATTTATGCAGTGTATTCATTGAATATGTCACGTTATAACAAAGACGAACTTTTCTTGTCAACAAGGAAGAATATTTCGTCGGCAAAGAACACGGTCGGTGATTAACAAAGGTCGTTTACTGAGAAAAGCATTTACAAATTTTCTGTAAAATTCTGAATCTTCCTATAGAGAATGTAAAAATGAAATTATTTAATAATCACGCGCAGAAATGTTGAAAGGAATTCTAAGTTCTCTCTCTTAATTCCTTAAACACTTTCAGATTTTGAGACATTATCATTGCACGAGTATTTACAGCCAGATTTTTAAAACGACGGTGGATTCCGTAGCTTATGAAGGTGAAGTAAACGTGTGAGTTAATTTCTATCAATAGTTATCTATCTTAATTACGCTTTTGATGCGACACGCCAAAATATTTCTTTCCAACCCTCATTACTTACGGCTTTTTTTAATTAATCTCTCAGATTTCATGGAGACCAGGCTTTATTTTGTGCGTCTCAAATTGATTCGAAAGCAGTCTTGAAAATCCCCATGTGTGTCAGACACTCACCTTTAGTACGGTCGAGCTTTTACGTCTGTATCTTCGCATCAACCGTGCGGTTCCATTAGTAGAGCAAGTCGTCCTCAAAGGGAGAAGAGACTCAAAAGTGCTCTATTCACCCAAAAAACGACCTCCTTTCTCTTTTGACAGGTATGACTCCGCCAAATGTGTCTTTTCAATCCATTAAACATCTATCACTCTCTTTCTCTTCTTCTCTCTCAGCCTCCATGAGATTCATGATAATCTCCATCGCCAGGCGCCGGTGAAACGGAATAAGAAAACTTAAAGACCCTTCACAGCGGGAATGGTTCCCTTTTGATGAATAAAGTCATTAAGGGCGTATATAAGGCGCACCCCGCTTTTACGATTTCTCTTTCTTTTCCTCGCCCTTTAATCTGCGGATTAAATCCTAAGTTCAGACGAAATATCTCCTTCCGCTCGACTTACTATGAGCGTAAAAGGCATTTCCGATTCCGATGATTCCGGAGGAGCGAAAGAAGATTACGAATTCACCTCGCTAATGATTCTTAGAAAAGCCGGAATGATAAATCATTGTTGTGTATCTCCGTCGGATATTCCTCGAAAGCTGATGTTTTATTTTTTGAGTAACGACTTTGGATTCATTTCGCTCCATATTTGCTCCATACTTCTCCTAAAACTGCAAAAACTCACGTGAATTTAAAACGAGCGGAGTGTTATCAAAGAACGTAGATGAAATTGGCGCGCATTTCTTCTAAATTCGGTAATACTTTGTGTTCATATCGCTCTGTAGATTTCTCCCATTAACCTAATTGACGAACTGAGACTCGAAAGAAAAACAAATGCCAAAAGCACAACAAAATCTACATTCCAAGTTTCAGCTTTCTATCGTTTACGGTTTCGCCACTATGTCAATTTAAGGATGCGCGCAGACAGACGCGCAAGTGAAACTATAAGCGCAATCTATTTCAAACATACGCGGTAAAAATGTACATCTATGTGGCCGCGAGAATCCATGTTTCAACCGCTGCTGTGAATACGAATATAATTGATTTAAAACCAAAATATGCCCTTTGCAATGACCACATTCGTTCAATCGTAGGAAAATTGTCCTAATCCAGTAAAATTTTGCTATTTCTAATGTTTAAATAAACAAGCAGAATCAGGGCCGGCCCTAGCTACGGGCGAGCCAGGCGGCTGCCCGGGGCGCCAAAGTTTTGGGGGCGCTATGTCGATCATTTGCCTATGCTTCACTTGCAATTGAATGCATATTAAGTAGCAATTTATATCGTGGTACAGGCTAGAATCTTGATGGCATACCTTTTAATTTTTCATTATCAGAAACTTTTACAGAGCGATGAATAAATTAATATGTACTTTGTAAATATCTCAACAGACATTAACGGAGGGGGGCACTGGGGTGCTATTTCGCCCGGGGAGCCAAAATTCCTCGGGCCGTCCCTGAGTAGAATACAAACTCCCCAATCAAAAGTGTTTACGCATGTGTCATACATTATTATGTGAACTCAATAAATGCATATTCCGTTTTTAAAATTGCCATTTAGGAGCCATCAGTTATATACTGTTTAAATAGCTTTTGTTAAAACAATTATCAAGGAAGGTTAAGGAAATGCATTCCTGTAGTTCAATACTAGGAGCATGTCGGAAATAACCTGCAATTTATCATTTAACACCTGGAACAACTTCAGGTGAGAATCATCATCTCCACTAATACATAAGTTCCAAAGAATATGAACTAACAATTTCAAATCCCTCTCTACAAGTTCACGGAAGGCTTTGTAATGAAAATAGCCAATCTAATAACAGAAAGCGTTTGCAATAGAATTAAACCCGAAAATGGGTCTCATTAAATATTCGTCAATTCAGACTTGCAAACGCACGTCCTAGAACACACAAAAAACCATTTACCTAATGAAATTCTTAAGTTCGGCGCTTGGAAAACTTTAGTATAACTTCCACGGAGGGAGAGAGAGAGAGAAAGAGTGATTGTGAGTAAAATTTCCTTAATTTTTCCTTATCGTTTTTTTCCTCCGACACGAAGTAGTTTTCATCTCGTTCGGAAGCAGTGACATCGTCGTGGGGGCGAACTCAATTTATTTAGTTGTTTTTTTTATATTCGCGCAACTCCATCCATTGTGATGCCTCGGAGAGAATTTTGTCTCATCGTTTTCCCCCATCCTCCACGCTCACTTTTTCGTGTAAAGGGGCGTGTAGACAGGGTTGTATGACGGGAGGGGGGCAGGATGAGGAAAGGAGAAGAAAAGAAAGGGAGAAAGGAATATCACAGGACAGCTGAAGCCTGTCAACAGGTTTTCTTACGCGTTAGAATGAAAAACGCATCATTTTTCTTTCCGGGCCATTTTTCATCGCGTCATAACTCGCCCAATGTATCTCACAAATTGGGTCGCATGCTTTTATTCTCGAGCCGCCGATAGAAGAAAGAGAGAGAGAGAGGAAGATGGAAAGAGGACAGAGAGACGGGAAAATAAGTAAAGGACATTCGTTAAATCATTTCGCAGCAAAACCTTTTCCCTTTCTATCGGAGGTGAGAAAACGCGGGTTCAGTACAATTTGCTTCGTTGTTAAGTCATCCGATGACATACGTCTCCTGTCATAAATGCTTAGGACGCAGTTTTTATCTCTTTGCGTGCGGCGGTGTATCATCCGGCCCTTATGTCATTAATTTCATATCCGAAATGGAGGGGATAATCTTGCGGTTATTTTCGTCACTTTTTTTAAAGATTATGGTGAATATTAACTTTTTTGTCGTCGTCTTGAATTCATCGTTGCAATACCTACTACCAGACATGTTACACAAGAAGAAATTTCCTAAGTCGCTTTCAGTTACGGCAGATACGTTTATCGGCTAATTATGCTATCAAAACTTACATTTTTAAATGGGAGTTATATTCCTTCGTAAGGAAGTCGAAAATCATGCTGAACCTTTTGGTTGGATAAATTATCGAGTTATCAGATCGAGTTGCAAGTACCCAAAAACACTACCTTTTCTCTCAAAATTGCATTGAAAGTGTTTTCACACTTTACTAAAAATAAACATTGAGCTCACCTTATGGCTGGGTTGCTACCGATGATCTCTATAACCCTGCTAGCAACAAAACGGGCGACAAAGTCATAAATTCGTTTTAACGACAGAGCAACCGCCCTCTGCGCTTCGGAAATCGCTAATTATAAAACTAATTTTTTGTTAATGGATTTCATCGGTCACGAATTTATATTAAAGAAATGCTTGCTCGCGATAGAAGTAATGAATTGGTTTTCAAGTCATTAAAATATAATAAAATTCATCTAAGTAATTTTTGTTAGTGTATCTTTCACCGTTTGTCCTCAATCGTAAAATAAGCACGACGAAAAATGAGGCCAACATTAAAATTTTACATGAGGATAATTAGGGGATTAAAAGCAAAGGTTTTATATGAAATTACCCGAGTGAGCTCATACAACCATTTGCAGGCGGCGTAATATAAGTCGGGATCGCATTTTGATTACGAGCCAAATCCTCACTTGGACGGAACCTTTTAGTTTTACATGAGCATGAGATTTTAATAAAACTGCAACCATCTGAGAAACCCCTGTTAGGAACATTATAGACAAAAACCTCTCGTAGTACACAGATACAATAAATAATTCCGGTGCGATTTGGGTCAAAAGGAGGACGCATCTGAACTATTTATTAACAGCGCTGGAATTCGGGAAATGAGATTGCTAATGCATCGAATGGAATCGTGTTTTGGGTCATCCCAGCCGTGTTTTTACCAACCATTTATATTTCTGCGAATTTTTCTGCCTTCGAAACGATAGAATGAAGCGTGGAAATTTTCAGTTTCGCTGCACTGTAATAAATAGAAATGTTAAGTTTCTGTAAATTCTATGTTTTTCAAAAGAAAAAATGAGAGCCTGTAACATTTTTCAAAGCGATAGAATGTTGTATGTAAATTCTGTTTTACCTCATAAACGTTGTAATAAATAGACATACTTAGCCTATCTAAATACTACCTACATGGCTTATGAAAGAAAAAATGAAATTGTATAAAAATTTCGCCTCGCATATATTCTTAAATGTGGAAATGTGTAAACGACATACAAAGGAAATTTTATATGATACGTATTGTGCACGATAAACGATAAGTATATTTATGCTGTTCGCATATTTTTATTAACTGGTTTATATGTACGCATACAACTGTAAAATGTAATTTCAGAGTATCTCTTATGACTAATCCAATGAATGATGATGACATCTATAGTTACAAAAGCGTATGTAAAAGCAGGAGAATACCTGCTGAAGAGTGCTGCTTCGTGTCGGAAATGCGGATCTCGCATCCCGACCTTTCTGTAGCGGTCCACTCTGCGATCACCGACAACATCGATTTCATTTACACGCACGTCAAGAATTCGGGAGAGTTCTTGAGTCAATGAATACAGATCGTGGATGCGATCCGTTTTGGCACACAAAGGATAACCATGTCACTGATATGACCTCCGTAATTCGAGAAAGGTTTAGAGAGGTATGCATATGATGCCCTGGTTCGAAGGTCAATCGAGATTTACTCTGCGAGACTGTAAAAGAAACTGTTGGCGCCGCACTGCGGTGTCCTAAAGGTCATCCCTGACGGCGGGTGCGGTTTCGGAACTGAATCGGTTAGACGCAGGTGATGACGCGGGATGGAGGAAATGGAGAGAGAGAGAGAAAGGGACTAGACTTACGCACGCATGCACGCTTGCGTACACCGAGCAGTGGCGGAAGTTGTTTCGCGACCGCAGATAAAGCGATCTCTAGGTTCTGGGTAGGTATTGAAAGAAGTTATAAAACTTACTCACCGGAAATTTATCACTTGAGTCTTTCTTTAGGTCATGCGGTGAAGCTTTAAAAGTCTCATTTAGCAATAGAACCATTAAGAGAAACGCCTGTGACGCAAATGAAACTTTACACTTGCGATTGCGGTTACTTATGCTCATTCTCTCCATGCTTTTGCGTCCTTTTACTTGGGAGAACTAACTATTTTTTTGTTATTGATGTTAGACAGGAGATTGTCACTATAGAGGTGTAGAGTAACATGAACACGTTAACACCCGATTTATCGGATGCCTCTGGAATAAGCCTATTTTGGTTAAAAAGATATTCAGATGCCTTTTTGCATGCACCATCGTGGATAAAAATAAGTAAATAATAAGATAGCTAAGACAATACTAAAGGAAAATAAGCTAACAATAACTCGAGTAATGCAGTACAGCGTATTAGTACCTTCATGAGACGTATTGTAAATATTGGATGTTGAAACACTATTTTGTATATGTAGCCAACTTGTAACCTTTATGTAATAATACATAATATAACTAGTAAATATCGTACAATTATACGTATGCATACGAATTGTAGTATAAAATACAAATTTTTAAAGTTATATGTTATAAAATTTCCGTTCAGTCGGCATACCGAATATTCGAAACGCGATTAATTGGGTGTTTATTGTGTTAATATGATGCATATTTAAACCTATTGTGAATAAGTAAATAATCAAAACGATGGAAGGGAAAAATAGGACGGTAAACGATTTCGTACTTTCGTTACTTTCCTTTTGCATTTTATGACCCTCTGTAAATTTAAAATCTTTACACAGATAGGACAGCTTATGAGGCGGAAGTTAGCATTAAATGTGCAAACAAAAAATAATATAAGGAGCAGTTGAAGTACACTCTCAGTGTTTGCCCATTACCTCTCATCTTATGAGATTTTAAAATTCATAAAAGACTGATCGATACAAAAGTTATTGTAAATTATCATTATTTTCCGTAACAAGGGAAGATGCAACGTTTGAGGTCCTGCATCGAAAAATATGAGTCTAAAATATTTATTAAAAAATATATAAAGTTGTCAATGAAGAAAAAATGGGAGCCAAGTACTGCTTTGATTTCTATCGTAATTTGATATTTAAAACATTTGAGACATCCTAGCGATAGCGTAATATTAATTATTCGGTCGATTTGTCCAATTAATGCCCTATAGAATAAGGGTAGTATCTTTTTCTGATAACAGCACAAAGTGTAATGGGATTTGCGGATGTTATCCCATTAATACTCGAAGGTATAAAAGATTTTAAACGAAACGCATTTATTTATTTATACTTTATATATTTATATCTATATTAATATTTTTTACTTTGTTATCTTTGCTAAATATTTATTTGATATTTATCTATTTATTTATTTATTTGAATTTTATTATCTTATCATATTTAATGCTATTCAGGCTGCCTACGGAAGGATCTTAGGGCGAATGCCAGGCAAACACCACCCCCGGAGAAAACATTAATATGATAAACTATCAGTAGTTGTATGAAAATAGGACACTTTTATACCTGAATCAGCCCTGAAGAGGCCTTCTGCCTATACCAGGGTTTTTTTTCTATCGGGCTCATGTATAAAGAACACAGAATATTGTAAAACTATGTACTGATTGTCTGAAATGCAGTCCTGTAGTGGAGGGTATACGGTGGCATACGCCGTATACCCACTGCTTTTTTCGAATGCATAGCGTATACTCTCTGCTTTTTCGAACAAATGGCGTATATCCTCGCCTTATGAGAAATTATACAGGAGGAATGAAAAAACAACTAATTACTCTTTTTTTCTTGGCCCCAAATATTGAAGCTGCACCTAAAATTCTTGAAAATCTGCGGCCAACGCAGAGATTTAATACCAATATTATAATACTACTTTCGTTTCAATCAGATTGAAAATAAATACTGGGCTTATTATTTTTTAACTTTTTATATACATCACTTAATTGAAATAAAATTTTTAAAGAAATTCAAAGTAAGGTCATACGTTTTCTTCTGCCATCGCAACATTATAGTCATGTACTTTGCTCTTTAAAGAATTGGGTAAGACCCCTCCTCCCCCTAAAGTTTTACCTCCGTATACTCTCTGCTGCTTTTACGACTATAGCACTACTGAAATGTATATATGACTGTGAAGCGAAGGCAAATCTCCGAGGCCAGTCAATTAGGATAAAACCCATATATGACCTAGGTGGTAAGGGAAGGGGTGAGGTCAGTTGAGAAAGAGCGCTGTTAATTACCCCAAAGTCGTTGTTCATCAGTGTGCGTCTATATTTATGTATATAAAGACTTTCCGTCGCATCAAGTTTTGTATTGGGAACTTTTTTTAGCAGTTTAAGATTGTCTGTATCTAATGGGCGATTGTTTTCAAAAATGAGTTTCGCGACGGCAGATTTTTCCATATGACCGTGTTTTTAATGCGCTAAGTGTTCCTTAAATCCGATGGCGAGGTTTCTTTTCGTTTGGCCTATGACATGTCGCAAATGGGGCAAGCACTTGATATTCTCCAGATTTTTGTAACGTGTGTATTTTGTATTTTTGGTTCGCTATTAAATTTTTGACGTTGTTTGTGTTGTGGAATGATACTAAATATTAACCGTTTTGAAATATTTTTGTTAACCCCTCGGTGAGGGTTGGAAAGAAGGGAAGTGAAATAAACGTTTTCTTTTTCTTATCGTACATATGGCTTATCGTAAATAAGTACCTTTTGAATTGAAATTATAAAACGAATGCAGAGGAAACATTGTTCACCGAGAAAAAAACAACTGTTTAGAAAATATCATTTTTGACATGGTAAAACCATCTAGACATCCGATTGCGCGCAAATTTTACTTAAACGGTTGATCGTTATTTCTGCATATGCATTTCCCTCTTGAACCTCTCTGTATGTGCTTAATTTACTTCATTTCTGTACGCCACACTACGGACATCGTGAATGAGTCAAGAACGACCGATCAGATCTCGATCAATAATTTAGTGTTTACCCAGCTTGACCTTTAGCGTGTTCTAGGTATAACATCGCTTATAATAACAGCACGGGCTCGATTCCAAGATTTTTTTTCGTTTATTGCATTTGAACGAGACGAGGAACGCATGGACGTTTTATTTTTTTTTTAAACGGTTAAAACCGTGCTACGACCTTGAAATGAGTAAGGGATTGTTCTAACAAGATTATTAATACCCTTATTGCTTTGAAAATCTTCATATATTTATAATTAGGATAGCTCTTCCATCATAATTCTCCGTCGAATTCTTGTAAGCCATTTTGTCTTTGTTTTGTTTTTCATATCAAAATATAATTTATTATTTTATAATAATAAAGTAAAAGAGTGAACAGAGTAATAGTTAATTTGGTTAATTTCTTTAGAGTGGTCGATCAGGTGTGGGGGAGGGGGGGATTACAAATGTCGGAGAATATCGTTCGACATTCGTTGATAATAATATCGAGTAAAACATTAAATCGTACCATAATTGATAGTAGCTCAATAACTTTGGCCAAAACTAACAAAAGTGGAATACTCCTTTAGCCAAAACAACTAGAGGGCTGCAAAACCCAATGCATTTCGCCCACAAGGTGGGCATCGTCAGGGGTAGAACCAGTCACTGTTGAAACAGGTTCTACCCCTGACGATGCCCACCTTGTGGGCGAAATGTATTGGGTTTTGCAGCCCTCTAGTTGTTTTGGCTAAAGGAGCATTCCACTTTTGTTAAATCGTACCATGCGTATCCTATACAGCGATTAAAAATGAATAATTACGATCAAAGAAGAAACTCTTGAGAGAAACAGCGATATGGCGAAGCGGTGGAAAGAACTCTCCGAGGTTGACTAATATACTAAGGGGATCGTGGTTCGAAGAGCCAAAGGTGAGCCATTGAGCTGGGAATGGTGTGGACGTAGGAGCAGCGTAGTGGCAGAGCCACAAGCTCGCTAATTCAAAATTGAAATACCAAGCTCGCCTTATGCCTGGAATATAATTGATGATAGAGGTTAACTCCGATAGCAGCGAAACGGTCGGTAAAACCAGATGCGGCCAAGAAAGCAGCTATCCTCGTTGGTTATCCATTGATTGTTGATTCCAGAAGCATCCTAAAAACAACATTCCGTGGATATCTACTGAAAACAGTTGTTACGTATCTGATATACTCATCAGATATCACCAAATGTTTTCTGGGTATCGGAATTGTATTTAACATCCTTTAGCACGGAAATATTTTCAAAATTAACGGGATAAGATTAAATCAATGAATATTTGTAACAAAAATGCACTAATTATAGCTATGGAAAAATATCGTTATAACAGTAATAGATAAATATGAATTACGATTTATATTACGGATAATTGATTTGGAGACGTCGTAAAAGTAGTCGAAGGTTACAAAACCTATCAAAGAGGTTTTATTTATCGATAAGAATCAGATACTGTTACAGTGCGAATAATTTCATACAATATTTTAACGACACTAAAAAACATATCATGCGCAATATACGACGCGCCATATTTAGGCGAAAGCTCCTATTTTACGAGACATGTAGCGCTTCTAAATAAAAAAATACGCCTCGGACTCTTGAGCACTTCATGAAACGTTGCGCCGTATTGGCATTGGCTCACCTGACATTCAGACGACTCTTTTTTTCCGAACCGATGGATTTAATAGCAGCACTTAACATCGAACGTCAGTTTTTTCTCTCCTCCCCACGATGGCGGACCGGCGCATCCAGAGATACGTATAATCCGAGAGTTTTTAACGCAAAACTTCGGAAGGGAGAGGGGAGGGAAAGGTAAAAGAAACGGTATTTATGCCGCAGACGGCGATAATAGGCAATACGATGGCATCGCGATCCCGTATGAGCCTCGAAACAGTGGATCCCTCTGGCGGCCACGAAGATAATGACCCTGCAGCATTCGGCCGCCGCGGCGTTATCGCCGGCCTATCTACGTTCCATTCCCAATCCCTCCCCAACCCCTTTACCCCCTTCCCACCCTCTCCGAACCCCACTCATCCATCTCATTTTAGGCCCATTCCATCGAAAACCCCACGCATTCGGTGGATGCAGTTAATGGGGCATTTTGGAAGTGCGACTTTATCCTGCGCCGTAATCAGCTCGTGAATACGCTTCTCGTCATTTTTAAAGACAAAGATACCGCCGCGTGACTTGGACGCCCGAAAATAAACCGCCAGCATCGCTTGCGAGGTCCCTGCCACGTCTCCTTTTTTTTACGCCATCACAACCGTTAATCTGGTCGCATTGACAAAAAAAATCCTGGAAAATGCTCGACCTCATCTCACCCCGATGTTGCATTGTTTTTTTTTTAGAATCGGAGGGAAAGGGAATGGGGGGTTTTAGAGAATGGGAGGTGTGACGTGTGTGGGAGTATCGGGATCAGGAAGGGTGGTAAAAAGGTGGGAGGGAAGGTGTAGGGATTTGGTCATAATGGAACGCTCGTTTTGCGCAGTGCAGAGAGTCATTTGTTATGGAAGCGTAAGCCTAATTGCGCGCTCGCGATGCCGAAGAGGGAGGAGGGGTGAAGGGGGAGAAGTTGTTCGGGAAATTAGCGGGGCGAGCGGAATCGGAGTGTCTTTTATTTCGCGGAAAGAATCGGTTTTCCGTTTCTCTCTCTTTTTCTGTGTCGTATTTTATCTGAGAGAGAATTCATTTGTTTTTTCGTCGGGCACAAATCCGAAAGAGAATGCGTTCTTCTCCCTGTGGTATTTCGTTATTTTGAGCTGAAAGAAAATGCGCTGATCCTGGAGTGGAAGTATCTTTTGCGTTTTCATCGCAACCGCTGCCAATTTGGAAAACCTAAGCTGGAAAGTAATTTCTAAGCGTTTTTTCTTTGCTCGTAGTAGACAAAGCATTTAAAATTGAAGATATTCAGAAAAAAACGATAAATTCTGAGAACGGTGTTCCGGCAGTTTCCCTGTGCAAAAAAGTTATAAGAATCTTTGGTTTTAGCTGGGAATTTATTTACAGGTATAGTCTCTAAGGTCAACTACAACACTTTGGCGGAAGATATATTTCTACGAGGATAACTGAAAACGTTACTGACGATAATCAAAATAAATTTCACAAAGTATTGAATTCGCGTCCGGAAAATTTAGCTACCGGTAAAATTTCCGCACGATACGATTTTCTACGCCAGAATAGTATAATACTAATTTTAAAAAGCAATTCATCAGCATGCACGGTTATAAATGAAACAAGATGGAAAAGTACACTCCATAAGTGGAATACACGGAGATTGGGCGGTACTTGAATTTTTATACCCGCTGTGATTATGTGATCTCGCGAACTGTTTTGCGGAAAATGTTGTCCTCTATCAAAATAACGATTTTAATATATAACCCAAAGACCATAAGAGCTAGGAAGAGAAAAATATGGTATTTAGTTGTTGTTTGCTGAGAAAACCGTCTTAGCGATCGACATAAACAATATATGCCATTTTATGCTCGGGATTTCTCGAGTTTTTATCTCCCTGGAGTTCTCCGCATCGCTACAGAGTTTCTGATACTTTCGGTGTTGTTATCTGGAGATGTCGAGATTAATCCCGGCCCCATGTGCTCCCCCATATCACTTTATTATCAGAATGTCAGATCGATCAAGAACAAACTAGGTGAATGTGAAGTGCAACTAAGTGAATTAAGGTCCTTTGACATAATCGCTCTCAGTGAAACTTGGCTCTCGGAGAGCATAAAAAGTGAAGAATTGCCATTATCATCCTTTTACAGTGTATATCGCAAGGATAGGAAGACCCGAGGCGGTGGAGTATTAATTGCCGTTAAGTCGTTCCTGCAGTCTCGTCACCGACCTGACTTGGAGAGGGATGGCTGTGAAATTTTGTGGGCTGAAATTGTTCTGCAGGGAAGGAAAATCTTGATAGGCTGTTTTTATCGACCGCCTAACAGCGGCATTGAGTCACTGAATGCTTGTTTTGATTCTGTTTTGTCCGCCATCTCCGAATCGAATAAGGTTTTTCTTGTAGGAGATTTTAATTTATCTATCAATTGGGTGAACATGGTTGAAGGAGTGCCTTCCAATTCGTTAGACATATTTTTCATTGATCACTTTCTCCATGCTCTTGGCCTAAAGCAGAGTAATTTAAGTGCTACCCGTGAGGAGGCTATTTTGGACTTTCTTCTCTCCCCTGAGGAGATCCTGGTTTCGGTAGGAAGAAACTTTTTCGACTCTGACCATATGTCTTTGGAGGCTTCGCTTTCTACCGTCCCCACCATGGAGTGTATACCCACCCAAACCCCCCGTGTAGTTAGGGTATGGGGGAAGGCCGACTGGGAGGCCATAAACCGTTCCCTTTCCCTCCTGCCGTGGGACGCGCTCCTCTACGGATCCCTGGAAGACGCGGTCGCCTTTTTCTACGATGCTATCGAAGCGGTAATTGCTGATTGTGTCCCTTCCAAGAAAATATCGAAGAAAAGGCCTCCGTGGATGTCTGGTGAAGCAGTGCTTTGTGTTAGAAACAAACATTCGTGCTGGGCTTTGTATAAGAGCAATCCTAACCAGCACACCAAAACAAATTTCTGTAACATAAGGAGGCACTGTAAATTTTTATTAAGAAGAGATTATAAAAATTATGTAGAGGGCATTACGAATGAAGTGAAATCATGCTCTAAACGTTTTTGGTCCCTTGTTAACTCTAGGCGGCGAACATCACGGATACCTAATCTTGTGAAATATCATAATATTGTTATTCAAGGTAATGACCGCCCGCATTTTTTCAATGATTATTTCTCCTCCAATTTCTCTCTGCCTACCTCTACTACTGACTCCCTTCCTTCTATTGCATCAATTTCTTCGGATTCCTTATCCAATATTTCAACATCCTTTTCTGAGGTCAGATACTTACTTGCTTCCCTGGATAAGAATAAATCTTCCGGCTCCGATGGGATAAGTTCTGTCTTTTTAAAAAATACATCGGAGGTTTTGTGTATTCCTTTAACTCTTATTTATAACAAGTGTCTGTTCAGTGGCCGTTTTCCTTCCATATGGAAGTCAGCCAATATAACACCCATTTTGAAAAGTGGCAGCCGAGCAGATGTCACTAACTATCGACCAATCTCTATCCTCCCTCTGTTATCCACCATGTTTGAAAAGATAATTCATAGGCATTTACTCTCTTTCACCTATCCTTACATTTCTCCTCAACAACATGGTTTTCTACCTCGGAGCTCCTGTTTAACGAATCTTACAGTCATACAGCACGAAATCATTCTGGCCTTTGAGCAAAAATCCCAGGTTGATGTGTGCTATATTGATCTGGCTAAGGCTTTTGATACAGTTGACCATAGACTTCTTCTTCATAAATTAAGCAATAGATATAACCTACATGGCCCTCTTCTCTCTCTCCTGGAAAGTTATCTATATTCTAGAACACAGCGTGTTGTACTTAACGGACACTCCTCATCCACTACTCCAGTCTTGTCTGGTGTGCCCCAGGGTAGTGTCCTGGGACCTCTATTATTTAGTCTTTATATAGATGATTTAGTCGAGGTTATTGAGCCACATGATTGCCAAATTCTTTTATATGCCGATGACTGCAAGATTTTCAAAAGGGTTGACTCCGATGTAGACAAGCAATGTCTACAAGCTGCACTTAACTCGCTGACGGAGTGGTGCTCCAAGTGGAAACTGGAAATAAATCTGTCCAAATGCAAACTTTTGCCCTTTACCCTGAAATCCTCTCCTTTCCCTTCCTCATACTGTCTACTAGGCGAACCCTTTCCTAGAGTTCAATCCCACGAAGATCTTGGAGTGATCTTCGACGCAAAATTAAGTTTTTGCCAACATATTCAGAAGATTTCTGCAAAAGCGATGTCATTACTTGGTGTTCTCTACAGATTCAGTGAAATTTCCAATCCGTTAGCTCTTAAGACTTTCTTTAATGGCTGTGTTGCTCCCATATTAAATTACTGCTCGCCTATTTGGTCCACTGCTTCTCCTTCAAACCTAAAACGGCTTGACTCTGTACTGAAGTTCTTCGACGCCATAGTTCGACACCGCACGCGGGGTAGAGCACCCTCTTTAAGCATCCCCTCTCTTTCTCATAGGCGACTTATTACCGATCTTAATTACCTTCACTCACTCATCAATGGTATCTATCGCTCTCCATTACTTACATCCTATTTTTCGCTCCGTGTTCCATCGCGCTCCACTCGCCTTCAAAGCCTATTTCATTTACCAAAATTTCGACTCTCCGTCTCCCAACGCTCTCTCTCTTACCGCCTCCCGTTTGAATATAATTCCTTACTGGCTTCACTTCCAAATCTAGACATTTTTTCACCCACTTCTTTCCGTAATCTACTACCTGCTGCGTAATTCTGTTTCTCTCTAATTTTGGCGCCCTCTGTGTTATGATCATTACAATTGCTGGTAATATTGTTAACTTCTTATCTTATGTTAGTTATTTATTTTAATGTTATATTATTTGCTATGGTTTTATGTTTCAATGTAATGAGGCCTCTGTGCTGTTTTTGGAACTGAATAAATAAATAAATAAATTCCTAATTTCGTAGTCTCGTGGACCTTATTGTGGTAAATGAGTTCCTCTATCCAAATAAATTTTTTATTATATACCTTGCGGATCATATAAGAGCTAGGGGAGAAATTTTTGGACGTTTAATTGTTGTTTTCTGAGAGAACCGTCTTAGCGATCGATGTAAACAAATTGTATGACGTTTTGCTCGAGATTTTCTCGAATGTTTATCTTCGAAACTATGACTCGTAATTATGTGGTCTCGCGGACTTCTTTGTGGTAAATATTGTCCTATATCTGAATAAATGTTTTAATCTATACCTTACAGATCATATAAGAACTAGGGAGAGAAATTTATAGTTTCTTAATTGTAGCTCGACGGATGTCATTTAACGAGATTCTAATATAAGTTAATTAAAGTAATTATGTAATGTGGAAGTTCTAATTGACGGATTCTGTCCAAAATAACAATTGGACGATATATTGTAATAAAAATCACGCCTGCGTAATTTAATCAAAATACGTCCAGCGGTTTAGGAGATGAATGTTACGACGGACGGACGAGACGTGTTCTGCTACTATCGATTTGCCGGTAAAGAACGCCTAATAATTCGGAAACTTTGGAGAGGTGGCTTTTCTAATCTTAAAATAATAGCCTTTCCTCTTCCCATTAGTCAAAATGTATTAATATTGCGATGCAAAACAACACGAGCAGAAAGAAATGACGCACCGAACTACTGCCTACATGTATCATTATTCTACAATGCGTGGAATATGGGATTATTTTGTTACACGGTTCTCTTTGATGCCCAAGCTTTTTTGTGGGTGTCTCACTTCACCATGTTGCGAGGTTCATTGCCACCGAGCGCTCCACTGCCACGACTTTTTGATCTCATTTCGCTTCCCCTTCTCTTCGTCCCTCCCCACTAAAGCTCCCGAAAAAGAGTTTGTTCTCTTCGCCGCCAGAGTGGCTCCTGTGCTAAAAACAACGCCCAAAAGCCACCCCTCCACTCGCATCCCTCTCCCTACCACCATCCCACCACCCACGTTTTATCTCTCATCTCCCATTCTCTCTTTTAACCCTTTCTCCTTCTCTCTCTCTTTCACTCTCTGCTTTTTAACATCCGTTAAACAGATGAAGAGCGTTGGCCGCTAACCTGAAAACGAGCGAGGTGTCAACTAAATGTCCTGACCGCTGTCATTTCGCCGTTTTTACTTTCCTTTGTTTTATTTCGTCACACAAACGCTTTTAAAGGTCACTAACACGTAGAATATTCGCACGCCTCGCCTCCTAATATTACATATCGCTTTGCGGGAATATAGTAAAATTTTGGCGAGTGCTGTATAATAAATCACGCATGACACGTGGAAATCGGGAGTTATGAGGTAATTTAAAAATTAATGAGTTGGAAAGATTGTGATTTTATTATACGCATATAGAGCGAAGCAAGCAGAGAATCACAGTAATGGAATATAAGGCTCCATGCAAATTATTTATCTCAGATTCTGAATAGGCGTAAATTCCAAAAGATATATTGTTCTAAATAAAAAATTTTAAGCTTATAATTCCACATAAAACTAAAAGCATCAAAAATGTATGAATTCATTCCAAACATTATGTTTATGTTACTCAGTCTACGTAATGCTTAAAAATGAATGTTTTCAGTTCTTTTTATTAGAATATACTTTGGCATAGGTGGGTTTGCCTCTAAATATTATAACCCGTAGAATGAGAGCATATTTCCGTCGTTATATCTATCAATATCATTATTGTAAAGGGCTAATAAACGGTGCTAAGGGTTCATTATAAATACGTATACGAAAATTCAACCCCGCATTCGAAGAAATAACCGTTTTGCTGCTTGTGATCATATGGAGCGTGCACATATTTATGAATAGAATTCATATAGTTAGTACGCATGTCACTTTGAAAGATTTACGAAAATTCTTTAACCTTTACGGGCATTAGCGTCTTTCCGTCAAAAACACGAGTCTCATTCGAAGTCATTTTATCGCATTAGATAAACAATAGGTTATACCAATAGGATATTGATTTCTTTCCACGGTTATATCAAGTTTTAAAACGTCAGTCAATAGCGCTTCGTCCGTAGTATGTGTGTGTGTGTGTGTGTGTGTGTGTGTGTATTGTTAACTTCATCTACAACTCGAATCTTCTCCACCAGCATCTTTCAGCCTAGCGTAAATTATTCTTCCTCCCTCTTACTTTCCCAACCTTGATTTAACATGCCACGAAAATAGACACCCTAAGACAGGGGTCACCAACTTTTTACTGAAAGGGCCACATGAGGCTTCATGATCCGCTGTGCGGGCCACATACGGCACTTCAAATGACTAATCGGGCCGTGTGAAAATTTCAAAGAGCAATTTTTGAGAATTTTTTCGATTCTGTAATAAGTAATTCGCTGATATTAAAAGTTGATTTCACCCAAGTACTCGGAAAGTGCAATTTAGATATCATGAATGATATTTAATGAATACTCTTGCTGATAAGGCGGGCCGGATCAAATCACTGCGAGGGCCGGATGTGGCCCGCGGGCCAATAACAATAACAATAACAATATAATATCGAGAATCTTCGTAGTTCTTAAGGGGTATCATAAGCTGCAGTGAGATGATTGCTACCGCCTGAGAAAGCAAATATTTTCAGTTGTCAATTTTAAAAATAACTTAAGTTATCAGTAACATGGTCATATAATTAGCAATTTTATTCTTTCGTATAATTCAATATCAAACGGAACGCATTATAATCTACGTTAAATATATAAAACTCAACTTGTCTAGCTGGCTGGGAGTCTGCCGTTTCCTCCAAATATTTCTAGCTTAATATCTTCAGATCTAATTAGCCTAACAAGCTGAAATTTTCATAATCGTTAAACCCCCATGAGGTGGTCCCTAGAAAAATCAAACATCCCGGAAAGTACCGGATTCGACTCCGGGAGACAATTATATTTTCTCATAAGTTTACACGGGATTTTCGATTTTTCAAGGTGCAAGATTTTTTCTTTCATTCATCAAAATACGTAAATATCGACCAATTTTCTCAATTTTTGCTTTACTCGACAGTTAAACTATAAATTATCTTATTCTTGCAATGTTTAGATGTTATAAGGAGGAATTTATCAGAAATACGCATTTCTTTCGAAATTTTATCGCTTTTTTGTACTCATTCTGGGCGTTGCCAAGGCGTCCCGCATTGTTGCCTCCGATTGAGTTAGCGTCTATTAAACTTCAAATAGACGAAAGAATTACGCTATTCGCTTAGCACTTTTTATGAAGCATCGAAATTATTGTTATAGCAACGTCAAACGTAATAGATTGCAACTTAATTAATTGCAGATAAGTTTGATTGTAATGCCCACCCGTGTGTATTGCAAGCAGAAATATATGAATTTTTTAAAAAGTGGTAATCCCCAGAGTTCACCAGTTCTTTTCAGTGTTACATTTGTGCCAAAGTTGAGGAATAAATCCAGGTTAGATTTTTATTTTAGATTTTAGCTCACGTATCTTAACCATCCTAGCACCTGGAGGAAAAACAACAAATATTGTTTACAAGGAAGTATTATAAACGAAAGGTAAATTATGATGATATATTACTATTTTAGATTATTTCAGTCAGCATCCGGTATCTGTGTTTTATTTCGTTCTCATAGGTCTTTTTCAGTTATGTTATTTTAACCTTCAACAAAATAAATACTGTGTTGCTTTAATATCCCGAGCGAAGCCGGGTACATCTGCTAGTGTGTGAGTGTATATATATATATGTATGTATGTATGTATGTATGTATGTATGTATGTATATATATATATATATATATATATATGTGTATGTATATGTATATATATATATATATATATATATGTATATATATGTATGTATATATATATATATATATATATATATATATCATCATCATAGGTAGTCTGTCCGTAGACAGGTCCGTGATTATTCTTGGTTTAACCTGGTTCTCCATATACTCCTATTTTCCGCTGTCCTCTTTATATCTTGATAACTCTCTTTCCCTTTCAAATCGTCTATCAGCTGAAACCTTTTCCTACCTCTTTCCCTTTTCCCATCTAGTTTTCCTTCTAACACGTCTTTAATCATACTCTCTCTCCTCCTCCTCCTCCTCTATATATATATATATATATATATATATATATATATATATATATATATATATATATATAATATGCACTGGTGGTGTAATGGTTAGCGTGTCGGCTTTCTATTGCAAAGTTCGGGGGTTCAAACCCCTCGAATGGAGGTTTTATTAAAATAAAACTATCATCAGTGCCTGGCAGTAGGCAGCAGTACTGTCAGTATGGTATAGAGCCGAAAACAAATGATGTTGGTTGGGTCTATATCCAATACAGCTGTAGGCGTGATCAGGACGATTTGAACGGCTACAGTACTGCGATGTGGAAAGCAAGAGGGAAACTACCACATTACAATCCCTAGTAAAGATTATATGGTTGGACAATATGAGTTCTCTCGAGGTAAAACAATCCGGAGGTAAAATAGTCCCCCAATCGGATCTCCGGGCGGGGACTGCCTTGAGGAAAACATTTGTCGAAAGTAAATTACGAATAGGGACTTGGAACGTAAGAACTATGAGAAAGGCAGGAAAGTTAGAGAACTTGAAAGAAGAAATGAGAAGAAATAGAGTGGACATTATAGGGCTAAGCGAAACTAGATGGGAGGGAGAAGGACAGTTCGACTCGGAAGAATTCACGGTAGTTTATTCTGGAGGAAATACTGGGGAAAGGGGAGTAGCTCTGGTACTTAGGAAAGATATTATGAAAAGCGTGACAAAGATAATAGCAACGAACGATAGACTGATGGCAATAAAGCTAAAAGCAGTCCCAGTGTCCCAGTGGACATGCTGATAATCCAGGTATATATGCCAACGTCAGCTCATGACGATGAAGAAATAGATGAAATCTATGAGCAAATTAATGAAATTTACGAAGAAGACGGAAGAGGAAAGGTAAACTGCATAATAATGGGAGATTGGAACAGCATAGTCGGGGAAGGACAGGAAGAAAATGTTGTCGGGCAATACGGACTTGGGAAGAGAAATCGAGGAGGGGAGAAACTCGTAGAATTCTGCATCAATAATGACCTTGTAGTGACTAATACATGGTTCAAAAACCATAAACGAAGGTTATACACATGGAAAAGCCCAGGAGATAGAATGAGATGCCAAATAGATTACATCCTTGTAAAACAAAGATTCAGGAACAGCATAAAGAACGCCAAGGCATTGCAAGGAGCAGACATTGATTCAGATCACAGCCTTCTAATACTTGACGTGAATACAAAGCTCAAACAAATAAGAAAAACGAGAAGAGAAAGACAGACCTGGGACCTAGAAAAACTGAAAGAAAGGCAGGATGTAGTCAGCATGAAGTTGGAAGATAACCTAAGAAAGTTGGAAAACAAACCGAAGACCGTTGATATAGAATGGGATGAAATTAAAACCAGTATCAAGGATACCTTAGATAAAGAGATTGGAAAACAAGAGAAGAAAAACAGAAAACCATGGATCACGAAGGAAATGCTGGAGAAAATGGATGAGAGACGAAAATGGAAAAACGTTAACAGTGAAGAAGGTAGAGCCAACTATAGGCGTATAAACAATGAGTTGAGAAGGGTAACAGATAAAGCTAGAGAAAATTGGATAAAAGGAAAATGCGATGAAATAGAACAGATGGAGAAGTTAGGACGGTACGATATGATGTACGCTAGGGCACTGGAATTAGAAGATAAGAAGTCTAATGGAATTTGTGGTAAAGGAATTATGAATACAGATGGGAAGATAGTCTCAGAAACAAAGGATGTAGCACAGGTATGGGAAGAATACATTAAGGAATTATACAGCAAACAGGCAGGAGCGGCAAAAATAGAACTGGAAAATGAGGAAAACATTGAAGAAGACAACTTGGGACCAAGTATTATGGAGAGCGAAGTAGAAAAGGCGATAGTGGAACTAAAGAAGGGGAAAGCCACGGGCAGCGATGGAATACCGGCTGAGATACTTAAAGTCATAGGATCAGAAGGACTAAAAGCGATCACGAAATTAATTAATAAGATTTACGACACGGGAGAGTGGCCTCAGGATTTCCTAGAAGTAACAATGATCCCTCTAAAGAAGAAGCCAAAAGCAATGCAGCGTAAAGATTACAGAACTATAAGCCTTCTGTCACACACATCGAAGATCATCACGAGGATTCTTAATAAAAGGCTGGAGAAAAAGGCAGAAGAAATAATAGGGGAAGATCAATTCGGTTTCAGAAAAGGACGAGGAACTAGAGATGCTATAGGAGTAGTTAGAATCATATCAGAAAGGGCAATAGAATACAGTCAAGATATCTGCGCATGTTTCGTAGACTGGCAGAAGGCCTTTGATAGAGTAAATTGGGTCAAGTTGATGAAGATATTAAAGGATATAGGTGTAGACTGGAAAGACAGGAGACTGATTAGGAATCTATATGAGAATCAATTTGTAAAGGTCAGGTTTGAGAATGTGGACACCTGCGGAATAAATATCGGTAGAGGAGTAAGACAAGGCTGCTGCCTATCGCCAACCCTATTCAATATATATGGAGAAAGTCTAATGCAAGAAGCTTTAGAAGGCACAGGGGATTTCAAAATTGGAGGAAGGATTTTAAGAACAGTAAAATACGCAGATGATCAAGTACTTCTAGCAAGAAAGGAAGAGGAGCTACAAAAAATGATAAATAGACTAGTGATAACAGGAAGAAAATACGGTATGGAAATAAATACAGAAAAATCCAAGGTCATTCGAATATCGGGTAAAGAAGAGAATCTGAACATAACTATTGGGGGAAAGCCATTAGAACAAGTTTCAGAATATAAATACCTTGGAAGTATCATAACACGAGAGGCAAAATGTACGGATGAGATCAAAACTAGAATAGGAAAAGCAAAAGCGGCTTTCAGGAGAAAGAAACAACTACTTACAGGGAATATAAGGGAAGATATCCGCAAGAAGTTGATAAAATGCTACGTATGGAGTATAGCATTGTATGGGGCAGAAACATGGACGCTAAGGAAAAATGACATCAAATACTTGGAAAGCTTTGAAATGTGGACTTGGAGGAGAATGCTGAAGATAAAATGGACAGATAGGATGAAAAACGATGAAGTGCTACGAAGAATAGGAGAGAAGCGAATGATTATACAGACTATCAGAAAGAGGAAGGCTAACTGGGTTGGACATTACCTGAGGAGAGAGAGTATGATTAAAGACGTGTTAGAAGGAAAACTAGATGGGAAAAGGGAAAGAGGCAGGAAAAGGTTTCAGCTGATAGACGATTTGAAAGGGAAAGAGAGTTATCAAGATATGAAGAGGACAGCGGAAAATAGGAGTATATGGAGAACCAGGTTTAACCATGAATAATCACGGACCTGTCTACGGACAGACTACCTATGATGATATATATATATATATATATGTGTGTGTGTGTGTGTGTGTGTAACTTGGGACAAAAATGTCTAAATTACACTAGAAGATGGAAATATGACTTTCTAACGCGATAGTCGAGTAAGATGCAGGAATTTGCGTCTCCCGGCATTTATATGTTAGCAGGCCCACGATGCATATCACAGCTTTATGGAGTAACGCGATTCTTTCATGTTTTATATTTTCTTCAAACCGAACGCGGTGAATTACTAGTTTTTTAGAGAACAAGAGGGCCTGTTTTCGAGTTTTTACTCGACGTGATCCTTGCTAATAAAAAAACCATGTGACGAAACGACCCAGATGGCCGGGTAGAACGTTTTTTTACCTTTGATGGGACCGGTCACGGTTGAGCAAATGTTTGCTATCCTATCTTGTACCGATCCTAGTTGATTATACGTGACCAGAGGTCAACCAAAATCAAATAGACACCCGTGGGAAGACATATTTGAGGATATGCAGAAATCGTTTGGTTTTGAATTCAAGAAACGAGCTTTACCTTCAAATAAGTGGGAATTTTTTATGAAATATGACCGTTGAAGCGAATGAAAATAAAACCGATTCATGCTTTGCTGACGTTATATCGTTAGTTCACTTAGTTATCCCAAAAATAAAGCTGTTGAACCGTATTAAAATATTTAAATCCATAAAACATTTTATTCAGAAAATCAGTAGAGTTACTATTAAACCTGGTGTGAATATACAGATATGAATTTTATTGTTTTAAACCTCAGTGCGTGTATCTGAGTGTATTTTTGCGCACAAATTTGGAACTACACAATTTAAAATTTAAACTGGTATAATTTTATTTCCTTACAATATATAGGAGACTGTTTAGGTAGTTTAAGAAGGGTAACTTAGCAGTTTTATGTTAAACAATTCTACACTTTTAACGGTGCTTTACACAGAAGTAACTATTTACTCAGATCGTCACAATAGCTTTATAATTTAAAATATTTTAGTACATTCATAAAGAGTAAGCAGCATTGTATTTTTCAGTTGCTACATAAAATTTACGGATAAATGTATATATTCATCCAAATTCATTCAAAGATTCTTTGGATCCCTAAAGTTTAAAAAATAATATTATAAGACATTTAGATTCTGTAGTAAGTAAATCAATAAAATCGGTCATTTTCTCAAATTCCTTTATAAACTCACAAAATATGTTTTTAAGGAAGAGTAACTCTGATCCCATAGATCATAGTAAGCTCCAAAATAGACAGGGCTGTGAAGAAAATACAAAAGGGATATATATTCTTGTAATAAAGAGCTACAGAGGCGCATAAAATAAGAGATTCTTTTCACCGACTCATCGTTTAATTTCTTTTCTCTCTGTCTTCTTTGCTTTGAGTGCTCCCCTGTGTTTCCTTTGGAATAAAATGCGTTTTATGGCACGACTGTTCGTTAAAATGGCCGAATTCAAGTTTATCGCTTTTTATACGACTTTCGCTGAAAATGAATGAAATTTTTTCAATTTTTTTTTATCATTACGACGTCGTAAAAATAAACTGCTTAGATATGGCTTCATTTGTAACAAATTTTGTACTAGACGTTCGAAGAAGATGCAAATGTTTCTACCTTGGAGATGAAAAAAACCGTAAATTCTTCATATCCGGCGTTTTAATACTAACATAATTGGGCTATTCGTGGCACAGTCAGTTTCGGCGGAGGTTTAACGGAATCAACCCTCCATTAAGCAAATATTTCGGCCGTAATTTAAAGCGTGGTAGAAAGTTTTTAAGGCGTTGTCGAATAGGCAGCGGTGGAACGCGTAATCACTGTGCCGATTGATATTCTGTATCATATCTTATTGTGGTCAAAGCTTACAGTTCAATATAGTTTTTGAAACACCATAAAATAATAATCTAATTCAGCAGTCAAATATATGTAAATTTCTGTGAGAGAGGAATGAAATGATTAATCTTTGAGTACGACTGCATTTGAGTCACCTAGCTAGCAAAATAACCTTTCTTGTCTTGAATGATTTTGCTATGAATTTGGGCATTGAAAGCATGCGCAACACAATTAATAATCAAAGATTTGAAGACAACATAATTCTTTAAATAGAACGTGGAACCTGTTCTCTTCCACCCTTTAATTTAAAAAATGAAACACTAAATTCCGTATGGCTGCCTATGTTCTGTTAGTGCGTGTGACATTTTGACTTCTTTTGTCCATGCGATAAATAAATTGTTTCATTAAGCGGGGTCTTCTATAAAAATATTTTCGCCGACGGGTTATTTTTTTTGTTAACGCGCAAACACTTGAAATTTCCCAGTGTTGCCGGTTTATTTTTTCGCCATCTCGTGGAAATCACTTGGCTCTTATCCTATTTTTCTAATTCCGAGAACCAACTATAAGACAACTTTTTAGGTTAGGGATTTGAGAACACTCCAATTTCGGTGAGACATCATGAGAGACAGCAAAAGCGAGAATTTTATTCACTTTCCTTTAAGAGTATTCTTGGATAGATATTACGGAGAACAGGAATTGCGACGTCTCTCCAGATTTTTCTGCAAAATACACCGAAAATAGAATTCTAGTTTGTACAATGAAAAATACAGAAGAGTAGGAATCCATATTTACATAGGTACACTATGAAATTTTATAATTTATTGCCTTGACCTTTTGCCGCTTTTCATCTTCGCAGGATATCCTCAACTCGTATTGACATTTTTATGATTTATTTAGATGAAAAGTCACTTAGTATTGATATAGAATATAAGTGACATAAGATACCCTTATGATGAATCTTTAAACATTCCTAAGAATATCGGTTCGTTATGAAAATTTGTATGCTTTACCTATTTAATACGGCATATATATTAAAATAGCGATTATCATTTTACGATGCATAGAGTAGATAGTATATTTAATACAATCGTCCATAGTGGTATGTCTTTACACAATTGATTACTTGGATGTCTTATTAGTACTACAATTACTTCCCAGTCAGAACGAATTTTTAATTGGGTAATATTTTGGTTTTATCGTCTATAAAACTGTCATTAAAAAGACACGAATCGGTCGACTAATTGTTGAGACATATTTATGGAATTCCATTTTTAACTCGATTCAAAAATCCCATCTGAAATGCCTGCAACTTCAAATTCGTCAAAATTATAAAATAAGAAAAGAATAAGTCAAGCAAAAAAACACTTTGAAATACTTCAAACATAGAATAGAACTAAACGTTGAAGTCTTTTTTTTTCGCGAGCAGCAAATTTCGAGCCACAAAAGTAGGAAACGTGAAGATTTATCGAGTTTGGGACGTGAAATTATTTTGTGACCGTCAGAACCGCGTTAAGATCCGCGTGATTCATTCTCTCCGTGACGCATGCAAAATGACGTCGGCTCCGCTACTCCTTCATCAACCGAATCCGTGCTTTAGAAAACGTCGACGTGTTTCATTTCCCGCTTCCGCATCCGCCGACCCTTTTGGTTCTATTCCTAATGGCCAACTTATGCGTCATGCCACCTACCGACCTGCCGGCGGAAAAAGGGAGAAGGCGCATATGTATATATACCCTTACCTAAATTTATATCCGACCTTCAACTATTTTTTATGTTGTGAATATACGTGAAACGTTACATACTGTCACAGTATGTGGCCTTAAATATTTGCTTCATTCATACAAGAATTTTTGGAAAATTAATGAACAGAGATAAGGGTGTAACGTTTTCCCTATCTTTATGCCCAAAATGATATTGCATGACTTGTTAAAGGCTGAAAGGATTGAAATGTAATTGTCGAATTGAGTTAGATGACCGCCACCCGATGATATCTTTGGTACATGTATTTATTTAGCTACTTCGTATGCGTGTGTTCAGATTAGATCGTCGAAACTACTAAGAACTGAAATTTTGGTTTAAAATAGATTAGCCAGCCAAAAATGTTCCATTCGATTGAGTCCGTTCTCTTTCTCCAGCAAATCAAATGCACCTCTCGGTGGCGTCCTCCTCGCATTTTTCACACAAATAATAAGGTTGATTTACTGAATTATTAATCGGTAAACCTCAAATTGAATGAGTATAGATACATTGTGTAGTAATTTTAAGGACGGCGGTATTTCCTTACTTTTCTTTCTATCAAATTCCAATGTGAAAACGAGAGATAGAATGGGGTACCAATTTACGCGATTATACCGCATACTAAAATAAAATAGAATAAAATCTTTTCTCATTTGCATAATAGAGATATACAGCAAGAGATTTTTTTTTTAAGTTTTACGAAACCTGACGACACCGTCGTCTGCGTTAGCAACTATATCGATCGTGCACCTGCCTTCGAGTAATAATTCTGAGAAGGGAATGGCGGCGTGGACGCTCAAACCCTTCGATGCCGTTGCGTCTAATGTATATATCGATACGAAACTTTCTCCTTTTACTCTAAGGAGCGGCCGTTTCCTTCCCAGAAATTTATTTAAACAACACATCACGCATCCGCGTTTCCCATCCCTATATACATCCAACTTCTCTCGAACGCCTCGAACTTCAGCCTTCCTCTCTCTCGTTTCGTCATTTCCTACGCCCCACCGCGCCCCATCGCATACCTCCTCAGGCCCTCACCAGACGCACCCTCTCTCGCTTCCCATTGGCCCCTCACTACTGCCTCCGAGCTCACGCCACTACATCGCCACCCCCAAAATCGTCACTACCTTCTTCCTTGGCACGCATCGGCAGTCCGCTTCTATTTCTGGCGCGGTCACACTTTAAAGGAGAAGCCCCATTCCCTTTAACCGCCGCCCCAACCCCCTTGGGAACGCTTATATTCTATCTCGCGCCTTACAAAAAGCATCTGGGAAAGTGCAGCGCATCTCTCGCATATTTTTTCTATTTTGATAATGCATTGTTTTAGAATCGAAGCTTGCGCCTGCGCAAAAAGCACGCGCGCGTCATTTGCCGTTCGACTGCGACTCGACCATTTCGTTAGTCGTCTTTTTCGACCAACGTGTTGAAACTGCATGAGTTTGGAAATATAACGCGTGCTTTGTATAAATTTCATCATGGTTTTGAATGAAAACGTTGTCCAAAAGCCGTTGTGATGTTACCACAGTTAGATAAAATGTTAAATTACTGCAAAAGAAGACCGAAAATTGCATCTGTTGCATTTTATAATTGTTTTGTTTTTAATCTCTCGTTAACGGCTACTATAAATGCTTTAGGATCTAATCGCTTCGTGTAAGACCGCCTGTAGTGCTTCGGAAGGTAAATACGTATTTGGTTATTATTTAAATATTATATGGATGAAATGAAACATTTTATTATATTATGATTGTCAAAAGTTCATCGGATTTACCTAATCACTGAATTAAGCGGAACGTTTTAATGAGTCTGGCCATTTTTTACATTTCACTGATATCCTGTGTATAGGTACTACGTTCAACAGTTTAACACGTGTATGAACTTGCCCGGTTAGATATTATTTGCTCGATAGAAAATATCAATATCTTTCGTCATTCTTTAATTTCTATACAAATCACAAGATATAAGAATCTGAAATCGTAACTGGGCCTTCATATCTTCTTTACAGATTAACAATTGACAAACAAAACCTTTTTATAAAAAGAGAATAAATATACGGTTCGTACGGGTCTTAACTATATTTATTTGAAAAAATCTTAAATATAATATGGTCTGCCTGTGATATACGGTAATTTCAATACTAGGCTTATTAAGAGTAACCAGATGATACCAGAAAAAAATGATGGATGACACCTCACTGAAATCCATCAATTGATTTTCAACAAAGTAGAGAAGAATTTCAGAAAGGAGAAAACGGAAGAGTTCATCATATCGGATTTCATAAAGAATTGTGTATTTTATATATGTCAACAATATCAGCCTCTATTTCTAAATATTATACTTAATATTTTTTCATTAATTTGTTTTCTCTTTATGTCAATGCAAAGGAGCATGCAAGATCTTTTCTAAGTGTCACAATTTTGCGTTTCCTTCTTATATTTCGTGACGAAATTAGCCTATTATCCAAGCGCGTTAGTGTTTGCGTACATTTATTGCGCGTAAATTTCATTCAGATAACTAAGTTTCATTATTACAGGCTCACACAATGGCTAATCAAAACATCCCATCCACTATGCTGAAAGGTTTTACGTCCAGATAAAAATGGACAACGGAATGCCAGAATATTTATCTTAATAATGGATGAAGTTCTATACAAACCCAAGAATCAGCTGAATAGCAAAATTAATTGCTTTGAAAATTTTAATACATTTGACCTTCGTAATATTGTTAAGGTTGCTCTCGTGAAAAATGGACATTATTTAAAAAATAATTCATAATTCTTGGCGGTATTAATCTTTGTTACCATGGGATGATAGTCAACTAAAGAACGAAATTCAATGATCCATTCCGCGAAGAGCGTAATTGTGAATCTAATTTTATGAAAGCGTCAAGTCCCATTATTTTTCGACTAAATTTGCGGATGAAATATCTGCAAACACTTTTTAAAGCATTTAAAAATGCAATGCATCAAGGAAATAAAAATGATAAAAAGAGGTCTATGAAAAGCTTTGAAATTAGGGATTTAGAAGTTGCACAAGATTAATAATTTGATATATTTGATGAAAAATCTTGATTCATATATTTGTGTCAGAAATATTTCATCTTCAAATGTTGAAATAACACGGTTTGTTGGACTAATGATACCTGTCGTGGAAGCATTTTCAATTGCCACAAAAGTATACCAATTATTAATTAAGTGGAACAAATGCAATGAAGGAAAACGGTATATATTATCTGCAAACGTAAGTGGATTATAGTACGCATTAATACGCGTTTAAATGAGTTAATATAAAAAATTTATCACAGATGCAATCATAACGAAATATTCGTAATGCATATGGAAATATTTCGATATCTACGTTTAATTCGTAATTCGAGGTATTTTCCCCCTACTTTAGCGTGACCAACCGCCAAAAATTTGGAGGGACGTTCCCTCCTTTTCATAACTCGCTTTTATTAAATGCTCCAACTTTTTCCCAGTTTTTTATCTCTTAAATCGTCCCGAAACACCAAGCTTTCTAATATCCATTACGTTTATCTTAAGCTGGTCCAACAATGAATGCACGTCACTGTAATATGTTTCTTCCTACATTTGAAAATGCCCCTCCTTATATTCCTGAAAGGTTTGTCATCGTACCCATGCATATAATCTCGGCTATGCGCCGAGTACAAATATCGAGCTTTCGATTGCGTCGCCGGCTATTGAAAGCACTCGTGCTCTCAGCAGATTTTTCCGTCGGCGCCCTTGACCCCATGCACGATGAAGAACGAGACAGAACGCAATGTCTCCAGAGAGAGAGAGAGACAAAAGACGGTTTTGCGCAACCTTTTCCGATCGGAGGAAGTATGTCGGAACAATTCCACCTGGATGACTCGGCGTTTTTCTTCATAACGGCTACGACAAAGCCCCCTTTGCCAGAAGAGGTAAAGGTAAAGGGATTTTTTTCAAGTCGATTTTTAATTTCCACAGGCGCCCGACTTTTCCATAGCAGAACGAACCTTCTGCAGACTTCATCTCTTCACAAAAAACTATTTGTTCATCCCTCCGAGTCTTCGTGGAACATTTGTAAGCTCTCAACTCGAATGAGATTCTGATGTGAGCATGTCGTATCAAAGAAGGCTCCTCTGATTTACGGTCGGAAGAGTGGTGCACAAATTTTTAGGCGCGATGTTTCTTTTTGGATAAATCACGAATGCGCTTAACGTGAGAAGGCGAGGTGAGAATTTGTTTCCCGTCTCATCCTCTCTGCGTCAGTGTGAGCTATTTCTTCGTTCATTTCTTTGTCAAGTTTGCCTTTTTTCTAGCTGGGATTCCAAACGCAATTTCATTTTCACTCCTGAATTTTAAACAGCTCAACTATCCGATATCTTTCGGAGCTGTGCGATAAAAATAGTCTAAAATATTTTTGAAACAATAAGCTGAGTACTTAATGTGACAATCGCTGTTGACCATTGCGCGCGTTTTATTCAAATTAGATGGAAGCGAACAATAAAATTGCGACAGACCCTCGACAATACTATTCATCTCGTAAAAGTTCAATTTGATGGTACATTTCTAACTATTTGTATTTTTAATTTTAAAATTGTATGCACAAAAATTATTATTGTAATACGATAGGTCATTAATGTTGTTCAAATATTTAATATTGCGAAAGTTCCTCGAAAATGTTATAAATAAGGTAGTTTAGAAAGATTTTAAAACTATGTCGTTTTAAGTGAAGAATCTTAAGCTATTGAGGGCAAATGTCATACTATTATTAATTAATGCTACAAGTTTTTTAAAGCAGCTACGAGCGGAATGGACCGATTATTTGTAGGAAATGAATAAGTCGTACGCCATTTCTAATGGTTTAATTCATAGACGTACGTACGTTCATTTCACGTAAACATCTACTAACAGCCATTTAGACTTGCATAAATGTACAGTTTACATATTTATTTTATATAAGTATTATCTATTATAACATGACTGGTATTCGATATACAACGTCCAATAGTTTGTTCAGGAGTATCTTCAAACAAACAAAACAAAATAAATAGAGAGAGAGGTTCTCCGAGCTACGGTGTTATTTCTAAAGATAGCGAGATATTCGAAGCTCGGAGCGGTTGCATTATGGATTCCTTGGAGAATTTTGGTCCAGCTTCGGAATCATATGAGCTTTGAAGTTAAAGCGGTTTTATTTCGTCTGTAGGTAAACGAGAGAGTAGTCACTGGCGAAGGAAAGTGGTGAATGTCTGTTTGCAGAATCCGATTTTGATAACGCTTTGATCTTAATCATTTTTACTAGCCATCACTGTTCTCTTGCGATTTGCTTCTTTGAGTAAGTTTTTTCTTCTACCTGTAAATTGCATTCACATTTTCTCATAAAAATTCTCTGAAATCTTAACATATTAGAAATAATTTGGTTATTCATACGATAATACGTTCAATGATGTATTAGTATAATTTCAATATAAAAATATTCCTTTTATATAAAAAATCTGATGTAATTACTTCAAGTTACGTATGTAGAAACTACTTTAAACCTAATATGAATGTTTTACAATACTCTGTATCATACAACTTAATATGCACTAAAATATAAAAAACTACTTACTTCTCCTATATAGAAGAATAACTTTACACGTGAATTTCCTCATATGATGCTCACATTCAATCCCTTTAAATATAAAACGAAATCAGCTATGCGAATAATTTACCCCTCGCTTCCGCTACGAATGAATCCGAATGGTTCACCCAACCACTGAAAGCACCCTAAGTCATCTACGTGGCTCAGGGTCTCTTGAAAAGACCCCGACCTGCGACCGTCAACACCGAACTTAATGGGATAAGAGATTCCTGCGGTCGAAGTAATCCCATTCTGGCCGATGAGGGTCACGTGGTATCGCGGCGATAAATTCCCGGATTTAAGGCACCTTTTGGGGACAAAACTTTCTAAAACCCTGCCCTAATTCATAGAGGCTAAAAGTTTCTCCGACGAAATTTTGTCAGCTGATTGGATAGAACGATTGCCGAAATCCAAAAATCGATTTCGGCTCAAGATAAAGCTAGAAGAAATATCTTTACAGGTTGTTAAGGGATCAGTGAGTATGTGTCGAATGCCTAAAAAAACTAATCAAATCATGGGTAAACAACAAATTGTGGAAGCGAATTAAGAACAGTGTCCTTGAAAATGACGTATTTTCCAATAAAATCACATTGTATTCATAGTCGGAGTGGTTTTAAAAATATAGATTTACTATTTAAATTATACATTGTATTGTGACGTTGGAGAACTCACCGTCTAGTATTGGTACTTTAACATAACCTTTAATATCAAGATGTTTACCTTTTTACTATTTATTTATCGTCAGTAACCTTGGCGATATGAGCGAGGTTGGTGTTTTGGTGATGCTAGGATAAACTCGAGGTGAAAATAAAGGCTGCAAGATTGGTGCAACGGTTGGCTCAGGCACTCGTCGTCAGATCCAAAACTGCAGCCATGGACCAGGATGTTATAAAATAACTGCGTGGTTACCTTTGCAATGAACAGAAGGTACATACTTGAGTATTGACTTCATTATGCCAAGATGACGTACAAAAGTTGAAGTAAATATACCAAAACGTTAATCTTTGGTAATTCAAAAACGTCAAGTTAAACGAACATATCAACTTTTATTGTTAACAAATTAGTCACAATGGCAATTATTTCCTGTAAAAGTAAATATCCTCTCATAAAGTTTATCTTCGATTGCTATGGTAGGAAATCACAAAGGTCGTACACAATTTCTTAAATGGAACTTTTCTATTTTTATTCTCAAAAGATATTTTTGATTGTAAGAGCAACATGTAGCATAAGCAAGTATATTGCTACTAAAAATGTTGATCAATTAAGAAATAATATTCTAAAGCATTACAATTACTTCAGGTATAATATACAAGCAGGTATTTCTTTCCTTTAATATAAATGATTCGAAGTGCCGAATCAAAAATTTAATATTTGGCAGAAAATTTTCACACCACTGCTTCAAGTAAAACAATAGGCGCAGACTAGAGGCGATGATTTATATGAAACATAAACACAATAATGCATTAGGTTAAAGCAGAAATGTCATTCGGCACTGAAAATATGCCAGGAAAAATGAAAGTACATATACGTTCAGTTAATTTAATGGTAAAATATTGTAGGAAAATACCTGTCACACCATGTTACCATATTTCTCTTGGATGACTATTTTAGCTAAATGATATTATTTGTTTATTTTTTCACCCCACGCAGCGCCGTGTAACATCTTTGTCGGACGTTTTAACCCATATATTCGTGAAAAAGCGAGCTGTTTTGAAGTGAAGACTAATTATACGCTAGGGTAAATCAAGATAGAAAGCAAATAGCTCCGCACCTTCGCTCTACTGACTCGCTCTGCTCATTCGGTGCCCGCGTTGCATGACCTTATTTCTTTGCTCCCTTGGGCCCCAGGGGAATATCTTCAGAGTCAAATTAATCCAAAGGAATTACTTTTAAAAACACAAACCATAATGCGTTTGGGTTAATACGAACTAGAATATTGCGACTATCGCGATAAAGCTAACGAGCGTTTGAAATATGTTAGAGAGATAAGGCGTTTTTTAGAAATACAGTAAAATCTAGTTAATGCATAATTCAATTGATACGAAATTCTCCTTTATGCCAAACGTGTTTCAGTTCCCTAGGACAAACTCAGTATTTCATTATTGCATATATACTGTATAAAATGGAAGTTAAAGCTAATCCGGCAGAACTGTTTACTTGAAATGAAATATATAAAAGCAAATGGCAAAGTAGTTTTGACATTTCATTTTTTGTCAGAGCATTATAGCATAAATTGATATTACAGAGCTATAAATGCTGACTCACTTCAAGTTAGACTGCACTTTAATTTATTTAATGGCTTAATTTTAGCAAAAGTAACTGAGAATATAATGTCGAAATTTCTAAAACATAATCATAGCACAAAAGTTACCGTCGTTGGATGAATTACTTTCCGCGTGATTCAATATCAATAATTAACGCAAAACACGTTCTATTGAGAACCGATTTTGGCAAAGGAATATTCTATGCAGAATAATAAATAACTATGCTTTAATAGCGTGTTAGTATGGAATTAGTATGGATTAGTGTTAGTTTGAATGATATCGAATAAACATTTCAGTTATCGCGAACCAAAGAAATTATTTTGCCGGTGCTTGAAACCAATCCTATTATCACATGAATAAATATATAAATAACAATTTTAACAACTTCAAATTACATCCTCATGTCATCAAATTTACTACTGCCTGTATATATTTCAAATTTTTATTTGTTGTTATTGTTAATCCTTGCAAATGAAGATAGATGATTGTTTTTCCTTGTAACCCCTCACTGTGCCTTACTGTAGCCACGGTAGCCCATCAAAAGACCACTAGGTTATAGAAAATCTGAAATCTCAAGCTAATCAAATATAGAAAGAAAAATTGTGCAATAACGAAAAAAATAAGATTTGATAAATAGCGAGGAGAGTTAAGTAGAATTTAGCCGGAAGCATTATCGAGGGAGGCGTTAACGGCAGCCCGGGATGCCGTAGATAAAATGATCGGAGGTTGAGGAAAGGTAGAATTTGTTTAAGAGAGAAGGGCTTCCGTTGCGGCTATGGTGCTCTTGGGGGCGAAAGAGCTCTGGTTGCGGAGAGAAAGGCGGCGAGAGGTTGGCCAGAGGATGAAATAGGAGAGGAGACGGCCCGTGGTGGGTAGCGAAGCAATATTCATACATCGAGGGAAGTTGTTATGAGCAAGGGAAGGAAATGGTTCCGTAGGGGATGAGGCAATTGACAGGGATAATATACGAAGTGAATATGAATTACAGGATATTTCGAGAAATGAATTTAAAAAGTGCGTCCGTTATATGAAGATTTTTTGGAATATTCTTCTGAACTAAATGTGTCTTGTGGCATTTCAATAAATATATCAGTAGGAATGTAGTGGCGTTGAAATGTCACCTGATACCTTAAACATTCCACTTCTAGTCAGGTAACAAGATGGAAAATTATATGTACTCCATAAATGGAATACGCGGAGGTTTCAAAGGCGTTCTTAATGGGAAATATGTACGAAACGGTATCGAATTTTTATCTCCGAAACTATAACTCGTAATTATGTGGTCTAGCGGACCTTATTGTGGCAAATAAAGTCCTCTATCCGAATATATTTTTTAATATATACTTTACAAAACTAATAAGAGAATGGAAGAGAAATATATGGATTTTTTAATTATTGTTTCCTGAGAGAACCGTCTTAACGATCGACGAAAACAAAATATGCGATGTTTTGCTGGGGATTTTCTCGAATTTTTATCTTCGAAATTATAACTCGTGATTATGTCGTCTCGCGGACTTTATTGTGATAGGTTTTGTCCTCTATCCGAGTAAATTTTTTAATCTATACCTTACAGATCATATAAGAGCTAGAGGGAGAAAAGTAAGGAATTTCATCGTTGCTTGACGGATGCCATTTAACGAGATGAGAGTATTATAAGTTTATTAAAGTAATTATGTAAAGTGTAAGTTATAATTGACAGATTCAGTTCAAAATCACAATTGGGTGATAAATTTTAATAACGATCACTTTTACTTGTTTTAATTGAATTCCGTCCTGAGGTTTAGGAGATGAAAGTTACGACGGACGGACGAGAGGTGTCCATAAGGCGTCCCTATACTATCGATTCGCTGGTGAAGAACACCTAATAATATGAATGTAAACTTTATCAATCAATATGCTTGAACTGTAGTGTAGTTTAAAAAGATAGAGGATAAAATTAACTTTTGAGAGAGGTGTGTCATACTATCTACGTGCCAATATGAAGAATTCAAATATATATATATAAAATAGTCCCCCAATCGGATCTCCGGGCGGGGACTGCCTCGAGGAAAACATTTGTCGAAAGTAAATTACGAATAGGGACTTGGAACGTAAGAACTATGAGAAAGGCAGGAAAGTTAGAGAACTTGAAAGAAGAAATGAGAAGAAATAGAGTTGACATTATAGGGCTAAGCGAAACTAGATGGGAGGGAGAAGGACAGTTCGACTCGGAAGAATTCACGGTAGTTTATTCTGGAGGAAATAGTGGGGAAAGGGGAGTAGCTCTGGTACTTAGGAATGATATGATGAAAAGCGTGACAAAGATAATAGCAACGAACGATAGACTGATGGCAATAAAGCTAAAAGCAGTCCCAGTGTCCCAGTGGACATGCTGATAATCCAGGTATATATGCCAACGTCAGCTCATGACGATGACGAAATAGATGAGATCTATGAGCAAATTAATGAAATTTACGAAGAAGACGGAAGAGGAAAGGTAAACTGCATAATAATGGGAGATTGGAACAGCATAGTCGGAGAAGGACAGGAAGAAAATGTTGTCGGGCAATACGGACTTGGAAAGAGAAATCGAGGAGGGGAGAAACTCGTAGAATTCTGCATCAATAATGACCTTGTAGTGACTAATACATGGTTCAAAAACCATAAACGAAGGTTATACACATGGAAAAGCCCAGGAGATAGAATGAGATGCCAAATAGATTACATCCTTGTAAAACAAAGATTCAGGAACAGCATAAAGAACGCCAAGGCATTGCAAGGAGCAGACATTGATTCAGATCACAGCCTTCTAATAATTGACGTGAGTACAAAGCTCAAACAAATAAGAAAGACGAGAAGAGAAAGACAGACCTGGGACCTAGAAAAACTGAAAGAAAGGCAGGATGTAGTCAGCATGAAGTTGGAAGATAACCTAAGGAAGTTGGAAAACAAACCGAAGACCGTTGATATAGAATGGGATGAAATTAAAACCAGTATCAAGGATACCTTGGATAAAGAGATTGGAAAACAAGAGAAGAAAATCAGAAAACCATGGATCACGAAGGAAATGCTGGAGAAAATGGATGAGAGACGAAAATGGAAAAACGTTAACAGTGAAGAAGGTAGAGCCAACTATAGGCGTATAAACAATGAGTTGAGAAGGGTAACAGATAAAGCTCGAGAAAACTGGATAAAAGGAAAATGTGATGAAATAGAACAAATGGAGAAGTTAGGACGGTACGATATGATGTACGCTAGGGCACTGGAATTAGAAGATAAGAAGTCTAATGGAATTTGTGGTAAAGGAATTATGAATACGGATGGGAAGATAATCTCAGAAACAAAGGATGTAGCACAGGTATGGGAAGAATACATTAAGGAATTATACGGCAAACAGGCAGGAGAGGGGAAAATAGAACTGGAAAATGAGAAAAACATTGAAGAAGACAACTTAGGACCAAGTATTATGGAGAGCGAAGTAGAAAAGGCGATAGTGGAACTAAAGAAGGGGAAAGCCACGGGCAGCGATGGAATACCGGCTGAGATACTTAAAGTCATAGGATCAGAAGGACTAAAAGCGATCACGAAATTAATTAATAAGATTTACGACACGGGAGAATGGCCTCAGGATTTCCTAGAAGTAACAATGATCCCTCTAAAGAAGAAGCCAAAGGCAATGCAGTGTAAAGATTACAGAACTATAAGCCTTCTGTCACACACATCGAAGATCATCACGAGGATTCTTAATAAAAGGCTGGAGAAAAAGGCAGAAGAAATAATAGGGGAAGATCAATTCGGTTTCAGAAAAGGACGAGGAACTAGAGATGCTATAGGAGTAGTTAGAATCATATCAGAAAGGGCAATAGAATACAGTCAAGATATCTGCGCATGTTTCGTAGACTGGCAGAAGGCCTTTGATAGAGTAAATTGGGTAAAGTTGATGAAGATATTAAAGGATATAGGTGTAGACTGGAAAGACAGGAGATTGATTAGGAATCTATATGAGAATCAAGTTGTAAAGGTTAGGTTTGAGAATGTGGACACCTGCGGAATAAATATCGGTAGAGGAGTAAGACAGGGCTGCTGCCTATCGCCAACCCTATTCAATATGTATGGAGAAAGTCTAATGCAAGAAGCTTTAGAAGGCACAGGGGATTTCAAAATTGGAGGAAGGATTATAAGAACAGTAAAATACGCAGATGATCAAGTACTTCTAGCAAGAAAGGAAGAGGAACTACAAAAAATGATAAATAGACTAGTGATAACAGGTAGAAAATACGGTATGGAAATAAATACAGAAAAATCCAAGGTCTTTCGAATATCGGGTAAAGAAGAGAATCTGAACATAACTATTGGGGGAAAGCCATTAGAACAAGTTTCAGAATATAAATACCTTGGAAGTATCATAACACGAGAGGCAAAATGTACGGATGAGATCAAAACTAGAATAGGAAAAGCAAAAGCGGCTTTCAGGAGAAAGAAACAACTACTTACAGGGAATATAAGGGAAGATATCCGCAAGAAGTTGATAAAATGCTACGTATGGAGTATAGCATTGTATGGGGCAGAAACATGGACGCTAAGGAAAAATGACATCAAATACTTGGAAAGCTTTGAAATGTGGACTTGGAGGAGAATGCTGAAGATAAAATGGACAGATAGGATGAAAAACGATGAAGTGCTACGAAGAATAGGAGAGAAGCGAATGATTATACAGACTATCAGAAAGAGGAAGGCTAACTGGGTTGGACATTACATGAGGAGAGAGAGTATGATTAAAGATGTGTTAGAAGGAAAACTAGATGGGAAAAGGGAAAGAGGTAGGAAAAGGTATCAGCTGATAGACGATTTGAAAGGGAAAGAGAGTTATCAAGATATGAAGAGGACAGCGGAAAATAGGAGTATATGGAGAACCAGGTTTAACCATGAATAATCACGGACCTGTCTACGGACAGACTACCTATGATGATGATATATATATATATATATATATATATATATATATATATATATATATATATATATATAACAGCTTACGGAAAAGGAAAGGTAAAATGGATATATGGATGTCAACAAAGTGTTGGGATGAGGAAACCCATCCCAACACCTTGTTGACATCCATATATATATATATATATATATATATATATATATATATATATATATATATATATGTATATATATATGTATATATATGTATATATAGGTAATCGCCGAAAGTGAATGATAATTCATTCCATCAATAACAAACTTTATATGGTGTAAAAAATGATGGAAACTTAAGTATACCTTCATATTTGCTTGTATTAACGTTTTGAATTTACTTTAAATCACAACTTGTGCATCCATTTCCAGATTTAATCGGAGGTAATCAACAGCATTTAATCTGAAATTCGCTCATTAGAAAGTCTGCACAGAATACGCGAAAACTTTTGTAAATGCCTAAGTTTGTTCATAAAGCCTCATTTGCGGCCTTGGTAGAGGGGTGGTTAGCGTGTCTGGCTCCCAACGCTAGGGTCGCGGGTTCGAATCCTGCCGAGGGCATGGTTGTATGTGTTCGTCTTTGTTAAAGTTATTACGCTCATTGTAAAAGGCCGTTAACGGCTGTTTATGAGCTGATATTAAATAAATAAATAAAAAAGAAATTAATAAGATGATTCCAGCATCAATTAATGTAAAAAAGATTTTTTCGTTGCCACGTGACTGGTAGTGAAGACTTTTGCAGGATATTTTCCGAGAATTTAGGGAACAGTATGGGGGAAAACTTTCATTCAATTCACTCGAGAATTTGCAACAAACTCCTAATAGGAGTTGGTTGTTAATTCTCAATTTTTCGCCTTAGACTCCTTTATCTTATATATCACTATTCACTCGGATAAATATTTGGGAGAAATCGCTCTAACATTTTCAAATCATATAATACCGAGATGTTGACTTTAGTATTTAATAAAGATTATCTACGCATTCCTCCGATGTTTTGATTTGCGATAAAAGCACCAGGTAATTTTTTATTTAAAAAAAATTAACTTCGGAAACAAAACTCGATCAAGGAGGCATGGTTGTCACGGTAAATGTGCGTTGCCCGGTAAATGTATAAATTTCGTGGTAAATGTGCACAACTAACTAAACTAAATTTGAACATAAAGGAAAATTTTACTCTGCCCCACCGGGTTGGGAAAGTTAATCGAAGTGTTTTTGTTTCCCCCTCACATTCACTGTGTTCCTCCCTCGGGTTGGGAAGCGTTTTACTTAATATATACCAGAGAAGCCAAACTCTCTATGATTTTTGTTATAAATGAACGTAATCATTAAAGTTATTCTTACTTATTTCCACATTTACCAAGGCACATCGGTAAAAGTGCACATTTACCGGGAACGTACGGATAATACGTATTTCTGGAAACATAAACTTACATTCACCGAGGTAGGTGGTAAATGTGCACATTTACCGGTAAATGCACACATTTCCCGATTACGTACCTTAACTGTAACATTTACATTATGACGATGAACGAAATAAACTCAAGGTGAAACTACCTATCCCGTGTGCTCACGGAATCATTTCTTCTTATGGAACCGTGCGAGTTTCGTGGAATGAACTTTTTCTTCGAGGAAAACGTTAAGCTGTCCTCGGTCTTTCAAGCCCCTCGGGTCAACATTCGTGGCAGTAAATTTCCCGAAACTTACAATGACTTACAAAGTTTGACTTTTCAGTCTTCGTAACCGACTCTAGAGCTTGATAAGATTACTTTCGTAGACAAATATTTCATTTTGAGTCAAGTCCCTTTCAACCGACTTTCCTCTCGACGTCTTCACTTTTAACCGTCTCAAAATAAAATCCACAAACATAGCGATACTCCAGAGTTGACATTCGTGAAAGAAGAGTGAGTTAAAACTTTGTTAAAAGGATTTGATAATGGCGTAGCTGAGAATGCTGCGTGGCTAAATTTTGGTCTGGATGTTCGTCTAACAATTAATAATAAAAATCTACGCTTTCTCAGGCTGTGAAGGCCTTAGAATTTCAAAAAGGCCATTTTAAATGATCGCCTTTCATGTAAATATTCTAGTTAAATAGAAACATTTTCCATTACATATAAAGAGAATTCCGGCAAAGCTTGAAATTAAACTTGGCAAAAAAATAAAACGAAGCAGATTGATTTTCTAAAAGAACTTTCCTGAGAAATTGATGTGATTAAAGAAATAATACCCTCTGTGTATGGAATCAGTAATTCTTTTTTCTCATCCTTCATAGTAAGAGCAAAACACTCCTCTGACTCCAATTAGCTCTGATATACCTAATATTGACAACACGTTAACCCTATCCAAAATTCACTTAAAATAAAGCTAACGTTATATAAAAGGGATAAGAGAGGGGAAGGGAGAGAGAGAGGAGGCGAAGGAAGGAGTCGGTAAAACGTGCTGAGGAATGATAAACGTAAAGATTGAGGAAGCGAGAGGAATAACGAGGGATCCAGGAAGAAGGAGAGTTATGAGAAAGTAAGCGGAGAAATGGAGAGCGTCGGATTTTAAAGGAAAGTGCGGTTGATTAGTTCTCCACCGAAGAAGGAAGGGGTGAGAAGTGATGGTGGAGAGAGAGAGAGAGATGAAGGAGAGTTGGAGAGGGGTGAGAGAGATTGGTGAATGGGTTGAGAACATTCGTGGATTGGAAAAGGGAGGTTAAAACGAGGGAAATTAAGGGAAAGTGGAAGGGGAATTTGAGATGATATAAAGACGGAGGAGGGGGTGATGTGAAGGTGAGTGTGTGTAGCCTCAACCTTTGCTAGCATTTCACTCCTTTTCTGCACTTCCTCCGTATACTTCAATTCCCGACCTTTCGACACGACACCCCCACCCCCATGCCTCCACCCAGTGTCACTTCCATCAGTTGTCTTTCATTTTTGCTGACGAATGTACCAGTTCCGAAAGCTTTCGTGTTTTTGTGTGTTTTTACGTGTGTCACTTCGACACCCCCCTCAGCTCGCCAACTTGGAGACGTCCTATTGGTAAGTGCTCACTGGGTTTCCTTATCACAACAATTTGTTGCCATCCATTTACCCTATTTACATTTCCGCTTACATAAGTGTGTGTATATATATTACCTGTGACTTTATGAGGAATAAAATTAGGTTTCTCTTTGAACGGATTGGAAAAGGAGTGGAGGAAAGTAAGACAGAGCTAGATTTAATAAATAAGACAGCTCCCGACTGGAATATTATTTCCCTATAAGCTGCGATCCTGACGGAAAGCTTTAAAAATGAGAATTCCATATTTTTACTTTTTTCTCATGGGTGAAAATAGCGCACGTATGGGATTAACCCATCATAAAATAGGTGGAATAATCTCGTGACGCATGTATGGGGCGTTATCGGTTAATGGGTGAAGACGAGGAAGAAATTAAATAAGGGAATACAGTTTAACCTAGATAGCGCAAAATTGGTTATTGCAAAATGCTCGTTTATGAATTATACTCCAGTCTCCCACGAAAATATATAACTATATTCCTTGTTATAAAGAGGTCATTACAAAGCTCATTATAAAAAAACCATGAAAATTTAAGTCCCTTTATGTCCGTGTTAACGAGGTTATACTGCATAAGAGAGGGAAAGGAAGTACAGTATGTCCCAAAAGTACCTTTAACCACGCTTGTTAAGATTGAGTGGAAAACATTAAACACAGTCGTCTATTTTAAACGAACTCTGGTCACCCATCATCACCTTAGAAATAGCGGGGGAAAAAACACACCAAACCGAAATTGCTGCTCTCTACACCAAGGGATTCACGGATTTACGGTAAACTCATACTGATTTTCTTCATTGCTATAAATAATTGTGATGAATAAATACACCATAATTATAACAATAAACATAAAATATGAATATAAGAAATGCTGCGTCATTTTTATGAACAGTTCTAACACTTGGAGGTAAAAAGATTTCTGGTACGCCCTGCATAACAAGAAGGCAACACGGAAAAGAAAGATGGAGGAGCTGAGACAAAGCTGAGGGAAAGATGGAGAATACAAGGCGATATAAAAGAGTAAATGAAAAGAGAATAAGATCTGAGGAATGGCTGAGAGAGAAGGAAGACAGGGCGAAGGAAATGAGCACGGGGAAGATAACAGGATAAGGAATTAATTGCCTTTGAGGAAATAGAAGAAAGAGAAAGAAGGGGATAGAAGGGGAAATTACAGAAAGGATGGGGGAGATATCGAGAAGAAAATGAGGATTAAAAGGAGAGAGAGAGATCAGATGAAAGAAGAAGACGACGTGGGAGGAAGTATCAAGCTTTGAAAGGATATAGAAGGTTGAAAAAGGTGGGAGTAAGTGGTGATGGGGTTGGGAAGGATAGGAGAGGGGGGGAGAGATGAAGCGGGCAAAGAAACTGGAAAATAAAGTGTAAGAGGAAGGTAAGAAAGGGAGAGAAAGAGAGGGTGGGAGTATCAGGGGAGGAAAAAACCAAATTAAATCGGAAATTCTCTCGTTTCTTCCGCTAACGTCTTCTCGAGGATCCGTTAATATCAAAGTTTTCGTAAGGAAACATCCTGGCGATGAAAGGAACAGAAATGTGCAAGAGGGGAGGTTCCGGGGGAATTTTTGGGAAATCAGATTTCCTTCGGACACCTCCTTCGTAATATTCATAAGAGGAGGGAAAGTGGGGAGGGGGAGAAGAAGTAGGAACGATTTCTTACTCGGCTATCGCCGAGATTAGTTTCGTACATTTACGCAGAAATCTTTTCGCTTTAATCATTCCGACCTTCCTCCCACTCCTAAAACTATATTGATATTTCGAATTTTTGCCGGCGTGTCTTTCCCTAATCTACAATTCATTGCGACTCACTGTTTTGTGGACGATTTGGATTCGATTTTTGCTAAATCACATTTCTTTCTGACACCTCTTTCGTAATATTTATAAGAGGGAAAGTGGGGAGGGGGAGAAGAAGTAGGAACGATTTCTTACTCGGCTATCGCCGAGATTAGTTTCGTACATTTACGCAGAAATCTTTTCGCATCAATCATTTCGACCTTCCTCCTACTCCTAAAACTATATTGATATTTCGAATTTTTGTCGGCGTGGGTCTTTCCATAATCTACAATTCATTGCGACTTACTGTTTTGTGGAAGATTTGGATTCGATAAGCAGAATAATATCCATAGCAGGCGGAGATTGACTTCAGCTCTGAGAACCGAGAAAAACTGGAAAGGGAGGAGTTGTTGAAACGAGTTCCCCTGTCATTTATTGTGATTTGACAGCATCGCCTCCGTCTAATTTTTTTCAGAACTCAAGTTATACATCTCCTGCTACATCACGTTTCATATCTAATCCATAAAAAATTTTAATACAAATATAATTTCCTTGAATCCAATTAAGCCTTGGTAGAGAAGTGGTTAGCATGGTTATTCAACAGTCGCGGGTTCGAATCCTGCCGAGGGCATGGCCGTATGTGCTTGTTATAAATATATTATAACACATGTAATTGGGGAAACCTGTTTTTGTTAAAGAACTTATTATTATAATTATTATTACAATCGATTATAATAACCGTCCATTACTGTCAAGCGCTATCCCAAATGTTAATGCATTTTTACTGTATTCACTTATAAACAAATTTTTATTGAAACATTGTTTCCTCATTTGAAATGAATGATAAATAAGCTGTCAAAACCTAAGGAGAACATTGAACCTTTCCTGCAGATTTCATTTTAAGTCTGATCATCGTCATGTACATATATTTCAAATAAAGCGCTTCATTAAAAATAATCAAATAACGTGCTGTAGAGTTATACCAAGCAGAAGAACACGACTTCGCATTGCGCAAGGAGCGAATAAACCAGTATTCGGAGAGATATGTTTATATTCCATCTTTATGCGATTGGATGCGGACGAAGAGTAGTAGGCCAATGGTATCCCGGGAAACCCGCATGAATAAAACATTCCACCGAAACTTCGGGTTAAGTGGCTCCTAAGGTACAAGAAATGCTATTAAGGCGGAGGGTTTTTTTTTCTTTAAACGGCAGACATCTTGACGTGAGCTGAATGGGACGAGTTAAGAGGCGAGTAAGATAAATGGAGCCATCTGGTGGAAGGCCGAGGATCTCGAAAGGGTCTCGCGTGCTGTGAGACGAAGTGCGGGAGGAAAAACCAGAAATGACGAGGAACGTTGACCGATATGTAAAAAAATAGGTCACTCCTGGAGAAAAAAGTATGACAGAATAATTTATAAGCTATAATAAAATGTAAATAATTAGTACAACTCTTTGTGTGGATACAATAGTTGTATCTAATTGACACAACAGGTATCTCTAATTGCAATTAAAAATATGAAAATCAGATGCGTATTTTGTCCACAAAGCAGCCAACATCAAATGTGTTCCACCGATGGAAGATTCCAGTAAAAATTGATTTTATCTATTATAAAATGCGGTCAGTCCAAATAAATCAACGTTATCGTGTAATAACAAATTTTATCCTCTCTCCTCTCTAATCAAAGATAAATTTGCAAACAAGAAACAAATTATAGTTAACCGGAGATAGATTAGTTCTGAATATTTAACGACTTTTTTGTGTCTCATATTTCACATAAGCAACCAGAGTGCTTCGTTTGATTCCAGTCCAAAACTCGAATTCAATATCTAGCTTTCCCGGAAAATTGGCCCTACGAGATATTAGATTGGTCTTCAATATTTGATAGCTCCCATTTGATGAAGAACTCACTACTTTTTTGCATGTGAATAATTTAATTTTCCCTTCCATAATGTCAAAGTTATCGTAAGGAAATATCCTGGCGATGAAGGAGCATAAATGTGCAAGAGGGGAGGATTCGGGAGAATTTTGCGTCATCAGATTTAAGATTTTAAGAAATTCAAGAGTCAAAACACGCAAATTTAGTAAAACAAAAATATTTTCATTATTTAAGAATGTTTATTTACTTCTAGTATACAAGAAAGTTTCGACTATATGCGCAAAGATCTATTACATTCGTCAACTGTCTCTAATGGTGCATATATATATATATATATATATATATATATATATATATATATATATATATATAAACTGAAGCGTTCCAAAATCTGAACTTTTTGTATGCATAAATGCGTTGAAATAATCGCGAGAGTTCTCAGCGATAATGTTTTCGATAGCATCTTTAAAACCTCTATTTTCAGTAACCCTCCTTTGCATCGCAGTCTCGTGAGATTTTGAGAAGTTGAATAGGTATTGCTTAAACCAAACTCGATCCTTAGAAGTTCGCGAAAGGATAATTTTGTTCACTTAGTTGCCACGCCAAACTTAAAATTGGTCTCCAGCGAAGCGAAATTCCATTTCTTTGATTGCGCCAAGTGTGTGTGGTTCTCCGCGGGCAATTAAAAAGCCCATTGAAATTTCGATTAGTGGAGGAAAAATACTTTCATAGAGATTACTGTAAACGATATTTCTTTAATTTTTATCCTTGAGCAGCTATACGATCTCCTTCGTCTACAATATGATATATATTACAAAAGCCCGAAAAATCATTTTTGGTACTTATTCACTAGTAATTTATATAAATTCTTGTATTTGCATCGATTTAATTCCTGCGCGATCATTTATTGCGGGAAGCCTTTAAATGAATCATCCACATGTGAAACGTAACATATAATTGGAAATTAAGACGTGATTTCAGAGTTATGTTTTCGTCAATTTTTCAATCGAGGACGTATAAAATTGAAGCTCGTAATACTTATTTGATAATTAATTGTGAAATTAAAATTTCATATTAGTTGGCCTGATTTTGTTGAGGAGTCAACGGGAAATCAACTCATCTACTATTAGAAGCGCCATAGCTTAGTTTATAAAGATATATATCTGATAATATTAAGTAAAGGTAAGTTGGTGCATTATTTTAGAAAGAAGCATTTCATATTTATTAACAACACTATACATAGCACATCACCTGGATATTAAAAAAAACTATGGTAAATTTTAACGCAATACACATCAATTTTTAAAAAGAGAACTAATGGCATATCATTTACAAAGGCAACCAATTATGCAAGACATTAAATAAACTGTCTGTGGTACATATTTCCTATGTGAAAACCCAATTTGCCACCTCAAAAGCTCGATTTTTTTCTTTACATTTTTCAAGAATCACACCTGCTACTTTTCTTCCGATCAGCGTAGTGTGACTTTCGCGAAATAATAGATTTTTCAAAAGATCCGATCCCATTCCAAACTCCGTCGCGTTTTCCATCCTATAAAAGAATAAAATAAGAAAAAAGGAATTCCCACCGGCTGCAATCACGCCACCCGCCCCTCTCTCTTCAATGCCGAACAATTATCCCTCGCAATTCATTCCTTTGTAGTCTAAAAATATTATGCCCGGAAATTCCTTGCATTATATGTACCATAAAATAATACGAACACTTCCGCGCACTTCCTCCTTCTGCTCCCTCTCCCACTCTCCCCCCCCCCACACCCCCTCACTCCCTCTCCCCCCTCTCTCTCTCTCCCCCTCCCCGCCTTTATATGTATATTTGTGACGGTATACAGCGATGCTTTATTTACGATGTTTCCTACTGTACTTACTGTTTTCTACATTTTGTTGTAGTTCTCCATTGTGATATATACACAATGTAGGATTTTCGCAGGTTTTCCACCCTCCTCCTTCTCTGCGGGAGTTTTTATGCGTGGGTTTTAATAGGAAGGACAAGCCTGTTTTTACCTTGGCGTTCCCCACAAACTTAAATCTGTCTTCACTTATATCTTTTTATGTTTTGTATATTTTATATACTCTTCATTGTAATACCTTGATTTTTAATATTCATGATATTGACGAAAGGTTAAATGTAAGAATGGACCTTATGGTCCAAATTTCGCCTATCAATCTATCTATCTCCCTCCCCATTCTCCTCCCGTACGGGTAAACACAACTCAATTGCAGAGCAATCCTTGATGTTTTATTTTTCACGTTCGGAGTATCATTCTACTCAAGCGCCCTATTTCATTTTCGAGCTTTCAAGTCCCCTCCCATTTTTGCAGACACTTCGAAGCTCGTCCCCGGAGAAAATGATGAATATATATATATATATATATATATATATATATATATATATATATATATATAAAGAGGAATACATGGCCCGCTTTTGTTCAGTTCCACCGCGTAAACTTCCTCTCCCTCCCGATACAATATTCATTCATTCCATCCGCGGGAGAAATTCAATCGCTCGAACGCGCGACTTTATTCATCTCTCTCTCTGTATAGTACCTTTCCTCTTATCTTTTTACGTGCATCGAATTTCATTGTTAAGAGTCCTCTTCTGGATCTCCATTTGTTTCTTTCTTTTCTTTTTTCTCTGTGCATACTTCGGCGTTTGCTCATTTTTTTGTCGGCGTTCACGTTCTTCTTTTTTTGTGTTCGCTTTCGTCATTATTACTTTTTTCTTTTTTTCCGCCATGCGGCGAGTCGAATTTAATGCGAAGCCTCTTGCCTTCGTTCGTTTCAATCACCGTCGCTCCGGAGTCAATTGGAGCTTAACGAATTTTCATATTTAACCTTCTTGTTTGCCTCCTTTCTGTCCATTCTATTTATTCGGGCTTTGTTGAGAACTTACCCTTGCCCAAATGATTACTCGAATATGTTCAAATATGGAAATATTCGGAAATTTTAAGATTCTGGAATTATTTATTTACGCGAAATCGCAGACCAAATTTAAATAGCTAAAAAATATTAAATCTTGAAAATAAATTGAACTTCAAATAAAAAGAAGAATTCCGCAATTTTATGCGAAGGAAAACTATTTCTCTTATTGGAGATGTTTTGCTTTCATAGATAGGAACATATTGAGCCTTATGTAGAATTTGACTTCGTATTGAAAAATTATGATAATATATTCTTATTTGTAGTTTATCTCATGCTGAAAAATCACTAGCAACATAGCAAAATATTAGTAGTTTATCTAATGTTAATAGGATTTTCTGCATAAAGGCTCCATGGATGGCTGATCATTTAAATTCTTTTGCCAGAAAATGTAGCTTAATTACTCGATTCACAGATTATTTATGCGACTCAAAAAATCAGGCTTTCACCACTTTGTGGAATATTTTAATGCGCTATATGTTTTCTACGCTATGGCAATTATGCGGAAGTGACAATTGCGCTACCCTATGGGATAATTTCTCGAGTTTCACAATATTTTTCATTTTATCCCGAAATTAGAAAAATCGAATGGCGTAAGTTATTTTTTATTTTGATTAAATATTTTTTCGACTTATTTTCCAACGTGCTAGTATTATTTTTTCTATGTACGTTAATAATTGGAGGAGAGGGGTCCATTCTCTCTTGAGAGAGTGAGAGAGAGAGAGAGTCATCTTTGCAAAATCCTCTAAATTCCTCACCCCTTGAGACGGTCGCATTAGTTTGGTCATTCCAACAAACAGTGGCGCAGCTGAGGAGGAATTCTTCCTCTCTCCCTCTTTTGACGTTCTTTTCCTCTCCCTATTACTTCCTTATTCATCATTCCTTTCTCTTCACTCTCTCTCTCCACTCTCTTCAAAATCTCACTTCCCTCTCTCACACACTCTTTTAGCGGGAGCTATATCTCTTAACGCTGCGTATTTTCTTTCCGTTATTTATTGATCACCCCCTCCAGCCCCACACCAACGGGGAAGAAGTGGCCCGAATCCACGCACTCCCCCCCCCCCCCCGCTTACTTCCGCCTCACTTATCGCGCCAGTTCGTTTATTCGCTACGCTCATCGCCTTTCGCTGTTTTCCCCGTTCCCTCTATTAATCTCTTGGTATGAAAAAATCGTCGCGCTGATACTTTCAGCGTTGACTTCTCCTGACGTGAAGGAATCAATGCCGTAAGTGACGTTTCGTTCCTAATGTTGGTTTGTTGTTTTATTAATTTTAGGCAGTTTGATCATTTAATAATTCAATAATCTCGTTTTTCCATAAATTTTAATCCTAAATTTTGTTTACTCATTTAATATTATTTTTATAACACACACACACACACACACACACATATATATATATACACACGAGTAGTTGGTGCTTGCATTCTGCAAGCATATTATCTCAAGATAAAAAGACAATCATTTTTCATATTTCATCATTACACATATTTTTTTAATTCTAAATATTTCACCTCCGCAGCGATTTTCGTTTTTCCCAAATGTAAAAATAATAGTTTTAAAAAATCCCCAAATGTTGCAATTTTAAATATTTTACACTTTTTTCAATATACGGTAATAATGTACACATTTTAGCCAAATTTTAAAGTTGTAGTATTTCTATAAGTAAAATAATATTTTTCTAATTGTTTAAATTTAAATAATTTTTAACGGCCGCCGCATGTCATATATGGTAAAATTGAAATGTTTATTTGTGCAAATTTACTTCTCTGCAAATAATTGAAAATTTTCAGCTTCCTAGCTCATCCCGTAATGTCTAAACAGTTATATATTTGTTTAAACTTTAAGAATTTTTAACTGCCGAACAAAATAAAATATCAAAATTTGTATAATCCTTATTTCGTTTTTTTAAGAATTCTACTTTTTAAAAAAATTTCAGCACCGTATCACATTCGGAAATGCCCAAACCCTGAAAATTTGTTTAAACAATTGCGAATTTTTAGCGGCCGCATTGTTGCACTTTTTCATGATTTTCGTTTTTTCTAGTCGGTTTTGCACAAACTCCTACCTAAGAAAAAAATTTCGAATCTCCAGCACATCTGGAAGTGCCTAAACATTAGTATCCTCCTGTTATATGTATGTTATATCCTCCTCCTCTGTAAGAGTCGTCGATATATAATGATATATATATTAAAACTATTGTTTACTTATACATAAGTTTAAATACGTATTTATTTTATATGAAAAAATATACCCAACCAATTAATTAATTTTAATACGTAAAACAACATACGTATGAACCACGCAAGTAACGAATGGTGGAAATAGAAGAATTGACTCCAGTTAAAACGGAGTACACACATTTTCGCTGCGAATATTTAGGGGTTTTGGGAATAATCAGTAACCTGACCAATAGGCGAGAGAAAACCTCTGCACGAATTGGATCAGTTTCAGCAGATAAAATCCAGATATTACATTTTATCCTGTTCTGAACACTACCGCAAGGATAGAGATTAATGCTGTTAAATACATCTTATAACTTTAACTTTCAATTTCGCGTTGTAAAGATTAACTTTTATTTTAAGGTTTCTGTGAAGCCGATGAAGCATAGAAAATAATCAATGGATGAAACCGCAGATAGTGTACGGTAAAAGCGCGCCAAGAGAGGCAGATTGGAGTTTTTTAGTCGATAAATTTTTAATATTGGGAGGTTATGAAAGATGTCGACGTAAAAATGGAATGGTAATTTTATTTATGTAATTTTCCGACATTATATTTACATATTCATAAATCTATAAATGGGCAAATATAAGCAACCTTTTTTCGATAAGGCAATAGTCCTTATATATTCGAAAAAGTTTAAACTGTAGAATGAAAAATTAAACCGAAAGCGACTCTGTCGCTAAACTACCTCAACTCTTCCTATTTACGAGTATATATAGAGATGGGATGTGACGAAAGCGTTATATCGATTAGAATTAGAATTTTACTCTTTAATTATATCTATCTGATACTTTATGTATTTTCAAAGTTTCAAAAATGATATAAAGGTAACGGACTAAAACAATCCAATATTTAGTTTTAAAGATTCCTATTGCACTGCCAAATTTCATTTCGCATTTAGCAGTATATATTGTAATAACAAAACATTATTCCTCCAAAAGATGAACTTAAAAATTAACGGAAACATTAAATAATATATATTCAACAAAATTTTTGCATCCTTTCACTCAATCGCTTTAAATTCATAACATTTTAATCTCTGACTTTGAGAGCTGAAACCTCGAGGAAAGAATTATCTCCTGAAAAAATTAATCTCTGTAATTAATCTTTCTCCTCTCCAGGTCCCGAGAAATGAGCATATTGAAATTCTCTAACGACTGACAATTTTAAGTTCAAGGACCAATTATGTCAATTAACGAAAGTAATTAATTTTTCTTCAGCTAGGACATGGAAAAATAAATATTACTATTGTCTTATGGACAAAAGCTGTGGAAAAGTTATTTAAATGTAGAGATTAACGTCCTGCAAAATAGTTTGAGATATTCAAAATTAATGACCATTTTTTAAAATGCGTCTAATGTCAATTCTAAAATAGTTTAAGTTTAATATTAAGGTATATGCAAAAGGAATTAGCAAGAGTACTGTGGGAAGGCTATCACAAGTTCCTGCTGTACAGTTAGAGCTTTTATAGCTTCAAGGAAAATTGTCTATTTATGTATTCATTGTTCTTCATTCACATGTAAGGGCATTCATAACTCCAAGGACAATTATTTTCATTTATATATATTCATTGTTTTTGACATTCGAGCTACAACAACTTAATTTTTATTTCCAGATGAATGTTATGAAAGGCACTTGTATCTTCATAAAAAAATATCAAAATTAATGAAATGGTCTGCAAAAAATCCCCCACTTTCGTTAAACTGATTTTCTGTCTTCGTGCCACTTGAATAAAATGGACGATATTCGAAACGGAGACCGAAACAAATTCCAACCTTTTCGTAATCCCGCTAATTGGAATAAGGAACGGGCGAGAAGTGAAGGTGAAATTTATCGTTCCAGGCATTTTTAATTTAAAACCCTTCCTGCGATTCTCTTTCTATCGTTCCTATCCAGCGAGCGAGAGGACGGAGGGTGAGGGTGGAGTCCAGAAATCTCATATTCCTCAATTGATTCCTTTCTCATCTTTGTTTGGAATCGCGCAAGTGTTCTGAAGAGTTTAATTCCCTGAAGATTTTGTAGGCGGCGATGGCAAGAGGGCATCTTCCTCCGCTTAATTTGAAAAAGATCTCCTTCGAAAGATGTAAAGTTTTATTTCCAAAATTGGTAGTTTGTTTTGTCTGTCGAGTATCGCTTATTAAATGGCATGTTTCCCCAACCTTTTGAGTCGTTGAAAATATACAATGGTTCATTTGTAATTCCATTCATTTATCAAACTTAAGGACTAAAAACTGGGGACCACAGAAAGTAATTGAAATGAGGTAATATAAAACAAATATATTTACAAACTGAGAGTTACATCAATTTCGTTATATACACCGGCGATATATTATAACTAATATAGCTTTTAACGGTTTTTTGTGAACATCAGCAGTTTATTTATATAATTTTTAAACCACAGAAGCTAGTTTTTAATAACTGTTAAGAATTATTTCCGCAAAAAAACTTTTTTTAGTGCTCTGCTTAACGAAAATTAGATGTAATTTTTAAAATCCAAGCCATTAAAATGCTTCACGTAAATTTCAATCATTTAAGGATGCTTAATTAAATCAAATAATCTTACTAATTAATATAGTACAGAACAGGTTTTGACGCTGTTATCCTAATTAACTTTCTATCTCGAGTTTTACAATGTTTTACGAATTTTATAATTTATCGTTTTATAATTTACATCGATGAAGTCACTTAACTCAGTGATCAGTATTTCGAAATCTCTAATCTCACTTGCCTTGTTTCGGAGACTACTTTCTTTCTTATTTAAGTACTCTAAAGACCACTCGAATGAAAGAATATTAAATAAATAATATTCGTAAACGTCAATAAAAATATTTGAAACAAAATATCTACGAATATCATCCGTCGTTTCGGCGTGAATAACCCAAATTTCACTTCGGCCGACTATCGATCCGGAACCTTAATAAATTGCAATCAACAGCGTTCCACACCAGGAGAATATGCATATAGTCTCAAGAAGTATTGCGCGATCGCCAAAGATTCTGAAATTTGACTCATCTAGTTTTAAAATCGCACAAATCTCCACGGATTTCCTTTTGATAACAAAGTTTTTAAAAAATTTGGTTTTTAACTCAATGCCCCGTTTTCCACGACCTTTTTTTTCATTCCTCGTGGGTCACCCCACTCCGAATCCTTCCTTTTATCCCCCCTCCAAAAAAACTCTCTTAAAAAGCTCTTTTCGGGAGCATCTTTTCTCGTCCTCCCAGGGGCCGAAAAGAAGATTCGTTCTAGTTCCCATTCTCCCTCGCCTCCTATTTCTCTCTATCCAGTTTCATCTCCTCGCTCATACTCCTCATTCTTGCGGCCTGCGTTTCTTTTTCTTAAAGGTCGCTCCAATTCTCTCGCTTCCCCTTTCAAGGAAATCCTACATGTTGCTCCAACTACCTGTGCTCCTCGTTATTTCTTCTTTTAGTAACTTTTATACGGCACGAAGTCCAAAAAAACGGCAAATTGGGACTTGTAGATGTCGCCGGTTTTTGGATTTTTTCTCGGTTTTTGGACAATATATTTGTGCATTTAACCAGATCATTAATTATGTCGTAAATTTCATACGGAATAAGGAAAAAATATAGAATAACGTTGTTTTGTTTCCTTACGAAAACGTCATTCTTCTCTGCAAAACAGAGTTATACATGCAAAAGGGGTTTGTTGATATTTTACTTCTTGTAGTCGGAGGCTGAGCTGCTTGCGGTTAGATTTTGCGCTACTTTCATTACTTATTATGAAAATTTTACGTAATTCTAATTTATCATGTACGTGTACTATTCTGTAGTAAGTTTTCTTGAATTTTGCAAACAGAAAAAATGTCCAGTACAGGTTTTAAAATCTACAGTTCTCGGATATTTCAATTTTTTGGCAACTGGGTAAATGGACTTTTTACTGTAACATCCATACTTATATACACACATTCTAATCATCATAGATATGTAGACAGGTCAATGAATATTACCGACTAAACTTATTTTCCCACATACTCCTGTTTTTCGCAGTATTCCTCATTTCTTCATAGCTCTATTTATTCTTCATATAGGCATTGATACCTATTCGTTCTTTCTTTCTATTTCCTTCTATTTTTCTAACACGACAAATTTACATGCATAAATGAAATGTGTATCTAGGTTTGTACTTGGACCCTAATATGAATTTAATTTAAAGTAAAGACAAATTAGTAAAATGGTTTTTATTAAATCGCTTACAATACAACGTCTTATAGTTGTATTGTTTAAATTGAAATTTAAAGAAATACTTGAATCCCTCACTCCATTTCTTTCGCTCTCCATCATTTCGATTGTTTAGCTTCGACGGACGTACCCATTCCCTTGTTTTTTCATCCGCATCATCTTCACCTATTTTTCTCCCTCCTCGTCTTTAATTTTGGCTTTGATAATATCTCTTTACTTATTTTTCCAATTATTTTTGTCTTATTCAGTTGGCGTTTAATGTAAAATCGTAGTTAATTTATTCAAAAATTCTCATTCCACACACTCATGAGGAATGGCCTTAGGTCTGAGAGTGGGCTTACTAGACTCGACCTCACGCAGATAAAGACATTTGCCTCTTTCTCTCCCTCCCATTACATTCTCCGTCTCCCTTTCTCTTACACTCTTAGCTATTTCTCTTCTTCCGTTCCTCCACTTCCCTCTCTTGTAACTCTCTCAAAAAGCTCTTATTACCACTCGTTCTCTCCCTTTCTTTCCCTCCTAAATTCTCTCTCTTCTCCTTCCTTATCTTTCTACCCCACCTCTTTTTGTAATTGTCTTTCCGAATTTCTCTCATCTTATCTTCTAACCCACCATCCCTTCTGACTTGTCTATTCTCACGTTGTCTTCAACCTCTTACTACCTATATTTATCTTTTTCTCTCTCTCCCTATATATAGTATTACCTTTTTTACCCGTTCCGTCTCTCACTTCTAATAATGCCCCTTTTGTTTCATTATTTTCACGTCATTTTTCCCATTCCATCCTCTTGCTTTTCTCATAATCCTGTTTCTTTCCCTCTCTCTGCGCTTATTCTCTTGCTAACCCGTTTACCCTTCCCCGCCTCCCTTTGAATTTTATATTGGGGGCTATCAACTTTCATCCCAACGGGAAGAATTGAATTTTTCAGTCGCAGGATTTGGGAAACTGTTCCTCCTCCTCTTCTTCTTCTTCTTAATTGAGTTAAATCTTTACCGGGTTTACCCACCTCGAGACACCATCGAGAGAGGTTGGGGCGGAGAAGAGGGGAGAAGCAGGGAAGCGACCTTAAGGAACGGAAGTGGATTGCTTACTTCACCAAAGCTATTTTCCTCTCTATCCGTTTCTTTTTAACTCCAGAGAGAGAGAGAGAGAGGAAGAGATAAATTTATTTTTAATGAGGGTAAAAATAATTATCGCGGCTAGATGTTTTTTGAACTCATTTTATAATCATTTTTTTTCTCGATCGATTAAAATCTGCTCCATCTTGTGGGAGAAAGAGAGAGGTAGACTTTTCTTCCTCTCCTGCGTTTCAGTCAAAGTGTTCTTTGGAGACCTCTCCTTTAAGATCCTTTTACACAGTTCCCTTTTCGAGGCTCTTCCACTAGCTCCCCGAGGGGTTGGAAAGAGACCCTCTTCTGTCTCGTTTTTTTTACCTCTCAGCCGTCTTCTTAAACTCCTCACCCAATACACATCTCTCTCTCTCACTCTCTGCCTCCATAACTCTTCCATTTCCTCTTCAATCCATTTCATCTCCGCTCATATCTTCTCTCCCTTCGCACTTTCTTCTTTCCCGTTTCTCATACTCTCTCTCTCATTCTGTCTCAAGACTTTTTTTCTACTCTTCTGCACTCCTTTCCTCTCCACTCTCATCCTATCCATTTCGCCCACTCGGAAGACTTCACTCAATTTCGTCCTTCCCTCTCTCCCTTTCTCTACTTCTCTCTCTCTATCTCTCTTGTTCTCGCTAAAATGTCCATTTCGTACGAATACGGCCGCATTTTTTTCTCCCTTCTCTGTTTGCACTTTTTTTGGCGAATTTTTCCCCCTCGGTCCTTTCGGGCGTCCAACTTCTGTTCGGTATTGTGTGACCACTTGATGGCGCTGGATGGAGAAAGAGAGGCGTTCGACGAAGCAGGAGAATTGAAAAATTCGGTTTCGAAGAAAACATGTTCATGCGTCGAGGAAGAGAGGAGGAGAAGGAAGTTGAAAGGGGTGATGGAGGAGGAAAAAGAGGCGGAGGGAGGAAGGAAGGGATGGAGAGAAATTGGAAAAATAGAGAAGGGGAGGGAGTAAATAGGGGAAGGAATGGGAGAAATGAGGGGAGGAGAGATGTGGAAAGTAAAAGGGGGATGTATGATAAAGTGAGGGGAAAATTGAAGAGGGAGAAAGTAAAGGGATATAAAATTAGGGGATTGGGAAAGAGGGGAAGAGAGGAAAACAGGGGTGCGAGAAAAGATGAGAAGGAATAAGAGGGTATGGAAAAAGAGGGTGGGGAGAAAAGGAGGGGGAGTGGAAAAGAGGTGAGGGAGGAAATAGGCGAGAGAGAAAAGAGAAAGTGGGAAGGGAGAGAAAAGGAGGGAAGAGGAAAAGAGGAGAGGGAAAAAGATAGGAGGAGGAAAATAGCGGAGAGGGAAAATAGGGCAGGAGAAAAGAGGAGAGAAGGAAAAGAGGGGAGAAGAGAGAGGGGAGGAGGAAAATAGGGGAGGGAAAAAGAGGAGAGAGGGAAAAAGAGGAGAGGGGGAAATAAGGGAGTGGAAAATAAGGGAGGGGAAAAGAGGAGATGGGGAAAAGTGAGGATGGGGAGAGTGGAGAGGAAAGGGGAAAAGAGGGGAGGGAGGAAATAGGAGAAGGAGAAAAGATAAAGGGTATGGGGGAAAAGAAGGGAAGGGGGAAAACAGAAAGGGAATGGGGGAAAAGAAGGGGAGGGCGAAATAGAGCAGAGAGAGAAAAGGGGGAGTGGAAGAATTTGAGGGAGAGTGGAAGAGTGAGGATGGAGGAAAAAGAGAAAGTTGGAATGGTAGAAGGGCAAAAGAGGGGAGGGAGGAAAGAGGGGAGGGAGGAAAGAGGGGAGGGAGGAAGTGGGCGAAAAAGGAGAAATAAATGGTCGGAGGGCTCATCGATGTTTTTTTCCTTCGTGTGATAAAAAGTTCGTTTTTTTCTTCTCCTCGGGTGGAGTCGTTTATTTTTTCGGACGTTGACCTTTTATTTTCCTCGGAGTTGAGTTTCGCGGCTCCTCAATGCGATTAAGAAGTTCATTACTCATTTAGAAAAGGACTGGTTTCTGGAGGAAGAGGGAGATGTTTTCCTTGTTCTGCAGAACATTGGGTCGCATTGAATCGTGTTCATTTGTCTCAACATCGTAAGGGAAACTAAGTAAAAGAAAAATATTTATTATCTTGTCTGTTAATTAAAATTTCCTTGTGATCCATTCTATTTCTGTGCTTTGATATAAACCACAACATTCATTATAAGTTGTATTGAAATCGGTTAATCACCGGATGAACTAGGGGATTTCTCCTTTATTTGTCTGGAAATCTGAAGCTATTGCCATGTTTTTTTCTTCAACACGCCGAAAATTGCTATTGCTGTCATGTTATGCTAAAGGTATCTATTCGGTTATATCTATTGTCTATCAAAACATTTTAGCAAATAAATTGAGGTTCTTTATAAGGCATGACATAAATATAAGTACTATTAAAAACCAAAAATTTCTTTAAGGGACCATCTTTGAATACGTATTCAATGAAAAATGTTAAACAAACTGTTCCCATAAAAAAAAACAAGTTTGTATTCGAGTAAAAAGTCGACTTAATGTGCAGGCATTTTATCACACCTGCGTACATTTATGTTTGTATTAAATGCGATGGCAGAGGTGTATATGTGCGTTCATTTGTAAGCAGAAGTAAGCCACTACTTACACGAAATTATCGTGCGTTAAAGCTTGTAAGTCCAAGCTTGTGAGAAGGGCAAATTAAACGATATATGTAATTTTGCTCACATGGCTTGAATTAGACTTTTTTTGCAAACGTATACAACCAAATATCATGTCCCGGAAGATTGAAGTTCAAAATATATTCAAAAAGTTTTCATTTTGTCATTTTTATATGACAAATGTAGACATTAAACTCCATACCTACATATAACTGAACTATTTACAATTAGCTGACAAAATTTATATTATTTATTCAATTAAACAATGAATGAAAATCGATTTAGAGACACAACTGAATGCAGACACTACAAAAAGTGCTCATTTTAGCATCGGAATTTCAATAAAGTTAAATAACTGGGACAATGTTATGAATCGAGTATCATGTATCATCATCATAGGTAGTCTGTCCGTAGACAGGTCCGTGATTATTCATGGTTAAACCTGGTTCTCCATATACTCCTATTTTCCGCTGTCCTCTTTATATCTTGATAACTCTCTTTCCCTTTCAAATCGTCTATCAGCTGAAACCTTTTCCTACCTCTTTCCCTTTTCCCATCTAGTTTTCCTTCTAACACGTCTTTAATCATACTCTCTCTCCTCAGGTAATGTCCAACCCAGTTAGCCTTCCTCTTTCTGATAGTCTGTATAATCATTCGCTTCTCTCCTATTCTTCGTAGCACTTCATCGTTTTTCATCCTATCTGTCCATTTTATCTTCAGCATTCTCCTCCAAGTCCACATTTCAAAGCTTTCCAAGTATTTGATGTCATTTTTCCTTAGCGTCCATGTTTCTGCCCCATACAATGCTATACTCCATACGTAGCATTTTATCAACTTCTTGCGGATATCTTCCCTTATATTCCCTGTAAGTAGTTGTTTCTTTCTCCTGAAAGCCGCTTTTGCTTTCCCTATTCTAGTTTTGATCTCATCCGTACATTTTGCCTCTCGTGTTATGATACTTCCAAGGTATTTATATTCTGAAACTTGTTCTAATGGCTTTCCCCCAATAGTTATGTTCATGTATATATATATATATATATATATTCTATTTGATGGTCGACATGCACAGAAGCGCGTTTTCCAAAATTATCATATACGAGTGACGTCAATGTTCTTGAAAACGTGATTTTTCTGGTGTTCGCTCATGTTCGTTCGAAAAAAACTGACCCAGTTCTAGAGTAGAGGGCATGAAAAGACTATGCACTTCCTGTCCGACCCGATTACTTCGCCCAAGTAGGCCACGCGGAAGTATTGTAAAGTCTTTCCCTTGCAAGTTGCAAGAAAAATCCGAACGCTGGTTCGACAAAATCCTTTGCCCGCCTGCAGTCTTGTAAGCGTAAATAAAAACCTCGCTGGAGGTTAGGAGGTCATTTTTGCAAGAAATGCTTTAATTATGGAAAGGAGGAGTTTTTAACGTGTTAAAGCGCTAATAGAATAAGGTGCGTTTTAGTAAGCCGATTTTCGATGACATCACCGAGTAACAATTTAGGTATCGATTTCAATGTAATTGTAAGAATTTCAGTATAACGCATAAAGGTTTTTACTATCAATTCTTTCCGGAATTTCGGGATATAATGTTTTGAATGGACTTCTCATTAGGCGTTATTAACAAAAAGTTCAAAATAAAGATTGCCTTATGGTCCTGTCCGTATGTTTCATATCCGAAATTATGGAGTGGATTTTCATTAATGTTGATATTAGGACTTTTTGGTCAAAGGTTAATAAGAAAATTATATAAATTTTTAATATAGTTGGTTCACGTAATCCAAGCAGAGGTGCTACCTTTCCATATACAGAAAATGAACTTTCCGTCATATCCCTTAGATAAAAATATGTTATAAAAAAGGCTTCTGAGAAAAGCTACAGAATGACTACATACCTCGTAAAGAACTCTGCCTTGCATATATATGCAGGAATGAAGAGTGAGTTTTTCCTCTCTTGTTAAAAGAGGAAAACCGTAGATTTTTTATTCTAAGGAAATATCTTAACTCGGAAACAAATAACTTTTGCCGAATAAATATTAAATTTAGCAAAATACTGAAATAACAATGTTTCAAAACGACATAGTCACAGTCCGATAAATATTTTAAATCTAATTATTTAATAAAATAGTTAATGGTTAATATTTACACTTTAGTACGCTAAAATAGCCAACTAAAGTTAAGTTTATCTTAGAACCTGACCTAGTAAACCTAAAACAGCAAGTAATAACAAATTATTGTACTAACTATGACACACACACCAAAGAGACATCGACTAATGTGACATGACATGGAGAATCACCGGGAGGGCAATGCATGCTGTATGCTAGCGGCGAAATTTTAGTTTTTGATCAAAGTGTGAATATTTTGTTATATATTTAATCTAATATCAAAATAGCTTTAAATCTCGGTTTCAGTGTGACGATCAAGTTCCTCTCCCATGGTGATGTTAATTTTATTAACCGAAATATGTATGGTTAGTTTAATGAAAGTGTTTTCATGTTTATGTTATTTTACTTTCCTTCTATTGATGAAATCGGCTTCTTCGGACTATCATATTATTTCAACAGTAGTGCAAATGGCATTTAAAAAATAAAATGTATTTACTAATATTAAGATTAAAACGCTTCCATTATCTCTCCCTCGCTCCCTTTCATTTCTCCTCCCAATTTCCCCCTAGAAAATAAACCTATCACATACAGCGGCTCCCGAGAGCACTCTATGCGGCCCGCTAGGCTATAATGAAAAGGAGATCGGTAAAATTTGACATAGACAATTTCATATTTTTCGGTATATTTATCGTCTCAAAACCTTTTCTGGTAGAGCTATAACACTAGTAATTTATTTAGAATTGATTTTCGCTAATATGATTCCACAGAATCCCTTATATATAACTTCTAATGCAAACACTCATCCGGCTCGGCGAAGCTCTCGAACTTCCAATGCGGCCCTCCAAAGCATTCGCACCTACGAATGCGGCCCGCCATGTCAAAAGGCTGGGCTCCACTGTGATAGAAGGTTTATGCCCCTGGATCGTATGCTACCGGTGTTGATTATGGTGGAGTATGAGAATCCGTAACATATACATACAACATATATATACATATATATGCCCGTCGCAAGATCTATTTGCATTATTTGCGTTAGAAAAGTAATTTTGCGTTCTTAGATCATCTTAGAGCAATCGGAATTGTTTCTCCTACTATCAACAACAATCGCTGACCTAACATGTTCTTACGTGGACATAACGACTGTAATACTCGAGCACCTTCGTCCGATAAGACGCAGGTACTTTTTCGGTGAAAAATGGGTGAGTTATCGGGCGAAAGAAACGAAATAATAATATCACGCATTGTGTATTCGCTCAATGCGAACGAGATCATACCAACAGATTTAGCAAATTCCAACTAAGACCATGTTTAACGACTGTTACCATCATAGTCGCTCGGTATTTAAGAAATTAACAAGTGAAGATATAAAAATGAATTTTTATAACAAACTTTTATGTAGTTAATACTTTTATAAGATTAAACTCTATAATATAATTGTGATAACTTTTCTGCTTGCATGGGCGTAAAAAGTTGCAAAAGTGTCTACCGGCTGTTGAGTGATGTGGGGTCTCTTAATTTAACCTTTAATCTTTTGAGTAACTAGATGAGAGAATGCAGACAGAAGTAGAGAATTCAGTGGCAAACGTAAGAATGTTTGATATATAAGTAGTGAGAAGTTTTCTAGTATCTTTTGTTTCATTAATAAAAATACTGACTTATCCATTCATACTGCTTAAAATCAACGAAAATATACTCCGAAGAGTAGTAGTTCAGAGTAATTCAGCTTTAGATACTAGTAGGAGTGAAATTGTTGATAACCAAAGAGGTTTTCAATTGCCTTTTCATAGGGAAAATAGGTTTCAGAATAATCTCAAATGAAAAAAAATAAAAAGATTTTAAGAAAAATAACAACTTACAATCAATAATAATTACAATGAATAAAAACTTACAATTATTAGCAGAAATATCCCTTCAAAAAACGTAGGAATGCTCGTATCAAATACACCTTAATTAAAGAGACTTCTTTTACACCTTGAACAATGACAATAGTTTGTTTAATCTCGTTGCTATTATGGACGCTTGTAATTTGTTCAGATTCGCTTCAACGATATAAATGCATAAAAGGAAAGCTAAGGTTATATAGTACAAATAATGTGATAACTGTAGACAAAATAATGAAATTATAAAAATAAACAACTAAAAAGAAAACCTAGTTTAAAATTTAAAACGCCACTAATACTATATATCTATCTTTCCACGCGGATTCAAATTAACATTTATCGCAGCGCTAACGCGTAGATCTGGTGGCCGAGGTGACTAAATCACTCGTCTTACGCGATGGTTATCCCAGGTGAAGTGGTTCGAACGCAGCAAGCAACTTTGGATTTGTTCAGAATAGACGGGGTCAAACACACACACACACACACACACATACATATATGTATATATATATATATATATATATATATATATATATATATATATATATATATATATATATATATATATATATATACATACAAACACACAGCGAGGTTAATATAAAAGTTGGTAATTATATAATTACTTACATTTCTCTCGACTGCATTGAAAGATACCGAGTAAATTCTTTAAAATTCCAGAAAAACTAACAAAAATAACTTCGCATCCATTCTCCCGGACGTGATACATTTCCTCCTCCTAATGTCGTCACGACGACGACGGCTCGGATGGCGTCGGTGCGGAAGCCATTACGGCAAACCCTCCCCTTCATATCCTGAGCTGTCTCTCTCCCTCTTCCCTTTACGCTCCGGTTTCCAAGGAGATTACTCGTTTACTCATTGTCACCTCTTTTAAACCCTTAATAAATGGGACGAAAGGCCACTTGCTCCCTTCTGCTTTTCCTCACCCCTTTTCTTACTCTCCTGATGCTCATTTGAATTTATTTTATATGAAGGGTCACGGGGATCCTTCATCCTTCTATTCTCTTCCTATTGGCTCTTGGGTAGTCTCTAATTTGAATATATAAAGAGAATGGAGGATAGGAAGTAGTATATGTCCCGCGTTCACCTCCTCGAGGCCTCTTCCTTTTCCCATCTCTCCTCGCCCCATCCCTCGAAGCATCACGTTCCCTCCTGCCTTTCCAATTTCCCTGGTCGCCAGGATTACCCCTTCCTTTAACCGTTTCAGCCACCCAATTTAAGCGCATTCTTCTCTAATGCCTCTTCTCCTCTGCTGTTTCTCTTTTTTTCGCCCCGTCATCCATCACCACCTGACGTCGCCTTATCTGGCCGCGTTCTTTCGTTCGTTCCCATGCGGTAATCCGCTTCATCTTTTTGTTTTGTCCACCTGAGTGCTATTTTCTTCCTTTACCGCTAGTAGGGACCATAACACCTTCAAATCATGTCATTGGGGTTCACAATGCAGCATTTTTGCTGCTTCGATATCACTATCATTAATAAAAACTGGAGCACACAATTATGACATATAAGATAGACAAAATGTCTGGCAAATATAATTATTTTAGGGCATCATATGTAACACATTACGAATTATGGTTTTCATCCAGCCGAAGAAAGTCATTCATTTTAGATTTACTCATTATGCCTTGCTTAAATTTGAAGTCAAACTGCACGACAAAACCTGTCAATTACGTCTATCTTACTGCACATCCCAATAAAAATTACCCCTTATTGCTCAATTCGCATAAACGGCTAACCCAATGTATACGTTAAAGAACATCATATTTGATTTCTGAAAGTCATTAGGCTATGATTTTTTTCGGTGAGAAGTTTTAAGAAGGAAGAAAAACTTTTGCCATCCTAGAGGCTATGAAACAACCAGATCTCCTCAGTTTAACCATTGTCGTAGAAAGAAATACTCTTTACATACTGATGGTTAACAAATTTTAAAAACATTCAGGGCACTGCTAAGGGTAATGTCATGGGGAGTTTAAAATTTTCTCGGGAGGACAGATAAGCGACGTCATGCTCAAGAAAATCAAAGAGATAGCCGATAATCGTAAGCTCGAGCATTATCTGGGACGTTAGGACTAGAGAATTAGTATATCTTCTTCCCTCAACGACATACCTCCCAACCCAAACCCCATCTCCACTTTTAGGGTTATAGCCAAAGCGACCAGACTTTTTGAAGCCACTCCCCCTGATTGCCTTTTTCACGCCATATCGTTCATTTCCACTTCACCCACGAGCGGAACTTCTCTAAGCCGTGACGTCTTCATTTGTTTGCTCTTTAACCCCTCCACCGCATCCCTTCTGACCATTCCGCCGTCATTCCCGCCTTTTCGCCCCTCCACCTCCTCCAGCTCCCACTCATTACTTGAGTCTCCCTTTCTCTCTCCCTCCTTCCCTCGCTATCTTGATCACCTACATTACTCACGGATTCCTAATGAAGGCACCTCTTCGAGCAAACAGAAAGCACTAAAACACGCCATTGGCGCTAGCAGGCAAACCTTCTGGTGGAATGGTTGAACACTTCGACCCTGGTAACGAAGCGCTCCCGACTTATTGTTTGGAAAAGCGTTTGTAATTTACGGATTGAAAAAATTCTAGTGAGACACGAATCCGAAAATCGATAATTTTCGCGAAATAAATATTCGAGGAAAGGAAGTTTGTTTTCCGAGGACTTATTTCGAAATATTTAATCAAGTGCGAGAGATTCTTTGCAACATACGCATTTGCTTTATCAAGCTAGTACTAGCAGAAGTGATTTCTATGCACTTAATTTTGTTTAATTAGCTCTTTATTTAACTCTTTGCTCTATGCATGCAGCCTTTATTAGGCAATATCTTAATTCCATTAAGTTTAAGTCTCTCTTAAGTAAATTCATATAAATAAATACTAATTCGTACTACGATAATTACAGATAACATTTTAAACCACTGGAGTTACACGCCACAAAAAGAGAATTACGATTCTTCTCATAATTTTAAAAGCCACACACTTAAAGGTTTTTAAATTAGCTTACGTAGCTAAGAGAATTTGTATAACAATTGTGATCAGCGCATTAGTTCAAAATTTGCTTATAAACCATTAATATAATTTTTAATGTCACAATTAATAATTTTTTTCATCTTTTATTCGTATTTTACATTAAAACAGGGTGTTTTTAGCTTTTTAAATTATGTTAAAGTAGTCCCAAGTCAAACAAGCAATATTGACAGCGACAACGGCGAGCAAAACTGACATTCGAAGTCACATGTTCCACGTCGCCATTCGTAAAGCACCAAAGATGCATACATCATTCTGATACAAAGCCGGGTTCAAGGAACAAGCGCGCAGTACGTTTCATTCTCAAATTAATTAAGGCAAAGAGAAGCTCCAGGATTCGCACGGGTTTATTTTCTAAAGTATCGCGAAACGCGACTTCGCTCGAGGTATTAAGGTCGCCGGCATCTCTCTTTCTTTTGTCGTTCTCTTATGTATTCTAGTTGGGATAACTTCATACTTCCTCTAATTCCTATTTACCTGCCAGAGAGGAGATATTCGCGAAGGAAAGCCCAAAGGAGGAGGAGGAGATAAAGTAATGAGAGAGACAGTTATGTGGTAATGGCGAGGTATTAATTGCCTGAATTCCTATTTTACGCCTATACATCTTGGATGACAATATAGGGTGGGCTCGACTATCTCAGTAATTGAGCTCTCGGATGAATACTTGCGGCCTCCGGAATGGAACCCGCAAGGAATAGCGAGGGAAGGCTGAGAGGAATGAGATTGCTCGCTCGCTCGAGGTGTCACCCGATCGATATTAATTTGCATCATTTCCCTCGCTCGATAAGTTAATAACTTGCGCATCCGACGTCAAATTCCAACCGTAGAGGGCGCATTATTACCCAGACATGCCTTATCTTTAATGAAAATCTATTAAATCTTTTGTATACTCTTTCAATGATGTCACTAAATTTAAAAGTTTCATGTGAAAACATTCTTTAATGTAAAAATTTCAACTTATTCGACTTCTTCTATTTAAGCCAGTGTGTGTCAGCACCATAGCCCCAAGACCATGAGACCTTAAACTTTGCATGCGTAATAAGGGGACCATGCGGGTGCTCGCCTAGCTCTTGGTTCTTACATTTGGCTAAAAACGTCGTCGGAGGTTTAGTCCGGTTGAGCCTCACTTTGAAACGGGATGACGGGTTCTGTTTACATTACAAACAGAATTCGTCCCTCATATGATAACATCTCTACAACACTGAATGTTAATTAGTTATCATAGCTATAACCAATCAAACCACACTGTTTTAAAGTCAAATAAAGGCCATAAAATAGTTAATCACCTCTTTGAGTATAAAAGTGAAAGTGGAAAATTTTCACTGTAAGTAACGTCGCGACGGCCAAAGAATGGGCCAAATTGAAACTGTTTTTAGTCTTTTAGTGCCGAAGGGTAACGTAATTTCTTCATTTCATTTTATCATACTTTAATTTTTCTCAAAGGTGTATGTGATTAATCCAAGTCATTCCTTTTTCTCCGAAGTGCCAGAGTTCCAGTCTAGAGGTACTTCTTCCTTCGTTTATAGGATTTGAGTCAAGTAACATCCTCTAATTTTTAGCATTGAATTTTGAAATAGGTACCTAACAGACCATACAAGACCCTGGAAGAGGAAATTATGGGTTTTCAATTGTTTTCACTAAAAAATCGACGTATCAAACGATAGAGACAAAATACAAAACGTCATATTTGGTACATTCTCGAATTTTTATTTTCAAAACTATAGATTTTAACTATGAGTTCTCGCTGAATTTTTCCTAGAAAATATATAGGATGTACACAAATTATCTTTACAAGATTATTCTTAAATACAAAAATGCATAAACGATTGATACACAAGATTAGCGCCCTCTGTGAGGAAAAACTCAAAACTGAAACGTTAAAAACATTCAAAATGGGCATCATTTGTAACTCTTAGAATGTGTAGTCGATACTCGGGTTCCATGTGCGCTGCAACATTCCAACATCAACAGTGTCAATTGTATCAATCCTTGACGTTGGCCACCGGAGTGTTGTTTGCACAGTCTTTTACGCATCCCCATAGAAAAAAGTCACAGGGTGTGATGTGTGGTGACCTGGTTCGCTAAGAGATACAATCCACCGATTTGAGAATTACCTGTTAAGAACCACGCACAAGCATGTTCCGGTGCGGTGATGCACCACCATTTTGCAGAAGCACATTAAGATGGAGTTCCTATATCTGAAGATAGAAGTAGCACTCAAGCATATCACGATAATTGACGAATGTCACTGTTTAATCCACAAAGGAAAACGGCTCAATCACGCGATCGTGTAGCAGTTAAAACCAAACATTCACTTTTGGACTGTTTCCAATGTGTTCTTGCACAGCATGAGGTTGTTCTGACCCTCAAATTTTATTTAGGGAACTTTCCATTGACATAAAAGGTAGCTTCTTCTGAGAACATGATTTTATTGAATAAATCCGTCATTGTCCAGTAACTCAAGCATGAAACTTGCAAATTTCGACCGGGATGGCCTGTCATCTGGCAAGGTAGCATACAGCAGTTGCAAATTCTATGCAACCAGGCGTAAACGTTTTCGCAAAACCATATGCACTGTTGACTGTGGCAATTGTAGCTGACGGGCTGTGACTCCTACGGACTTCCGCCGATTGCGGGAGAACACTTGTCGTACACATTTCACATTGTCCTCTGATATACGCAGACGACCTGCTCCTTACCTGTGAATAAGACTTTCCGTGTCCTTCAACTGTTCATACAAAGCAAGTGTAGATGGCCTTGAAAGCGGCAGCGTATGATACATTGCTCGGAAGTTTCTTTGGACCTGCGTATCCGATTTTGCTATGATAAACCACTGAACACATTGCGTCCTCTCCTATGGTGGCACAATCACGACTGTTGTTCAGATGTTTCACGCCGTAATAATTCACGTAACATCGGTGACACGTATCGGAATTTATCTCAATTAAAATTTATGAGTTTATCTCACAGATGGCGCAAAACCTGTATATGTAGACCGTTTCTGTGTTCTTGTATTGTAAAGTTGTAAAATTAATTTGCGTACACCCTGTATGTACTTTCTCCGAATATATTTGGTAATCAGTACTTCACAGATGATGTAAGAGCTGGGGAGATAAAAACCGACCTCGGTGGTGGCGGGGTAACGTCCTCGCCTGCCAATCCGAAGGTCGCGGGTTCGAATCCTGCCTAGGTGGGTTTTTCTTCACCTAGGGCATGGATGTTTGTGATAGTCCTTGTTATTATGTTAATGAGCCCCTTGTAAAAGGTCGATTACGGCTGTTTAGGGGCCGCATGGAAATAAATAAATAAATAAATAAAATAAATAAATAAATAAACATGGTTTTATAATTGTTGTCCACGCAAATTATCTTAGTAGTTACCGATGTTTGAAATGCATAAAAGAACTTTCCCGTGGTATTCCATTTTATGAAAGGGAGCCGGTGCCGGTGGTATAGTGGTTCGAGTGTTGGACCCGCCAGTTAAAGTGACACAGTTCGAATTCTGTAGGATTTTCTCGAGGACTTCCGGCCCTTTATTTGTACGTGTTGGAACTAAGGAGAAGAGTACGAGAAACAGAGAAATGAGGAGCGCGCTCAAATCAACACTCCGTACTTCGGGAGGGACGTTAAGCCGTTGACTCCCTTGGTGCTGTTCGTTAAGAGCAGGATAAAAGCCGGCACCAGGTTTCTCTTCTCCTTTCCTATCTGGCTATTTATTGCACTACCTCTTAGATACCCATTGCTTGCGTAAGGCAAGAGGCGAATAAGCTGGACGCAAAATAACAAGTCAGTATACGAAATGATTTTGCATGGATTGAACATACCTAAGGAGATTAAAAAATTGATAAATCGAAATGAAGAAACAAAGCAACCATTGAGTAAACGAAGCTGCCCTGAGATTCGTGCAGAATAATTAAGCAAATTACAATACTTATAAGGAAAAGATACTTTGCGGCTGTTCGAGTGTAACTTTCATTGACTTCGATAGAATTTCTCTTATGAAACCGTAAAATTTTCGTGTTCAAAAAAAATGTGAGGAAAATCTTTATTCCCCTCGAAAAGGAGAGTGGGGCTTGAAAGAATTGGAGAAGGGGTCTTCTGTGGCAACCAAGATAGGTGACATCGGAAATCATAAGGATAAAATTGACCAGTTTGTCACACGAGTTTTCGAATTAACTGGGCAACGCCGGGTACTTCAGCTAGTGCTGAATATTACTGATTGCAATAGTTGATGTGTAGAATAAAGGGTATTCATTAAAAAACTACAACATCATTTTCATCTTTCAAAATAATTAAACTGCCTTGGAACCGACGCATCAATCCGATTCCGAGAAACCTATGTTCTGTGGCATTTTCAAGAAATTTTCATTCCTAGAAAGGGAGAGAATAAAACGCACAAAAAACATCCTAAAATTTTTGCAGTCAATTAGTGTAGCGAGGTAAAAACTTTCCATTAGAGAGGAATGACGCACGGCCTCCACTCTGATTCCGAGAACAAAGCCAACCACCTTTTTAAAAGTGTTCGGCGGCCAAGTAATTTGCGCCTCGGATTGACGTCTGATTTAAAACTGAATGTGACGTGCAAGTTACACGAGCTTCTCCATGAAAGGCATCGCCATTGTTTCTCGTGTCAACACCTCCGTTTTTTTACGACACTGTCGAAACCTTATAACAGACACCAAAGGTTTTTTTCCGGCCGAGCTTGATATGTGAACGCGCTATATGAAGCCTGCCTCCCCTTGTATTAACGGTGCGTTTTCCGAACGGTTTGGCATTTTCAACGGCATCATGCCATTATTTTAAGGAATAATAAGCATGGAAGATTGAACCACGTTTTCGAATGATAAAATTTCAATGGCAGAGCGCGGGTGGATTAATCATGTCAACTTATTCTGAAGCGGTTTCCGATGATGATATCTTTCAAAAATATGCTTTCTTCGATTGCTCCCTTTCAGTTTTCCAAACAAAATCATTACGTTGCGTGGAATTCTATTACTATAATAGGGAAACATTAAGCTGAGTATTGTACAATATAAACACGCAGGTAAGTTGCTATTAAACTTGCACGTGTGCTGGCAGGTTTAATTTTCGACCAATTATTCAATACAAAGCTCTGATCCACAAAATTATTTTTTAACATAATTTAACTAAATAATAATTACGTTTCGTGTTACTAGATGGCCACGAGATTTATTTAATTTACATCGTTTTTTATGCAAATATATGATTTTGACCATTAAAATCTCGTACCTTCTCCGTTTTCTGGACGCTAACGTACTTCATTGTTTGAATAATTAGTTCCTTATATATAAACCTAGTCTTTCTTCGATTCTGTTCTTACACTTCTTTGAATTTCTGCATCTTCTATTTCACGTTTGGTAAACGTGTATATTAGTTGTGTGCATTTTATGAATTTTTTATCAATATAAAGATACTTCTCAATATATACGCTTTACCTAATGTTCAATTCCACGGTGGATATTAACATCCTATTACTTTTACACAATGTTCCGGCGTTTCTGTTATGCTTAATAATATCTAACGTATGCGTGACATTGCCTACACATCTAAACTCGCTTCGCAGGTGGAGATATCAACTCAATACAACAATAAATAACACAAATTAACTCACAAGCACACATTATTTAGTGCAGCGTAAAATCTTACAATTAGGGTCTTTGTTAATTCAAAAATATAGTGCACAAAAAGAAATAGTATAGTTTTAAAAATGTTAATATTTTCCTTTTAACCGTTCGATTAAATTGATTTAAAGAAATATTTTACTTGCGTAAAAACGAAAACAAACAACAAATTCAAAAAAATATATTTTATCATTCTGCATATTTTGGTATAAAAAACAAAAAAGCCCTCTAATTTCCATAAGAACAAATTCATTCATGATTCACTAATTAAGACTCATTTAGTTTGGATTAAAACGCAATAATATGGCATTTGAGCTCCTTTCTTCGACCTTTGCTCCATCTTAATAAAGTCGACAATATGCTATATATATTAAGAAGAAAGGGATCCTGTGTCTCGGAAACAACACCGTACTCTTCAAAAAAATAAATTCTTTTGAAAATGGAGTTTATTGAATATTTTCTAGAAAAGAATGGAGGCAAATTGAAGAAACGTGTATATGTATGTCTATATATATATATATATATATATATATATATATATATATATATATATATATATATATATACACACACACACAACTGTAGAGAAAAACATTTTTTACGACCTCTTTTCCCTCCTATTTTCTGGGTCGTAAGCTGACGTCGACGAGAGTGTACTCATTCAAAATTAAATCGCTCGGAAGGAAGAATAGGGAGAGAGGAGACTGAGGGGACAAGAAGGGAGAGGAAATGAGGGAGTGGGAGGGGAAGGTGGCGGGAGAAAAGAAGGGGTGGAGGAGGAAAAGGGCTAGGGTAGGGGAGAGGGCAACTCTCTCGATGAAGATGGGGAAATGGGGCTCATGAAGGTAAAGGTCCAACTTTGCAGTGGAGCGTGGGGAGGTTCAGAATTGGCGGGAGAGACTCCGGGGGGATGGTTTCTGTGCTAACAAAATGGACAATTAAGTCTGCGTGGGAAGAGGTTCCAGATGAGATAGAAAGAAGGGGGAGGATGAAGGGATGAAGAGAGAGAGGGGGGCAGGATAGAGGAGAGATAGGAGGTTTAGGGGAGGAGTAGATAAGGGATATATATAAGGAGTGGAGAGTTTGAGATTAGAAAAAGAGGGAGGACGGTTGTACGTGAAAAGGCAAGTGGGAAAGTTTTGAATGCACGATTGCTTCTTTTTAAAATGGACAGATTAAAAAAAAAACAAGGTGAGATAAGATAGTAAAAAAATGAGATAACGGCAGAAAAAAGTAAGCATGCGAAATTTCCGATACGTCTGAGCAGCAAAATGTTATTTTATGTGAGGAGATTTCCATACAAGTGAGTAAAGGGGAGATGTCAGCGATAAGGAAGACGCGTGAGAGAAGAGAGGAAGAGGGAATAAGACGAACAAAACGCTTTTGAAGGGCGAACAAGATCTTTTTCTTTAAAACAAGAGAGAGTAAAAGTGTGAAAAAAAAATAGAATAGATAAAAATAAATGAAGCGATTATAGAGGTTAAAAAATGAAGTAATTTTTTTGCTCGTGTGTGTACACATACATACATATGTATGTAAATATGTATATATAATAGGTAACTAAGGAATGTATCGTGGAACAAATGAGTTGATACAAAGAAACCAAGAAGAATAGCTGGTCGATAGCGTTAAATGTGGAATTAATGCATTGTTATTTGAAAACTGAGAAATAGAAGTCGTAAAGAAACGGGGAAAATACTTAGGCAGAAGATGAATGGAAACCTTAAAGAAATGCCCGAATAAAAGTAAAAGGTCAAGTCGGTATTCTTATGGCTCATGGTTTAGTCTCTCTGAGGCTCTTAATAGCACAGGAGCGTTTCGGCAGCTAACAGAATAAATAAATTTTCATACATGCCAAAACTCATTAGCTGTTTCCATGCCTCCTCGAGAAAATTTGAACTCTGGAAGGAATTTTCGTACATGAAAAACTCAAAAAATCAGCGAATTACAAAATCTTTTCCAAAAGGTAGCCTATACTCGTGTCTAACGTTTTCCACGAATAGCATACAAAAATAAAGTTTTTAATGCGTCTTCCAATATATATATATATATATATATATTTGGAATATTCAGCATGTAACGCTGAAGTTTATAAGTGACAGATTACTTAAAATGGCTCGTAAAAATTGATGCAAAGGAATATAGAATCATAAAAGCTCTCACTATATGAACAACAGCAAATAATTCTGGATAACTCTTTAATTAAAAATTTGGACGTCGAGTATGAATAACAAAAAATCAATTCGCTGCAGGTTTCACCGAGATAATCCCATACACAATTGAAAATAGAACAATTTGATCGACAAACGGAGGCATACATTGAATTTATTTTCTTTTTAACCCATTGGTAGGAAAAATAGGAGAATCGTTTCCAAGTGGGTTACTCATTGGCCTTTCAAACAAGTGCGCCTATTTTATATTTCGATCCGCCTCTTCCAAAAGCTGTACTGATTATTGTTTATTAAACCCGCCTTGCCAACGCTAGTGCTCATTCAGCTTGTGCACTTTACGCGTAATTAATTCGGACTCGTTTAAATTATTTTCCCCAGTGAAGTGTGCCGTGGCGGAACGAAAAGCTTTGGGCAAACACATCTCTAAAATAATGCAGCGCAAAACTAATAGAGGTTACGTGGGAGCAGGTGGTCTACCTGGTTGGAAATATTGCGAAAAAATGTGTTTGTTTGTACTAACGACGTCGAGTCGCAAGAATTTTTCTTTTTTCTTTTGTGTGCATATTAATCTACAAAAAGGATGGGAATAATTTTTAAACGAGAAAAAAGGCTGCTATGACCGGGAATCGAACCCGGGTTCGATTCCCGGTCATAGCAGCCTTTTTTCTCGTTTCAAAATTATTCCCAACATTACAGCTTATGCCTGTCTGCATAGGATCTTTAGATCGCTTTATTCCATCAATTTCTTACAAAAAGGATGTAAAATACTCAAAATAACGAGTATTGATGAAGAGTCTATCGTATTTTAATTTATTACCTTATGAAATGGGTTGATTCTGTATGATATGTATTTCAGAAATTTGGCAAACAAAAAACTACTTTAGTTTCGGCAGTTCTGACAAAATGTTCATTTTATTACTACCCATTTATTCTGAAAATTTTCGTCCATTGCAGAAAGTTTTAAGTCTCTGAAATACAGCAGAATATATATATATATAATATATATATATAATATTATATATATATATAATATATATAATAATATATAACTAAGTTTGTGTGATTGAGCGTAATCGAGTCGCGATAAGGTCAGCTTCCTTAGATGGGATCGCTAATGCAACGTTTATTAAAGGGTATGCGGCTATTTAAAAAGAGCTGAAATGTCAGCAAATAAAAACTGAAGAGACCTGACATATTATTTCCAGTGTAGTGCTAACTGTGTCTCTTCCAAAATCAGTTGGGGAATTTTACATTCGATGTAACATATGGGAAGACTTCGCACCTTTGAAATCAGGTCAACCGGGTACTTAGCGGTTTTAAAAAAATCCGACTCTCTTACAGCAGGGAAGTTGCGTTGTTGAAGAGATGCTGTCCTTCGATCCAAAGTTGTGCGTGTGGGAACTGATGGCGTAGTTCTAATGAAAAATTCAAGTGTTCAATCGATCGAAGAGAATGGTGAAAGGAAGTGGCAAAAAGCCATCTCGCTATCGCAAATTCATTTTCTTCTGAAGCGTTACGTACTTAATGGAATCACCACGAAAAAGATGATTATGAATGCTACTCACGGCATCTAACGTTGAAGCATCTACAGATACATTTCTTCGGTTCTACTTAAAAAATAAATTCCATTTATGTTTCGCCAATGAAATGCAAAGCAGATATTTCAAATTGCTAGGGAAGATTTTAAAGAACTTAAAAACATAAAAATTTGCAGCAGGATTTTCTATTAGTGCAAAAGAATGATTTTCGTTTAATTTTATAATATATAACCACCATCGGCTCATTTTGGTTACTCATGAGATAAATTACTTTCCGAACCGTCAAATGACTGGAAATATAACCAATAAGTTTGTCGATGAATTATCGATATGTTTATTACACAAAAATTAGTTAAAAGTGTCAAGTTCTCATGAGATATAATATATCACAGTTTTATCTCTCGTGAATTTTTCATCGAAACCTCTTCCAGATTCGATAAGTTATTTTTCAGCCACCAAATGGAGATAACGCAGGAAAACCGTAATAAAATGTCCGCACGAGTATGGAAATAAATTTTACCTAACTAGGGAGGGAAGCATTATTTTAAAATGTCAAATCCATCGTCTGACTGAGCTCGGATCTTCTTTGATGTCTTTTTAAACTCCTTTTCGGGTTATAAATACATTCATTCGCAATCTTTTCTACGGAATTTAGTGCTGCCGGTTGTCGAAAGCTAATAACGTTCACCGAACATCCATAAGTTGATAGGGGAGTTTGAATAACTGTGCTCACATTAATATCAACTGATTATTAAACGGTCAGAGGAGCGGTGGCGTCAGCCGTTCAAATTTTGCCGTGACCTTTCAACGAGGATTTTCGTGACCTCTTGCTTTATTTCGAAGGCGCCGCGACTTAATCACCACCTGACCTCCCTCGCCTTGCTTTTCATCTCGAGGAATAACTTCAACGACCCTCACCCTCCCCCGCCATCCCTCCCTCCCACACCTACTACTCGCCTTGCTCCGATTTCCATACGGCGTCGGATGTACGAAATGAAGGGACGAGAATGAAAAGAGAAGTTTTATAAGGGTAAGAGAAGTGATGGTTATGGAGCAGATTCTCTCTCCTCCCTGTAGATGTCTCCCACGGCGACCATTTGGAAAAAGAGACGGAACACTTGGGGGGAGGGGAGAGGTTGTCCTCCCCGGCCATCGGGTCGCCTCCATCTCCTCCTCACCATCCTTTCCCCACCCCATCTACCACCATTCTCGCTTTCCTCCCTCTCCCTACCTCTCTCAATATAGTCCTTGCTCTCAGCGTTCCCATATCTCCCCAACACCCCATATTCCCAATCTCTCTCTCTCTTTTTCCCTCTGCGAGTTTTCCATTTACACTTTATCACGTCGCCATCGCTGGTCCTCCCGACCATGAATCTAAAGATCTTTTCTCTCTCTCTCTCCGTACAGTATTTCACGTATTTCTTCTCCCCTATCTCCCGGTTAGTCGGAGAGCTAAAGCTTTCCCCGCTGTGTCGCAGCTGATCAACTGACGTAGTGGGCGGTGCTTCATTTTTTTTAATGATATACGAGGAGAGAAAATCTTGTCACGGCGGAAATACAAAAAAACGTTATCGTGAGTTATATAACGATGGTTTTTATTGCACGAGGGTACTTTTTTCGTAAATTTGAATAGGAAGAAAATATATTTTTTTAATGATTTGTGGTGGTTTATGCGTTCGGTTTCTTAAGTATTGGTTAGTGTTGAAATAATAGTCACGATAAGTATCTCGCCCAAAAGAAATGTTGTTGAGGATAAGGATTCAGGCAAAGTATTTGATATATATATATATATATATATATATATATATATATATATATATATATATATATATATATATATATATATGGGGTCATATGCAAAAGTATATTATTTATAAGAATAGAATGTCAAACTTATAGGTCGTATTTAAATAATATTAACTAGTTGCGCCGATGTACATCGATATTTACTGCTATATATCATCCTGAAATTCACCACATTTGTTATTTTATGGAATTCAATGCCCAAAAATTACCCTAAAAATTCTTTCTCCTAGGCTTGAACATTCCATTAATATCTATATTTATTTGTCCTATAAAAATGTGAATTTCAATACCGCTGTGCTACCTTCGCATTCTCGTCTCGTGTTCTCATTCTCCAAAGTATGTGTGGATTTCAGTTATTCCTATAACCTTCTCAGCTAGATCCTTTGAGCCTATATATCCCTAGAAGCATAAGGCGTTAACTTGGCGTTTCTCAGGCGATACCCGACACAAATTCTTTGGCAATGAATAAATACTTTGCTTATCGTCGCATATTTGTTTCGTGATTCTAGCAGCGCTGCGATAAACTATACCAAAATAACATGCTTGGTATTTATCATTGGTGTTCCATATGTTTGAAGTATGTTTGGCATGCCGCTTAATAAAAGATGGATGACACGTTTTTCAATAATTCTCGGTAATATTCAGCGTCACTCTTTCTATATAAGGGCAAATTCTTGTTTGCTGCATCCATAACCAGAGAGAGAACGCGACCGGTGGCGAATATTAGATACTAAACAGGCTCTGACAATGGAATATCTCGTCCATTGCTGTATCACTAATGAAAACATAAGGATTTGCATTATTCCATTTAATATGAGGTATTTTACAAGCTTAAAATAATTAAGTAGCTTAAATTAAAGATATTATCAAATAACTCCAAACATCACAATCTGTATCGTTAACTTGATTCATGTGATTCCTTTTTGTCAAAAAATAGGAACCATTTTAATTAAGCTACATAACTGATTGTGAGTTATCGCCTCACTCTTGTGGTGATTTACATTTCATTGTCGACCCTTGCAGCTCTTATAATGCTTCTCTTGTATTGGGTCCTCCTCACGTTACCTAAGTGCGTCCGAAGATGACCAGGATTCTACGTTAAGATGCATCGTTTTAATTTTGATGGGAAAATGACGAGACACGTCAAGGGTTGGAAATATGACGATTTTTAAAAAATATTAAATTTTGCGCGCAACTTATAATTGAGATTTCGTTAAAACTTAAGAAATTTGAAGGTCGAATTTATTTAATATTTTGGAAAATATAAGCACTGGAGGAATATTCAAAAGACTCTAAATATGTGAAAATTAAATCCTTAGATAAATAGTTGTAGCACTCATATCACCGAATATGTATTCTCATTATCAATTTTCATATTCGTATCATTTTATAAACATCGCATATTTTACATTCCTTTTTTCTATTCCAGATATATCTATTTTTCTCTCCCAAATTAAATTCGACCCTCGGTCAAATTTTCGCAGTTAAACTTAATCGTTTCATAGTTTACATTTTAAACTCATAAACCTTCCAGGTTATGCAAAGTATCGAGGAATCTATTCTCTGAAACTTATTCACCGTAACTTCCTATCTCTTTCTCTACTATTAGTCTATATTCCATTAGATAACTCGCTATGTATGGACTGCATTTTCGGGTAATAGGGAAGATAATAAGTAAATGTAACTTTAGTTATTATGGAATACAAACGCAATTTTTTACGAACAGGCTTTAGAGTATTTAATATATTCGCTTATTGTAAGGAAAATCTTTGACTATAAAACATATACATACTTGTAGTATTCATTAGATCAATAGTTTATAACTCGAACATGTTAAACTCCCTCATTTCCAAAAAAAAGTGTAAAACTGCGCATAAAGCAGCGTTATAGGGATCTAAAAAAGCCATGACATCAAACTTAACGTGACCCAGATCATTATAGCCCACTGCTAACTTCAAAGTCTTAACTCGAAGATAGAAGTCTGTTATTTTTTTCTTATATAGTTTTTTTTATTTTTCCCCTAAGTTTTCGCGGACCCTTTCAGAATAAAAAAGGAAGGAGAGTGGTTCTTAAGGGTTGGACTCCTCTCACTCACTCTCCGTCGACAGGGTTTTTGAGCGCCAAGTGGACCGTATTATTATTTCCGCAAAATCCTTTAGGCTTTTTTTTGTTCTCAAAGCATCGATCCTTATTTCGAAACAAAAGGCTGTAGACAACGCGAAAGGTCGAGGAATAGAGTTTTACGTTCGACGACTTTCTTCAACGTTTGGCCCTAGTACACTTTTCCCTATTGCAAATATTTCCAAAAATTTGGTTTGGTAGCTATACAAATAGCTTTATTATTATATGCACATATTTCTTTGACATATCGAGTTACACATCATTCGTTATATATCTACACAAATATATAATTAAAACTGTTTCGATATAAATATCGGCTCATCAAATCTTAGTTATGATGTGTATAAAATGAGTGATTGATCGTAGTTAAATTGCATTTAACCTTGACATTACGCTACGCTTCTCCTATCAACGCTTTTTATTTACTTAAGACCAATCCACATCCCTCAACAATAGTTTGGAATTGATTCCTTGGACTTAGCAGTAAATCCGCAATTATTGCCAACCACATACATGCATTTCCGGAAGTGAATGCGATACGGAGATTTCTCTGCCAATATTTTCCAGGATCAGACTTCCGCATAGGAAATGCCGATTGTTGTTTAGCAGCAAATCGGTCATTCGGAGAGGAATGTCTGTTTTATGACCAAGAGTAGCAAGTTATCGTCGTTGCTTCAACGAACCGATTTTTGACGCCGTACGATCCGATTTGCGACGCTGTATAACCTTAGCCTAACATCTAAAGATGACTTCCCATGACATTCCTTGAAATTTTCAGATAATTTAACACAAAAAACCCTCCTACGTGAACTAAATCCGCTCTCGATCTGTAAGGTTAGACCACAAGAAAAGTTCTCCTTTTATTAAAGTATCATTCCATTTAGTAGGAATCTTACTACTTTTAAGTTATAATGCATGAAGTTTATATTATCTGGGCTCAAACCTTGCATTGTTATGGTGTATACATACATCAAACTAAGGTATTAATTTCCCAGGATGCGAATAATAGACGACATTTTGTGTTTTACGAATAAACCCCGACCTTGATTAAAGCCGAATAGCTAAAAGTGTTCTTCGTTCACGGAGAATATCAAAATAAACAGATGCAAAACACCTGAGCAACACGATTTAATTGTCAGTCTACAAGCATCATGTGAAAAAAACTTCTTTATGGCATTATATTTGTGCAAATAAGTCAAACTAAATATATTCAAACTAAGGTGAAAACATTATTTAAACAAGTAGGGATGCAAACGGGTTTCCCGCGGTACAAAAGTGCTTTTCGTAAAATTCGCCGTAATATACTCGTATACTAATGGATTTGCTTTGAAATCAGAAAATTATTTTTTCGTTATATTTTGGTAGCCCTGCTTTTTAGATCCGTTCTAAACATGTTCATTTCGATTTGCCATTCTATACTCGCCCTACAAACGAAATTTCTTATTGAAATCAGATCAGACAATACCCTCGAAATTCATAGTTACAGAAAAATGCTAACCTTGATATAGTGGTAGCCCTGTCTAGTCGACACGGTTGAAATATGCTGTTTTGGTTATTTATTTATATGAAGATTATATATAACATATTTGGTTAAAATCGATGAGGTCAGTTCTCTAGAAATACGCGTAAAAGAATTATTATTTTACTTTTTACTGTGGTAGCCCTGCTCGTTAGCTCCGATTTATATATCTATATTTTATTGTGGTATGCTGTACAAATCTAATATACAAAATTTTATTGAAATCCGTTCAGTGTATTCCTTCCATATTCTTAATTACTGAAAAAGTTTCAATTGTAATTGTGGCACCCCTGTTTAGCTGATTCGGTTTAAATGTGCTAATATGGTTTTGCATGTATGTGTTCATCATAAATATTAAATTTGCTTAAAATTGATGTAGACAATTCAACACAAATACTTGTAAAAAAGAATTTTTTAAATGCTTGTATTGTGGCAGCCCTGATTTTGATATCAATGCTAATCATCTTGATTTTGTTTTTCTATATTGTACATCTCCTTTATATCAAATTTCGTTGAGATCGGTTAAGCCAATTCCTTCCAAATTTATAATTACCTAAAAGAGTCATTTTGCGATTTTGGCACCCCTGCTGAGTCGATTCGGTCGAAATATGTCATTTTGGTCATTAATTTATGTGAAAATTATATGTGCCAAATTTAGTTGAAATTGGTTTGGCCAATTCTTCCCTGATATATGCGTACGGACGGACATCACGAAGATAGTAGTGCTTTTCAGCATTGACGAAAAGCGCTAAAAACTAACCTTAAAAAAGGAGCATAAAAAATATTTACGTAATTACGAAACATCAAAGCACTGATAAATAGGAATGTTGCGACGATTCCTTTTATTGGAGAATTAAATAAATCTTAGCGGCTCTGAAAGTGGACGCGATAAATTTTGATTCTATGGCTCGATTCGAGAGACGATTTTACTTTTATAAAAAATGTCGCCTTGAGCACAGGTGGTATATATTTATATATACGTGCATAGCTATATAACATGAATAAATATGTGTGGAATTATTCAACGCCTGACGATGACGTTTCCCAAATCAATCTTGAGTTGCCGTACGAATATATTTAAGGAGAAAAAAGGAAATTTTTCGTTGTTTTTTTAATCTTACTTTTCAGGGGCGAGAAAGGGAATTCGCTTTCGCTTTTTTTAATACATCCCCGCCGATAATGACCACTAAAGAAGACGGGTGCTTCTGACGTCCCTCATGAAGGGGTCGTTAATCTTTCGAAAAGCGTTTCCTCGTCGTCCCTTCCAGTCCCTTCGGGTAGGACCGTCCTCGCCTGCTTTTTTCCCTTTCGAAAAAGAAAAAAACTAGGAAAAAAAAGAACTCTTTAGTTTCAAGCCCTCCCCGATCGATCAATCTCAACTCTTTTCGAATTTGAATCTGGATTGGCCAAATCTTCGTTTACGGATTTCCGCCTGTTTCTTCGCCGCCTTCTTTCCTTCTTTCTCGCGTGCGACAATCTGTTTCTCGTTTAGCTTATAATTGAACGTGCATCCATAAATCTGTGCAAAACTAGATACATTTCCTCGCTTATCTGCAGGAATTCCAATGGAAAAATACAATTTTTGATGGAGTGTGTTGGGAATAAAATATTATTACACACACCGAACCTTCCATGCCTATAGGTCATAAATTTCTGCGATAAAAGTTTTACAAATATAGCAAAAGAAAAATTTGCGAATGAAATTGATTTGAAATTCACAGGAGAGGGTAAACTTTAAGGGAAAATGTACGCTAAACTATGAAGTTACAACCTTAGGGCTTGTTAAAAGGGTATTTATATTCCAACTAATGCTTATTTGCGTTAAGGAGAAATCCTGAAGAAAAGTACAAAATAATGTTCTATTGTTGAGTCCATCTAAAAAGAAAGAACTTATCATTCCGTAGGTTTGTACAATTATCCAATGCAAATTAACTACGTCAAGTGAAAATTAATTTAACATACAAACGTATTAATAACGAGGACTTTTAATCCAAGGGTTATCAGCACATACCGTTTTAGCAGGAAATCAATCTGCTCCTAGAGAATTAAAAAAAAACTACGTTCGAAATAGCTGTTTCGTCCCTCTTACTTGGGTTTATAATTACGTATTCTGCGAATAAAGCCATCCGTGGATTATCGTCATATTCTGGAGTGTGAATATTCAACGTTTAAAGCAGAGAACAAGTGTTTATAAAGATCGTATACGGATAACGCAACCGAGTCGTTGGATTCGATCCTTTTGCTTTAAACACTTTAAATCGAGATATCCCGGAATCTCGGCGATGCGCTCGCATAGGAATCTGTCCGAATATTTCACATAACACCAAAATTCTAGCGCAGTCACCCCGCAGAAAGCGTTTTCTTTTTATTCTCAGCCGTCACTTAAACCGCCGCGGATTCTCAAGCAGACGACCTAAACAAATTCCGCACGGAACTTAAAAAAGGTCGTATCCCTCGCAAACTTCTCCACCCCGCGATCCAATTCCCGCCGCCCCGAAGTTTCCCTCGATTGAGAGCCGCATAGTCCCTTCCCTCCAACCTCTTCCTTCCATTTTCCTCCCCTATCGCCAACAACACCACCCCCTCACTTATTCTCTATGCCCCCTCCCTCCCACTTCTCTGCCCTCTTTGTGTCCTCTATATGCCCCTTCTCTGCTCCATATGTGGCCGCTTTCTGCCCTCGTCCCCTCCCTGCTTCCTTTCTGGCCCTCTTTTTATCCTCCTATTTGCCCCTCTCTGACTTTCATTTGTACTTTCCCTGCCCCATCTATGCCTCCTATCCGCTTTCTCTCTATCTCTTTCTCACTGCCCCTCGCTCCGTTCTCACTCTTTTCTTCGCCTATCTGCTCCCCATTTTTGACCTGTCCCTGTTACCTTCTCTGCCACTCTCAACCCATTAATATTCCCCTATTCTGCCCCCAGTATATTCTCAATCTGGCCCCACTCTGCCCTCAATATACTCACATTCTGCTCCCAATCTATCCCCACTCTGCCCTCTCTCTCTCTCACTTCCCTGTCCCCACGCCTCCCTTATTTCCCACCCCAAATTCTCTCCGACTGTCCTTGCACCCAGACCCGAAATCTCTAGCATCGACCGGCAGTATTCCTTGCTAACCCCCCACTCCACCATCTCTCTCTCTACCCTTCCTTCCTCCGAGCCATCTCCTCCACCAAACACTCCTACTAGAGGAAGAGAGCGAGGGCTGAGGCAAAAGTTTGGCGAATGCGACGCCGTCCAAAGGATTTCCAGGAACTCTCGGTGTCACAGTTACACAGACACACAAACACACACATGGATACCCTCACGGCGGAGGGGGACACACGGGCTCATACACAGAAGTGACACAGGGGTGAGGTAGTGGGTTGGGGGAGGGTGGGGAGGGAGTTAGGATGAAGGGAGGTGGATTTGCATGCGAGATTGTTTTGCCGTGCCAACCGGAATTTCGAGACGAGAGGATAGGAATGGGAGATGAGCGCAAATATGGGAGACGTTGTTTTTATGCTGGGGATATTTATAAAATTCACGGCAGACGCTGTATCAGTTGGGTGCGATAGCCGTCCGAAGGGGATTAGGTGGGTAGGACCGGTGCAGGATTTCGTAATGCTTCAAATGTGGAAGAATTTTTCTGATGGATCATTTCCATTCCATTTCCAACAAAGACATACATATATGACAAAAAATTCATTACCGCAATTTTGGTTCGCTATTTTTTATCCAGAATTGCAATAAATACTTTCTCATAATGTAGTATTAAAGCTAAAATTATTCTAAAACGTCTTACAAATGTAATAGGCTTAAATCATGGGTGCTTATTATTTTTAATAAGTTCATTTTTTAATTTATCATTTTAACTTTATATGTTTTAGGTAAACACAATTAATAATTTGTTACACGAGAGATATTTCTCTTTTAACAAGGTAAATTGATCTAGTCAAATTTTAAATACTTCTTGTCATGAAAGATCTATACATGTTTTTATTTCTTCGATTCTCGAAGCCTCAATTGATTTATCTCATTACCATTTCACATAAAATAATTTTTTAAATAAATATTCTTTGGCCTTTTATTGCTTTTTACGTAAACTACTTAAGTTTCTACATATGTTTATTTGAAACTAAGTATCGTGGCGCGTAAACAATCTTTAAAATATCGCTGTCATGTCATATTTACTGATAAATTTCTATCACATCTTTATTTTTATTATTTTAAAATACACGCACTAATTTTGATATGACCGCTAACTGCCTTAAGCATGAAATAACAAACCTCAGTAAATGCGGAGGAATTATTATCTAAGGAATACCGTTTCTAAAAAAACAAAAGAAACATATTTACCAAATAATTTTCAATCCGAGATCTGCCTAATATAATCGCAATTTGTTTTCTAACATTCCTACATTTTATATTCAGTCCAGATTATATTATCCTAAACGACAAAATCCGCTTGGCCTTCCATTACCCACACGACTGCAAACGCGAGCCGCCCAAAAAAATGTAATCCCGAAAGAGTTCCTGCTCTCCGGTCGAAACAAAACTTCTTACTATGAACCCTTGGACGTTTATCTGCTCATTTCCTACTTTCACCGTGGGGGTTCTAGAGGAAAGTATGGAAAGGTCGACTTCTGTGGAAGTAGAAAGTCTTTTCCATCCTCTCTTTCTCTCCGTCGCGTCTTTTCTTCTCCTTACATTTTCTTTAAACTCATTCTCTCTCTCCCGCGCACACACATAGACCCTGGTTTCCCTGCGCCGTTGTCTGGAGACTCAGATGCTACAAAACTCCACCTCTCCTCCCCCATCTCCAACTCTCTTTTTCTTTACCCCAACCCTCTCTTCCCTTTTTCTATCCCGCCCCCCTCTCTTTCTCCCTTTCAGGATCTCCTATACAAAATTGTATTCCTTCGCAAGAGCATCCCTTATTTTCAACTCCGTGTCCTGAGGCTTACCTCAAAAATCCTTTCCCTTTCACTTCCCATTCCATTTCCTTTTTTCGCAGGACCCTCTGGTGTATGCTAAGGATACTCTTTCGGCTCGACGACGAGCCAATTTTCCCCCCGCAGAAATGATTATTTTTCGTCTCACTCGAAGGCGTGAGATTCCTCGTGGTAATCGTCTGGAAATGAATTGAATGAGAGGAGAAAAACAGCTCACGGTGCGCTCCACAAAAAATATAAAAGCTCATGTTAATGCGATCGACGTGATTGCTTCGCCGCGAATTTCCTGGAGACGTATTTTTCTCCTATCAAACGCTACGAAATTGTACGAACGTGCAACTCGTACATTCAAGCTCAGTTCGCGAATTATTCTGAATTTACGTGACTCCTATTACGAAATAACAATTTCAGATGTCCTCCAAGACAAAGTAAAAAAATCATTGATCCAAATAATTCTCAGCTGCTGTAGCTATACATGTTATGTTTCTGAATTGGAATACTTCCTCAGATGAAAACTTACCTACCTATTCTTCCAAAATATTATTCTCTAAATCACTAAATTCGATTCTGCAAAATTCAAAGAAACCATTAAATAAATAATTCACTATTGACGGTGCAATTTTGTGGAATTTTATTATAATATATAAATATATAATAAATAAATATAGAACAATACAACTTTTCAAAGTGTGTTAAATAATGATAATCTCGCAGTGACAGAAATACATTTGGTATAACAACAATGTTAGGCATAAATATTCGTAATATTTATGCATGTGAATAAATTAATCCAAGAGACATTTTTATAAGCAAATCGTCTTATGAATACTCAACAAAAACAACAGAAAGATCCCTCCTAAAGGAAAGGGAGAATTCTTTTTACAAATCTATCAAGATACAAGAAATTTTAATTAATGAAACATGATTGCTTTCGATAAGATTTTATATTCGTAGCACATTTTCTGATATAGCCAAAATTCTTACCTAAGTATGAATTTCATCGGTAAAATTAAACGGATTCAAAAATATTTTTAAAAATAAATCGTCTATTAAATCCGCAGCTAGAAGCAAGATATAAAAGATTTTGCTTAAATAAATGCATGAAAACTTAATAGAAGAACGAATCATTTAACCGGGACATGGTCGAACTACGAAGGTAGTTTCATTCTTGCAAACGGCCCAAACTTAACGTTCTTATCCATGCCGTCTGAATAAAAGTACAACCTTTAGAAAGGCGAACACGTGAGCCTTATCTCATGGATATAACTCGCGCATAATTCCGTTTCCCTAACTACCCTCAACCCGCCCTCTTTCTAAAGTTTCATTTTCGTGCGGCGTTCGTTTCTTTTATTGCCGTTCATTCGGGAGCGTGAATTCCATTGTTGTCGCAAGTCATCTTCTCCTTTTATTTTTCATACGTTTGATTAACTGCGTCGTCTCCGTCGAAACACATTAAAAAAAAGAAAGATGGAAAACTTAAGATGGCCGCCTTTCGCGTTGCGGAACTCTACCCAAAAACTTTTCGTGTTTGCGCACCGACGCTAAAAAGAAATTATACGGTCGTTTGTCGCCCGGAACGTTTCAGAGAACGTTCCTGGGGACCACTTTAAACCGCCGCCTCAAATTACATGGGCCTTGTAATTAGAAGGTTAGAAAAAATTAAAGCAATCAAACATGTTGATTCCCACGCTTTTAAGACTTTTTGAAAAAATCCTCCCATTTAAAGGATACTACAGCGGCGAATTATATATATATATATATATATATATATATATATATATATATATATATATATATATATATATATATATATATATATATTTTTTCAACACTTATTGTGGGAATACCCGGTAATTTTACGTGTTTATACCATCCTTTTGATCGTATGTATCACATACGTATTTTTATATTATTAAAACTATATACTGCTTTATAGTTTTCATTTCTTATATATCTTTATATTTCATTTTATAAATTGTTTACTTTTAGATTATGTCCTGTTATAAGGGTATTATGAATGAATCTGAGATGATGAAAGTTTTGGAGGTGCTTGAATCCATCATAGACGTTCAAGCGCTTCATTCAGATTTGGGAGGAGATGAAGATGCTGAAAACAGAATGGCAGTGGAGATGCATGGCATTCCATGCAAAACATGTTCATCGAACAAGAATATCATGGATTATAACTCTGAAGATGAGGATGAGAGTGAAGCTAACTTTTTTCTTCCAACTTCAAGTTCTGAGCCCAACAGAAGAGGTTTTTTTGAAGGCACTCCTGCATCAGAAAGTGAGGAAGAAGCACAAACGGAGGAGAATTTCTACAATTTTACAAAAATAAGAGGTCCTCCTGAAAATTTACGAAATCTCCAATTGAGATTTTTTCACATTATTTGACAAGATTGTGAATGAATCAAATTTATATTCCTTTCAATTAAGGTGTGATTTGAACACACATATTGACGAAATGAAAGTTTTGTAGGTATTTTGATTATTATGGGTTTCCACAGACTCCCAAGTTGGAGGCTTTATTGGTCAAACGATCAGAATTTCCATGTCCCTAGGGTTTCTTCTGTTTATTTTGTAAAAAGATTTTTGAGTTTGTTAAGATTTCTTCACTTTAATGATAATTTAAGGCTCCAGAAGGAAACTCACCTGAATTTGATACATTGTATAAAATAAGACCTTTGATATCTGCACTTTCAGTGGAATATAGGGCAACATTTAATCCTTCCAGATATATTTCTGTTGATGAAAGTATGGTTCCCTTCAAGGAAAGGAGTTCTCTAAAGCAGTATATGCTCATAAAACTTATTAAAAGTGGTTTCAAAATATGGGTATCTGCCTGTGCCACTACAGGATTCATGACAGCATTTGATATTTATGCTGGGAAATCTGATAGTGTACCTCTAAATTCAAGTCTAGGGGAGAGAGTAGTTATGAATTTGGTTATCAGTATATAAAAACATGAACTACTGTATCTTTTTTGATAACTTCTTCACTTCCATCCCTTTACTCAGAAAACTGAATGAAATAAATTTATTTGGGTGTGGTACAATAAGGGCTTAGTAGGCCTCATTTCCCTAAGACTTTGTTGAAAGGTGACAAGACATTAAAAAGATCAGAAAGTGATTTTGCATAGGCGGAAAATATATCAATCACAAAATGGATGGATAGAGGGAAAAAACCTGTATGTCTAGCAAGCACAATGCACGACCCTACAAAGATGACAACTGTGAAAAGAACCAGTAAAACAGGAGATAAAGAGACTGTTTGTTGTCCATAATCTATAGCAGATTACAATAAATACATCGGGGTAGTAGATAAGTTTCACCAATATATGGAAAGCTACAGCATAAGTTGGAAATTCAGGAGGTGGTGGATGAAATTTGTTTTTTCTTTAAGTAGACAGTTCCATAGTTAACAGTTTCATCATGTACTAAGAAATGGGTAAAAGTAGGGATCAAAAGCAGTGGATGAGTTATTTGGAATTTATGTCGGTGCAAGCAAATGAACTTATTGGGACATATGTAGGAAGAAAGAAGACTGGATACTCCCCTGGGTCTTCTTTTTCTAAGAAAAGGAAAGCACCAGGTGGAAGAAATGCCCTGATAAATTCAGTGAGACTGATAAATGTAGGCAACCATTTGCCATTAGTGAGAACAAGAAGATGATGTGCATATTGTAGCACAAAAAATACAAAAAAGAAGCAATATGTATTGCAAAAAATGTAATTTGGGGTTACGCAAAGAATGTTTAGAACCTTTTCATGTTTCAAAGTAATTAATCTTTTGTGGAGCAATATGTGTAAATAAATGAATATGATATTCTTGGATTTCCATTTTTACTTGAATATATATGTTTTATTTTAAATATAAATTTTTTGTTATCTAATTAATAACTCTAAAAATTATCAGGTATAATGCATAAGTAGAGGTTTATAGCTGGGCATATAATTATATAAATGAACAAGTTGACCAGAGTTTTATAATTAAATTTATTACTATATATTTGAAAGTTTCTATATTATTTATGAACATAACTACTAAATGTATAATAAATTAAAAATAATTGTTATTCTTATCTAAATAATGCTAAGGGTAGTTAAATTATCAAAGAAACAATAAAATAACAAGAAAATTATAAATATATGAACCAATGCCCAAAGAGGATTCACTCGCTGGTATAGGGCAGTGGTATAAATATGTACCATCACTTCCTGAGGGCAATAGGTCACAGAATGAGAAAAAAATAATTATTTCATTAATATAAGGAACCAAATAGCAATAGTTAATAATAAAATTTTAATTTTAATATCCCTAACTTTTTGCCCTATAAATGGTTAAACGAAATATTCATCGGATGGTACTTACTAAGTTATCTAATATGATACCGGTTATAAAACCTATATACAATGTTCTTAAATAGCCTTAATTAGTAATATAATTGGACTTGAGCCTCATTTAGTTATAGAGTTGAAAATTTTTTTCATGAGGTACATGCACGTAACTTTATCAATGTGATTAAGTCAGGTGTATTGTTTAAATGATTCAATGTAATCTTTTCTAAATCTATATATTAGGTGCATGTATCCAGTTTAACACCTTCCTTAAGGAATGAGAGAGTTGAAGTTATATTTAAGATACTAATATAGCAAAAACTTACGATATTGATTGGGGCTACTGATTATTTCGATCATAAAATCATAAAGTCAATCTAGATTTGTTTATGGAAAATGAGGAAAGCTTCAGAGGAGGCTTTAAGTTAATTGTTATGAGAGCAACAAAAATATTAACGCTTATTTCGAATAAAAACGTTTTTGAGGGGCCAATTTAATAAATATTTTACTGAAAGGATTAGAATTTCTCTTAAAATGTCACCTAAATTTCAACGGTACATGAAGCCTAGATAAATATTCCCAATCTGCAGCTCAGAATAAAACAGCAAAAAAGATAAACCGATAAAACCTTATGCAGTCTATCAATAATGAGGTCAGGTTCAACCCTGTGGAATTTATTCATCATGAAAAAAAGAACTTAGTTACTTCCACAAAATTAATTTTAAACCTCAATCATCATAGTTCCTTCAACCTTAAATTCCTCCACTTTGAAATTACAGGTCACAAATTGGATGCCCTTGAACAGCTAGAGATAATTATTTGTGAAGACTCGCTTCTCTTAAATGAATACCATTTCCACAATCATTCTCCACTATTTAGCTTACCGAATATTTTGTAAATACGTTGTATCAACATTGTTGTCTTTGGCCCCTTTACCAAGTTTTTGTAACTTTTTGCTACTATGTTGCTTTCGCCTTCTTTTCCAATCCCTTCCTTTTCCTAACCGTTTATTCAATTACCTTCCATTTCTTTGTAACCACTCCTGTCTCCCTCTCCCTCCCTTATTTTACCCTATATATATGGAACGATTTTTATATTTCACCTGATGATGCTACGATCGTAGTGAAACCGGTCGTTTAAAATTAAATTTGTGGAAGTAACTAAGTTCTTTTTTTCATTATCTTATGCAGTCTTTTTACTTTAAAGACTGTTTGGATCAAATCGTCTAGCAGAGCCTTAGAATTTGCTCGTGAAAGGAATCAATTCGCTGGAGTCAATTGAAGTAATGTGATTTAGCGTATTATTTATTTGCATTTTTAAATTACTTAGAATTGCGATATGAATATGGGACTTGATGAAGAGAAGGAGAAAGATGAAGGGAGAGATATATTTTTGATGGATATTTATCCTATATACGTAAATATATTTCTTGCATTCATATTGACGGGCTTTTATACTAGTAGAGGCTTAAAAGGCGACTAAAGCATCCTCTTATGAGATTTCACCCTACCCGTGATATTATTTCCCTGCACTTAATTTATTTTTCAGAAACCGAATCTGAATCTCGCTCTAATATTTATGACGCTCCATCCCTCTTTTCCTTCAGAGACTTTATAATTGCTTCCCCCGGCGACGGAGTGGGAGGAGAGAGAGAATGGACATTTTGTGCGATATGAATTAGGCCGGGTCCGAGAGAAGGAAAAAATGGGAGCTCGTTGGACCCACCTCTCCCATTAGCAAATATTTAGAAGGAAGGATGTTAGCTATTGTGCCCGCTTTTCCAAGTTTCCAGTCAAGGAACGCTTAACGGCCGGATGCACTATAGGCAACCGTCTCGGCAGAAGGAAGAAGAGTAGGGAGAGAGAGCGAGAGAGGACGTACGGGGAAAATATGGGAGGGAAGGAGAGAGAGAGAAAGAAGAAGGAAAAAGAAGTCCGCGATGATGGGGGTTGGACAAGACACTTCTTGAGTCTAAGTTACAAGTTTGGGAGAGAGGCGGGGCTATTTTAAGGCCTTCATGAATAATAGATGACGTCGGTGTCATTTGTTTTGGCAAGAGCACTGCTTTAAAAGAGACCTCATCTCGAAATAATTGATGCTGGGGCAAAGGGGCAATGGCCCTAATAATAATCGATTCTGTTACGTTACCTCGCATTTAATAACTACGGATTAATCTATGAAAATCATCTTTGACGACAGAACGTTACAGAGATTACGTTAAATTCCAAAAATAATTAATCGCTTTAGATTTAAATTATAAAATTCAGTCAGTACAAAATAAATTATAAATTAGTCAAAAATAAGTAATTCCTTAATTTAAAGAAAATAGTATAACTATATTTTGCGTAACGAAGATTTCTTATTATTATTTATTATGTGCTGAAATATAAGAGACCTCGAAGTTAAGACCACCATAAACACAGGCATGAAAATGAAAAAAAATATTTCATTAATAGTTTTTACCATTAAAAATAATTATCAGCCAATAATCATCATTTTAAAACAATTTTATTTTAGAAAACACTATACTTAACGAAAGATAGAGGAAAAGAAGGGAATGGCTCCATGTAACCATCATACGAGAAGCAACAGTCAATTTAAAACAATGAATGTTTTAAAATTATTTACAAATTATTGTAGAAATCCAAACGCTTAAGTATTAGTATACTGCCTACAATTTTTCTTTTAATATGAAAAATCTACGGGTACACGAATTTTCAACGCAAAGAAGGATGATTAATTTAATTATGAAAGTTTGCCCATTTAAGACAAATCATATTTATTTATCAACGGCTAAAAAATGAAAAAGAAACACTTCTACTACATTGATAAAAATCTTGAAATTACACGTTTTTACTAGTTACAACCAATTCAAGCGTGAATCGAGGCATTGTAGAGAATATGCATTAATGAAGAGACGTTCACCTGCTTGGACGATTAACGCGCAATTTCCGATCTATTACCCACGCAATAAAATAAAAAAACACACGCTCACGCAACTAAAACGAGTCATTCGAGCGTAAACATTCATCCTATTTCAACCGAATCACGTGGCCAAGCAGCTGCATCCATGTAATTTGTCCCCTCGACAACGAAAGGGAGATCCACCCTTTACGGTAGGTGCACATCCACTTGGCGTAATCTCAGCATCCCATGACTAATTGGGATATGGGTTGCATAGCCAGCGGCCAAAAAGCAATATGGTAAAAGATAAGGACCAGGTGAGCGTGTTTTTTTTACCATGCGGCGTCCTGAAAACTTCAGGAAATGGGAAAGGAAGATGCTGATAAGCCCTCGGTAAAATAATAATTTTTAATGCGCGCCGCGAATTTCACCTGATAATTGTAGAATGCTAAATGCCACACCTCGGCACCTGGGGCATTTCGCAATAGGTAATCAGGATAATGTCACCTTTGTAGTTGAGCTACCAATTTCGCGATTAGGATTTTTTTCTCTACCAAAGAACATTTAATGCAAGGATAAAGCCGTTACATTGGAGGGATTTCTTCGATTAGAGAAATTAAAGTACAATATTTTGCTTGTTATTACGATAACGAATGATGAAAATTTTACAATTCCCACTTGGCGATGTTTTCGCGCAATTTGTATACGCGTGAACAATAACTACGATATCTTTCCTCCTCCTGCTGTAATTTAGTGAAATAGCACGGAAAATCATCATAATTTTTGCTTTTTGTATTTAATTTTGGTGGAAATATAGAAAAACCACTCTTAACCCCCGCATCGTGACCACTTCAACCAGATTAACACGGTCGTTAACACGGCGATTTCATTTATTGAAATAAATTAAGGACTAAATTTATTAAATATTTTCGACCCCTAAATTATCACGACCCGAAAATAATATTTAACGAGATTTTATTTTCCGACTGATATTTTTCATTATTATCACCGTTAACTACTTGCGATGCATAGAACATTTCCGACTGAAAAAAAACAAGTAAAACGAATAGTGCGCAAGGAAAAAGAAAAAAATCCAACCGACTCCTCAACTTTCCGTATTCCACCGGCTTATTGGAGTTCCTCTCTGCCCGTCAACGCGCTCTGCAGCGTTAAAACCCTCCCAAGTGCCAATCCCCAAATTATGTGCTCCGACCGAGCGTGCGGAGATCCCTCGGATAAATCAACGTCCAAAACGCTTCGGAATACAGAACAATACGCGCGGACGAGGTGGGAGTTGGCGGTGGCGGGGGAAAGAAAGGGGAAGAGAGAGAGAGAGTGGAAAAGAGAGTTCGAAATTAGCTGTCGAAGCGGAGACACGAGAGAGGAGTGGGGATGGAGCTGTTCCGAAGAAAGGGGGAAGCGTCCCGGAATGATGGACTTCATATAAAAAAACGCCTCCTTTTATTTATGGTTTTAAACATTTCGCTCTCGCCACGTTTAATTGTCTGCCGGACTTCTGGTGACGTAGGGAAATATACCGACGCCCACGCGAATTTTAACAATAGAAAAGTTTTAACAATCGATGTTCCGCTCCGCCGCTCTCTACGATTGACAGATATTTTCACTCGGATACAGACGGTTTTTTTTTATTCGGGATTTATTTTGGCAAGTTAAAGCGACGCTATTACGCGCGCGTTTGCGTAAATATTCCCGAGTGTGTACGTTTACTTAAATACACATACTTGACAACTATTTTCTAGTATTTTTCACCGGCGAATTTCCGCTCGTTTTTCATCAAATGAAACACGGCATTTCAAATGTCTCTGCCGTGTTTAAAATCAAGCTAAAGCTTTCGGTTCGCTAACCGAACGTGTTCTTTTTGATAAAACGTTTTAAGCCAACTTCCAATAAGATAGAAATCATGTTAATTATAATGTTCTCTTTTTCTTAATTTCAGTCATGAGCGGAGTTGGGGTGGATCTCGCCTACTACGGACACAAGATGGGGATTTATGTTTTGTGAGTTACTTAAAATTTAGTTGTACCAAAACTATATGATAATATGCTTAGGTGCCTTAGATGTATATATAAAAAAATTAATCACTTTTCACTGACTATAAGTTCCTTGGAAAGACAGTGTAAAATGGGATATTTTTCTTCAAAGGAGTATGTACATGACGCTACAATTGAGCGCCTCTTGAGCTCAACATCTAATAATTTAGTTACGCTGCATCAAGCATTGCTTTCTTTCCTATAACCTCTGGGTCGAATTGAAACATTAAATGCTTTTATATGTTCGGAGACAGTTTAAAAACAGGGATAAAGCGAAATTGAACGCCGTGTAATTTGGGATAATTCTCTGAAAAGAGATGCAAACTAAACGGTGCAAAGCTAGGTATGAGTGTATAACGATACGTTGTTTGCCCATGACTGCTTTTCTGATAAGGCATCTTAGGCAACTTAATTTGCGACTGCCGTCTTATTTGAGAAGAAACAACCCAAACGACCCATTTAAGAGCCGACCTTGGATAATTTGCGATTCGCTTCCTTCATCACGTTATATTGATCAAAATACGAATCATAAAAAAGAAAATCGGAACAAAAACGAAGCCAGGTGCAGGACCGAAAGAGATTTCTGAGAGATAGAGAGAGAGGGGGGGGGGGATCGGAAACGGTTTCGGCGCAAAAGTCTGCAAAAATGAAGTTAATGTTAATTAGAGTCAGGAGAGGAACCGAGATAAAAAAGGAAAGAACTGGAAGATTAACTTTTTACATCTCTAGTTCCTAAAGAGACTATCTATGGGGATTTTCTTTCTCCGAAAAAATAGAAGAGCTGGGTTAAACAAGTCTAGGAAGTTATAAAAACTTGATTTAGGAAGTTTGAACCGAAGTTAAGAAAAAAAGATCGCTTCCAATTACATCTTCTCCAGTCTCAGCTGCAAATGGTTGCAAGTTGTCGAAAGAAACCTTTTGATTTAATTGTTACTAGCGGCTGGAGTGACGGGGTAGAAGTAGGTGATAAGTAAAAAGACATAATTTTAAAAAAATTTAGCGTGGCTGACTCTAGGTTTTGAATATTAACTTTTAGCGAAGTTATTAAAATTACTTTTCTTTTGCTTGGTTACGAATTTTTAAATGATAATACAGCCAAGTTTCTAGGATACACTCAATGCATCAGTTATCGATTTTAAAATTATAAATAGTGTCAACAAAAATCATATGCTGATATATTCTTCAAAATAAATATTCTACTAATTTCCATATTTACCTGCACGATTGATAAGTAAAGACAATTGAGCCGTAAGAAGTTTTGACGCAGAAACAAAATTTCATTTTTTTCATGTACTCACTCCTAAAAATGAGTGTCCGTCTTCTGGTTGCGATATTTTAAACAAATATAAAAATGTACGGTAAGTCTTCCTATTTTATAAAAGTTAACGGCTCCTCATAAATACCAGGAAATAATGTAGAAAGCAGTCTTACCGCAAAGGAGGAACGTAAAAACTACATTTAAGGGACCACCATTGAAACTCAGCAAGCGCCCTGGATATACGATATACCGTTCGTGTTCAATCTAGTATTTAATAAAGATTATCATTTCACGGACATATATGGGAATAAAACTACTCTATTTAGTTTATTTAATTTAAGATATAAAACGTATATTAAATGAAACACATACGCGAATTATTTCACTCATTTCGACAGAAAAACGAAACTGAACTGCACAACTTCAAACGAGTTAACAAGCTCATTCGGTCGAATGACAACCAAAATTAACCCCGTATTTCTGGAGCATAACCAAGTATTTTCCGATTTCGTAACATTCTACTGAGATCAATACTAAACAATTACTGGATTGATTCTCTTAAGTTTCTTATGAAACATTTTAGGATGCGCACATACCTCATATCAAGGTGATTAAGAGAAAATTCGAGAAGTGATGTATGATTCGGAAACGAATTACGCAGGAACTACGTTCGTGACACGAATGCTTTTAAGAGATCCCGAAGTAATTCAGCGACACAGAGAAGAGGTCCATTTAATACGAAGGGCGTGCAAATCTAAAGTTACCGCTAAAAAAAAAAATTCGCCGTCATTCGCCGACACCGAAATCGACATGGGTGAGAAGAGACGTTATGGCAATAAAGGTCCCGGGAAAGGGAATAGGGGAAAACGTGCCTAGAATAGCGAGACGAAAAGCAATTAACTCTTAGGAAAGTGAGAGAAAAAGAGAAAGGACGAGGTGGAACCAAGGACGCGAAAAATGGGAGAGAAAAAGAGAGAGAGAGATGGTAGGATGAATGCTCGATTCACTGATTGAGTGACGCGGGTAGTTTTTTAGGGGCGGATGGATGGAGGTGGGGGGAGAGAATGGTGAGAGGGTAGCAGAGGAATGGCGGGGGAAAGGCGAGAGGGGTCACAACGAAATCTTTTGTGAGTGAGACAACTCCACCGCTAACAAGCTCCGGCTGACCTCCACAATGGTGCCGCTCGAAACGAGAACAAAAGGCTTTTTTGGGAGGGATGGAGCGGACGGGTGCCGTGGGTGTGTGAAAACTCGGTTATTGCTCCACCTCCCACACGCCCCTTTCACCCTCTCCCCTTCTTTCTCCTTTCCCCCTTGTACTTCTGCATTCCTCCACACATCCTCCCCTCTTTCTCGCTTTGGTCCGTAGCGGGGATGCAGGCGAATCGATAAGGATCCTTCCACTCCTGCTCTTTCTCCCCCTTCCTCCCTCTCACTCTCCTGTCCGAATATGCTGCTCCATCCTCCTCTCTCCCCCTCCCTCTCACTCCCTCCCACCCTCTCTCCCATTCTCGCTTATTAATCAACGCCGCAGACGGCAGCTTGTTTGCGCTCGCGTTAAGGCCCCGGCCGTTGATGCTACCGTGGCTTTTTGGCCTAATCGCTATGCAATGAAATACTGCCACGGATTTTTTTTTTCTTTTTCGTACGAGAGCTCGAATGGATATTTTTTTCGAGGAAAAAAACAGTCGTACGTTTCTCGTGCTCGCCCTCGGTTGATTAGGCGAAAGTTTCGCAGCGATGGAAAGCGGGGATTGTGATGCAGATGCACGCGGCGGAGATTGATCTCGGTCTTAACTGCGGGATTTTCGGGAGAATCGGAAGGGAGTATTTTGTGCGCGAAATTGTGTAACTGGACCAATGATATCCCTCCGAGATATATTTGAAAAAAGGACTAGAAGATGGCCTATTGCGTTGTAACGTATTGCTCGATATATAAGAAAGAAGTTTTACTTTTTACTAAACGATTAATTTGGAAAAAGCGGTGCAATAAAACGATACGTTAAAGCGGGCGTATACTATCTGAGAAAATTTCAATATTTCAAGTCTAAATAAAACATGTAACGCTCTTAGCACGCCTTTTGAGAGGTAAATATTTTCAAACATTTCCTGAAAACCATGAAGATAAATCAAAAAATAATTTTAAATAAACCAATGAAAGAAAAGTATAGCAAGTCTGCCAACCTTATTCCGGGAATTATAAATGATCCCCCCAAATTTATAACACGTGGAATGTATTTTGCACTTCCGACACTCCAAGCTAATCTCTGGAATGCTGCCTGCCAATTGTTTTTTCTAAATTTATATTTTCTGAAGTTATTCGATACACCTACTTTTATATAATCAAGGTTTCATTTTTTGGACTATTTATGTGATATATTTTTCAGGGTAAAAATCCTTATACGTCTATCATTTACAATTTTAGTCAATGCAGTTCATAATTGCAAAATCGTAGTTTACAAATGAATAATCTCACACTGTTTCCGATCTTTTTGCTGAGCTTTAAACAGTAAATTCTATGAATTCATTCCAGCTTATGAATTTCAGAAAGGAAGAAAAAATAATCGGCACAGAAATTTAATTTGATTGTAGTCATGAACTTCTAAAAAAATCTGAAAATAATAAAATGCTTACAATAAAATGCTCCCTAACAATTCAATTTATTTCATAATTTCCGTAAGAAATTTACGGAAGATAAGACGTTCAGTAAAACTCGTCGATGTATATTCTTGCAAAATGTAACTTATAAAAATAAAAATTGACTCTATCTCATGCCACATTAATACTAATCGCTATACATGAATTAAAAGATATTTTCATTAATTCATCCCAATATAAAATTTGCTATCGTAACGAAAGATTCTAATGATATTATTTACTGAAGTTGTTATCCATCCAGAAGCAATGAATACTTTGAAGGTTAATGGGAACAAATTGGTTATTCTGTGATGGTAAATTTTTCTATGACTGGGGCTGAATTACGCAAGCGGTTTTTATTACTTTCATTTCTATTCCTTGAAATATTGAATTGCGTTTTTCCGCTAATGCGTCTAATAAACTTACATCAGTTATCCACGAATATTTATGCCTTCTGCTATAAGATTGGGCAAAATATTTTTCTGTAGCAAGCGAATGTATATTTCGAGTATTCTAGGACTAAGTCCTATTCATTTGTCTCATTTATAGCATAGGAGTGATAGTTATGCATAAACTATTCTGTTTCCATTTGTCATTTCTTTTCTAAAACAAGATTCCTTTGCTCAGATAACACCTGTTTAACCATAAGATTAGAAATTCATTAGAAGTACTTAGAGTAATTCCTATGGCTGATCAAATGTCTCAATAAGAAGCATTTGATTTCCATTATTTCTTGGAAATGTTCAATTTTAAAATGTGCATATTTAAAGCAAGATATTTCTCATTCATGAAGCCGGTTTATATCCAGAAAAATTATTTATTTAGACCTCTTAAGGTTTTAAATAATCGAAATATTTAATTTTTCATCATAGTTGATTTTATGATGCTATTAATAAGTTACTAAAAATTTCATTTGTCTTAGCCTAAAATAAACAACACAATCAAAAATATTAACTGCTCTATTATTCCAAACATGAATAAAACCCGTGGAGCTCTTGGATAGTATCAGTTTTAGAAAGATAAATGGTTCATTGCATAAAATCTTAAGAGTTTTCTTTCACATCAATCTATTCTATGAAATAAATTTGAAAAGAAAAAAAAAATTAAATTTGCTATGGTCGGGAATCGAACCTGGGTCTTCCACTGACCAGACGTAAATTCTACCACTGAACTACCGTGGTAAATTGTCTCTCGTTTCTGAATGGGAGGGGTTTTTCTTAGTTGGGTCCGGGATAGCCATGCTATGTTGGGAGCACGAACGAAAGCGGGTGAGTCATGATTACTGCGCAGAGAGAGAGAAATACACGTTACGCTGCTGCCAAACCGCCAGCCTGCATAAGCTTACTCACGGAAAACAACGCATGGCGCACGAAGTCCTATGCCACAAGCGCTCGCCGTTCGCTATTGACTGCTGGCAACATTGTAACCAGCTGTACGGGTTGAATCGTCTGCAGGCTCCAATTCGTTTTTGAAGTACAAGTACTGATACACTTTATATACGATTTCTCTGGTTTGTTGCTGCAAAACCTTACGTTTACTTCCTTCGCCCTCCATTTTAGATCACCAGAAGATAGTACTATTTATATCTCAATCGTAAAACACGCAGATAAACACGAAAATCACGCCGCAAATGTAAGTACCGCACGCCAAGAGCCGCTGTAACTGACTGACGCTGCTTGGCCAAGTGAAGGAGCGATAGAAACCACATGACATTCCTTGCCTTCTGCGCATTCACTTGCCACCCGCCTTCGTTCGTGCTCCCAACTTTAGTATCAATAGGGCATTTGTTTTTCGGGTTTTACCAGATTTTAAACGATTTTTACCACCGGATCACTTTTTAAAAATTTGGGTAAAACCCGGAAAAACCCGAAAACATTACACTACACACACAACCAATCGTTTTTGTGCAATAATGAGCATTTGATTTGGTTCTTAATTGTGATTATTATGTTGCTATGTATTATGTGTGAGAATCCGACTTAATAATTTTGTTGGTCAGTACTATATTGTGATATATTTTTACCATCTAAAAATCAATGAGTATTTGATATAAGATTTTACATATCACTCTGTCAATGAATTCCCATATTATATTGAAGTATTGATCTTTGTACTGTTCGATTCAAAAATATTTTCTACATATCATCAATATGTTCATGTATTGACTCTTCTCAAGGTTTTCACTATGCTTTGTGTTAAATTTTAGCTTTATTTCGGTGTGTGCATCAATTTCATTATTATTTTTAATAAAAAACAACCGACATTGTATTTAATGCCCAATGTAAAAATATGTTATGTGTATTGGGCTTGTGTCCATTGGTCTATAAATAAATAAATTTTTATTGTTTGGTGGATACGGTGACTAGAAAGTGTAGCGATTAATTTTTTTGTTAAACCTGTTTCAATCCGAATCTTTAATAAAATGTAATGCTTTGTTTTCATTAAAATCCAAATTCGCCCGATCTTTCTAAAAATAAACGATGCAATTTTGTTTTTAACCCTAAAAACAAATACCCTAAGTATCAACTAGCCCCAACAGACTTGCTCCAAGAGATACGTCAACAAAAGCCCTATTTTTCTCAAACGGTGAAATTGCCAAGCTAGAAATTGATGGAAAGAAATGATAATATGATCCGAAGCAGACGGGCAAGTGGAAGACCCAGGTTCGATTCCCGGTCATTGCAGTTTTTTTCTCGTTTCAAAATTATTCCCAATTTTACAGATATTGCCTGTCTGCTTGGTATCATTTCTATACATAAATTTCTATTACATAGAGGAAAAACAAAAAATAAATACCTGCATAGAATCAAAATACAAGATACGCGCATAAATTATCAATGAGAACTTTGAAATACCGAATTCGTTTCATCGTTTAGCGAAAGTGGCTCCAACTTGCAACTCCATTCCTCGTGGGAGTTACAGGTAATAATAAAAAAGCGACTCTTCGAGTAGTAAAACACATTTGTTCGTCCGCGAGCAAATCCATCGGGAAACGGGTCTGGTGAGGGGGAAAAGGGTGGGTGGAAGGGGGAGGGAACAGTGTCACGGTTATGAAACTCCATGTAAATTGCATCCGAGGGAACCAAACGAACACGGCATGCGTTCGCAGGGACATGGTCGATGTCATTAACAGCGGCACAATTGAGAAGAGCAGCATCAATTACGCGGTCTCATCGGTTTTCCCCGTTGGGATCCACTGCAAAGTGTTTCTTTTATTTTTTTTTCAAGTATTCGTCGTCTTTCTGAGCGAAAATATTGCTCTCGGTCAAGGGCTTCTCTTATATAGAAATTTTATTCGCGTTACGAGAGGAATTTGCTATTCTCATTAATACAATTTCTGAGGTCGCATTCGAAGATATGGAAAAGAAACCAAAAAGAACTATGTCGTTCGCCTCTTTTTCTTCAATTAATTCGCGAACTGGAGAATCTCGATCTATATTTGTGAAACTATGCTATTTTTATGGTTCAAGTATTTTTAGTGGCTAATATAAGTGTGCATACCGTATATAACGAGGCCAGAATTGCCGAGAAGGGAATTTTTCTCCCATGCTGATAGTCACTAGTACTTCCATAAAATACGTGCACGAAACGAAATACTGAACCGCACAGAAAAAAAAACCGTCTCTAATTGCATTCGATTAGGAGTTGGCGCATCAAAAATACATAAGACGGAACGAGAAACAGCTTAACAGACAAACCGAAAAAACATGCACAACAAGACAGAATGGCGAATCGATTGGCGAGAAAACGAAACTTCTAGGTCAGGGATGCACAAACTCTTCACATCAACGGGTTGAGGGTTTTTATTTAGTCGGGGGCCGCACTAAAATAAAGGCCGAAATATTTCAAATTAATGAACTTTAGAATGTTAGGATTCATTTTACTAGTCGTCGAACGTAAAATCGATTTTTCGTAAGTTATGTATAAATAAATGTTTTTATTGGTACAATTTCCATCTGAAGGGACCGAACTTTAAATGCAGTTGTCAACTTACCTGGAAAGGCCATTCTCATTCTGGATCCTTTACATCCCAATTGCGAGGAACTTAAAGATAGGGACATAAAGGTCATATTTCTACCACCGAATGTAACATCCTTAATTCAGCCTATGGATCAAGGTGTTTTAGAAAGCTTCAAAAGAAGAACTTACCTGGAAAGGCCATTCTCATTCTGGATCCTTTACATCCCAATTGCGAGGAACTTAAAGATAGGGACATAAAGGTCATATTTCTACCACCGAATGTAACATCCTTAATTCAGCCTATGGATCAAGGTGTTTTAGAAAGCTTCAAAAGAAGATACAGACGAAAATTTTTGAGTTCAGTTTTGGAAAAAATAGAAGACAAAAATATAGGTCTTATGGAATCATTGAAAGCCATCAGCATCAAAGATGTTGTTTATAACTTAGCACAAGCTTGGAACAAAATTCCAAGTTCAACATATACTAAATCTTGGAGAAGACATTGGCCCGAGGATGATATCGACGATAAAAATTCTGAACCGAAAGAAGGAAATGAATTAAATCTATTAAGTTATGCAAGGCAAATTGAAGGTTCCGAATATTTACAGCAAGAAGACATACAGCAATGGATCCAAGGTGAATATTTGCTGGAGAATGAAATTATGGAGGATGCAGAAATCATACAGGCCGTGATGGAAACATAAGGATCAAAGTTTGGAGAAGAAGAAGAGGAAGAATAAATAAATGCAGAGCCAAAAATATCTCATGCAGCAGCCAAAGATGCCCTGGATATAGTTTTGCGTTACATTGAATAACAGTCTGATTCAACTGTTAGCGATGTGATGTTTATAAAAAATGGAGGGACTATGCAGTTAAACAACGCGTTATTTCATCTACACAACTGACATTTTTTAATATTTTAAAGCGAATGAATTATAACATAACATTTGTATATCTGTATTGTCTTAATATATTTCAAGTACGTAAAAAAATTCTTAAAATACAGACTGTGTATATTGGTTCTCCGCTTTAACCGACTTACTGCCGGTCCCAACCGGTTTCTACTGTGTGTGTGTGTGTGTGTGTGTGTGTGTGTGTGTGTGTGTGTGTGTGTATATATATATATATATATATATATATATATATATATATATATATATATATATATATAGCAAAACAGACGCCCAATCCTCTAGAAAAATTCAGTCATTTCCAAATCCGGCCCTCATTAAAGAACTGCAATCCTAATGCAACATCTATTGCATTAATACTACCCTATTGCCTCTTCGAGTTTTACATGCCTGCTCTAAAAATAAAACAATTTGGTTACAGATTAAAATTCTTTTTTTAAATGCTTTCCGGTTTGGCGTTTGAAATTCCGCGCACAATACCCTTTGCATCCAAAACCACGAGACGATGGCTTTGTCGAACGAGAAAGAGGTCCGAGTACGATGTTTTTGAAGCTGAAACACGTAAAGAGAATCATGGGAAATCTCCGCCAATTCCCTTTTGCCGGAGTTTTGCAGAATAGCCGCATGCAGATTGCAGAGGATATCATCGCCTAAGGTTCTCTTCCCTAACGCTAGTATTCCCTCGCCTCTGCCGTACTTCGGTTATTATTACGCCCACATACGCGATCTGGAAAGTCTAAAGACTCCTGGAGGACAATGCAATCGCTTCGGACGAGGTCACGTGTCTATTTTTTGGCGCTTTATAGGTTATGGCAGAGGCCGCAAGAGGAAGCTTCGTAATAGAAACGGGGAAAAAGTCGATTATATCTTACTCTGCAAGAGCGTGACGATAGTTATTTTGCGGAAACAACCTTTGAAATTCGGATTCCATGAGGACAAGGATATTTAAAATGTATTTTGGAATTACTTCCGCGTGTAGGAAATGATTGTTTTTGTTTTTCTCGGATCTATTTTTGAATTATTTCATATCGAAAAAGTGCAGGATACTCATCCACATTGCCGTGAAATATCTTGTCATTCAACTCGGTTTGGTGATATATCTGTGAATCAATCTCCTACATTGCGATGAATCCGTGCATAAAATCCCTTTAATAACGGAAACTTCCGCCAATGTTATGGGTACGAGGCATTTCTAGATGTTATAAGATTTAAAAATATATAGCTGAAATTCCACGAGTTTTTCTAGAATTTTTAATAAAATATTGAACTCAATAAAATAAATTTAATAAATATTATATCAAACAATTCAAAAATACGCATATAATGTTCGAAATTATTTTACACAATTCTTGAAAATAACGTGTCAGTCATATGAGTATATCTTGATTTTAAACGATGTTGCTTTTGCAAGAATCAACGATGTAGCTATTCCTACGCAAATTACGCGGTGTGTTAGAGTCAGTCCGAAGAGAGGCCCACTAAGAAACTCAAAAATATTATCTTTTTATTTCTGTTTAGGTAAAACATAACACTTTATATTTACTTACGGTAAAAACAATGATACTACATGTTTCCTTTTCAAAACTAGTTTTACTTTTTTATTTAATTTTTATTTAGTACTCAAGGTAGTAACCTATAATTAATTACTACTCTGTAGACCACGCTGCCATAACTACTGAAAATAAACAACAAGAAGATTCTCTAAAAAATATTATCTATGTAATGATATTACAAATTTATTTGAGCTAACAAAATTTTGTTAATTTCTGATTTTTTATAAGTGGACTGATGTGTTTGATGCGGTTGACAGTTTTAACTTTCTGAAAGGAATCAAATTACACGCAAATGGGGATATCTGAAGGGTGATGACGCGGGACGATTTTTTATTTAAAATCAAATGTCGAGTACGTATGTGAATGTATGCTTCAAAATCGGTTGTGGATTCGCTGATATTTATGACAAAAGGACGCATTGGGGGTCCTATGAATGAATCAAAATGGGAATGGATATATAAATTAACCACTACAAAACTGAAAAAAAATTCTACCATCAACCATCTGAGACATGCCATTGATAAAGCTAAATAGTTTACAAAGCGCATTTCTACATTAGCTTACTGAATATAATTCGATGAGTATTTTGGAAACTTTGATATCTAATGAAATAAAACTGAGCAAAACCATTTAAGAATAAGATCGGATTCTGTTCAATTTTTTTGGTGGAATTTCAAATATTTTTTAAAGAATGTTAAGAATTAAACGGACTATCTATAAGAATTCCATATAGGAAGTATTTGGTTGCCAAGTATAAATAATGCTTTTGCACATACTACTTTTAATTATCTTTAAAAAATCACCGTTTTTGGTAAATATTACCCAGAAAAATACAGGTTGAACATATTTTAGAATATGAAGATTGGAAAAATTGTAAAATAATAATTTACTATAGTTATTAAAGCAGCAACGTATTCTCGGGTACGTTGATTTGAAACACATGACATCATCGCTTATCTCATGAGGCGTATCCCAATTTCTTGCGCTAAAAGCCAATGTCTTCCCCCTCCCCTACCATTAAATCCCACATGATCGCTCCATGCGGACAATTTGCGGACGCGAAAGAAATTTCTTAAAGGAGCAAATCACTTTATCAATCCCCCGAAAACATATTCGGGAACCCTCTTCCCAGATATGCGCATAAAACTACTTGAAAACAGGGACGTGACGCCTTCATTACATTCCGTAAACACATCACGTATCCGTTTCTGTTTCGAGGCGAACATTGGGAGCTTGTTGTTGTTTAGGGTCAGAGAGTCAACGTTATTCCCTGAGGGAAGGATTTCGCATTTGGATGGACAGAGTAGGAAGAGGCAAAAAGAGAAGGGGAAAAGGAAAGTATGTATGTGTATGTGTATATATATATATATGTATATATATATATATATATATATATATATATATATATATATATATATATATATATATATATATATATATACACGGGGAATGATAAGAGAAAATGGAGAGAAAGGCAGAGTGCGTCCATGAGATAATAGAATAGAAAAAGAATTTTGAGGAAATACGAATGGTGAAAAAAGGAAAACAAAAGAGCAAGAGGACAGGAAATGGCGGTGGACGACAGTAGGAAGGAGAATTTGTGAAGAGAGAAATGAAAAAAAAGAACAGAACAGAGCGGAAAGTCTGCTGACAAGAGGCGATTGGAAGAAAGGCAATGTGAGAAGGAAGTGTGTGTATATATACATATAAGACGAAAGACAGGAGAGAAAAAACAGGTTGAATTGAGAGGGAGAGGGCGAGAAAAAATGATCTTGACGTGAGATTGAGGAAAGATGACGGAGGAGATGAGAAAAAGAGAGAGAAGGATCTAGTCAATACCATGTGACAGAAAATGGGGAGGAAGAATTGAAGGTGATAGGCAATATACAAGAGAGGACGAAAGAATGATCTAAAGCTCAACGCGGCAGAGGAAACATCTCGTGGGGAAGAGAAGGAAAGAGGGTTTATAGTATAACATACAGAGAGGACGGTGAGAATAGAGAGGAGATGATAGGAGATAGGGAGGCAAAGAACAGAGCATAAAAGGGAGGAGAGAGAGAGAGATAGGCGTGTAAACCCCTCATAGGGGAATGACTCTCCGTTCCTAAGGCATAAAAAAGTGCGTGAAAAGGGGTTTCCTGTGCAGAATGGAAATGAACCAAGCTACGGCCGTGGACTCCAATTAACGCAACCCTCCCCTTATCTCTTCGAACCCCTTCGACGCCGGAGGGCGTTATTGGTTGACGTAGGCACGTTATTTGCGAGGTGAAGGACCAAAGTATCCGATAGACGGGATAGGTGAGACGGCGGCCCTACCGTTGCTCGGAGCTTTTAGTGTTAGTTGGGTTGCATAAAACCGTGGGAGGGCAGCGATAGGAGGAAATAAAGGGTGAGAGGGGTTAGAGAATTTACAGTGTTTGTAGATTTGGCGAGAGGTAGGATATTTAGTAGGCGAAACTCCAGCATGATGGTAGGATGTTTTCGCTGAAGTGTTTCTCGATTAAATAAGAAACGTAGAGAAGGTTATGAAGTATTTCCTTTATGTTATCTTTGCGGCGTTGGGACGGGAGGTAAATGGGATGATGTCGGGCGTAACGAAAATGGATGGAGGGTTGATTGAAGTTTCTCTTTCCACGAAAAAAGGGAGCGTTGTCAGGTGATCCGGGAATGTTGATGGCTCCCAAAAAAATATATAAAAATAGAGGGCGGGAGAGTCCACTTCGTAAAACGCTGAACCCTGAGAGGCACGAAAGTAATAATTCTCTCGTATATTTGTTATCCTTCAATAGCGTTTCAATCTCATGTATGTCGACAGAATGCGTTATTAAAACAAGTAATTTCCTCAAAAAGTGACTATCCATTGATATGTTTCCTGGAAATATATTGTTCATCTACTTCACGAAGTTTACATAAATGAGCACTGGGTGACTCTATATTCGATAAATAATTATAATAAGTAATAATCATACTAATATTCAAAATTTTACAGTCAAACTAGATACAATTGAAATTTATAGGTAATATTGTACGTTAAATAATAACAAAACACAGAATTGAAAATAGTTCACTGATTCCACATAAATAAAAACACAAGCCCGATTTCGACGATTGATTCCACAAAGTTACGCCCACTCCAATGGATGTTGTTGAATAGAATTACCAAAAGGAATAAATCACAGGAGGCTCAGTATAATGGGGAATTACACCCTTATCACGTGTCAAATGTTTACTGAGAGAGTTTTTGCCATTTCAAAGCTTTGAGAATCTGTATCACTACTTTATCACAGGAACGCTTGACCATTGCAAACGCATAAGGTTTGAAATCTTTTCTACTAATTGTGTCTCATACGCTCGTATGTTCTGAATCGCTTCAAGTTGAAAATATAAACAAGCCTCAAACGAACTGATTCTCATTGCTAAAAGTTATCACCGCCACACAGCGTGCATTGGTTACTCGCACACGCTCTTTGACAAGTAACGAACTGTCCTAATTGTGCTTAGGCATTCTGCAAATATGTTTCCAATCTCCCCAGTTTTATTCATATTAATCCTCAGACCGACGCTTACCAATGGCCGTGGCCACTTCTACCTGAGGCATTCACTCTGCTTTTTCATCTTTACCTGCCTTTCTCTAGATCTACAAAAGCTCTATTGCACTCGTTTCTATCGTTTCCCAGGCAACTCCTATCACTTGGCCCTTTTTATTCCGAGCTTCTACTAATGTTTTTTATCACAGAGAAACTGCTCTGTGGAAGCTTTGCGATCCGTTTCCGAACTAACCATCCGCAATGTAGCGAGATCTGGTATTCATCTCTATGTTTATTTTGCTTCTATATACTTTTACCTCGGTCGCTTGGTTTCCATTCATGTTTTATTCATTTTTTCTACGATGGCGCCTTTTTCCAATACGGCCTTCATTTTTATTTTTCACCCTATCTGTTGTTTGCTTTAAGTTCAATAATTTATGACTGAGGTCAGATTTAACATTATCCTTAATAATAATTATCCTATATTATACAAACGTATTTTAAATATTTTGAAGGTAACCAGTTAACCAAATGAACACCAGATTTGTTGCAGTACGTGAACGCGATGCTATGGAAATTTACAGCACAAATTCTGATTTTAGGTACAGATTTATTTTTTTGAAGGTAATATAATCCGGCTTCAAAGTAGAACATCTTTAGGCACCAAAGTAATTTATGCATCTTTCTATGTTAAATACGTATGTGTACTCTTTAAAATCTTGGACGGCATTTGTATCGTTTGTAAAACTGTTATATAACAGCGGGTTAGCAAAATAAAAAGTAATTAAGGTAAAACGTTTTTAAGCCTTGTTTTAAATCGAGGGCTAAGCTGTAGTAAATTCAAAATTTCACTGTACGATGTTCTATAGCAACTAACATTCAAAATTATAATTATTACTTTCTCCATACCGAGTATAGGGGAAAGTATTGTTTTCGTGAAAAAAATCGATTTCGAGATTTCAACAGATATACACGTTCTGATGTCCCCTGAACACGTTTTGACCATTTTCTCGATGATGTCGGTGTATGTGTGTGTGTGTTTTTTTTGTGGATACTCGAACTCAAAAACTATTAATCAAGTCATCGCGAAATTTCATATTTTACATTTTTGTTAAAGGCAAAATAACTGATCATTTTTTGGTAAAAATCGGTCAAACGGAAGTGGGTGTTTACTCTTGTTACAATCGTTTTTTGAAATATGTTTGCTTTAATATCTCATTAACGTAAAAAAGTAATGGAATAAAAGTTGTAGGAAATTTAATTTTCTGCTACATTTGTTTGAAACGTTTTCCATATAATGTATTGTTTAAAAGGTATCTTAAAAACTAAATATTTTACCTGCCACCACCACGCCACCTACCGGCGACTATTTTAAACATTTTACGCTTAGTTACGTCATAGTAACACGTGATTTTGCGAAAAATACTAAGATAATTTAAGGCAATCTATGCAATCGTATATACATATTACACGTTTGCGGGTTGGAACAAAAATTGATTCTCGAAGTTTAACAATGACGCGGTCGGCAAGGCAACATACCGTTTAAAAGTCGATACTTTCCCAAAATATGTGATGTGTTTAATAAGAGAGATTTCGAACGGTAGGAGAAAAAAGATGAATAGAATAAGAAACTTGGTAGAGGAGTGATTAGCGTGTCTTACTCTCAATGTTAGGGTCGTGGGTTCGAATCCTGCCGAGGGTTTGTTGTATGTGTTCGTCTTTGTTAAAGGTATTTCGCTCATTGGAAAAGGCCGTTAACGGCTTTTTATGAGCTAAAATAAATAAATAAAAAAAGATTTAAAAACTTTATTAATTTACCTAAAACGGAATTCAAATTCGAAGATCCTATGTTAATTATTTCTAATTTAAATTTCCAAAAGAATAAAAGCCTGCACTTCAAAAAGTGCCTTTTTAAGTATTATCTTACGGAAAACGGAAATCGTCTACCCCTGCATTCGAAACCAGGTCTTTTTTCTTTTGTCATTTAATTTTTATACCCGAATAAAACATTCCTACGAAATTTCAACCTTCCACCTAATCGGCAAGGTTGTAAAAAACGCGTTAAAAAGTGCCATTGATGACGTCAGCGTTAGGCACAAATACATTGGGATTTTTACATGTATGATTCTTGGAGCTTTCTGACTATATCCAGTATCAGAAGGCTACGGTTTGAGTTTATTTCAGTTCTTTGTTAAGTCTTTGAATTTTCTCGCAGTTCCCTAATATATTTATTATCATTTAATCTATTTGGGATTTTTAGAATTATTACAGATATGGAGAAAGTTATGCGGTGATCACATAAGATTTTTTAATATATAGTTATTGTTAAAGGGAATGTATAAGATGCATGGCACACTTGAAAACTGAAGAGAAACTCGTATAAATGTTTATAAAACAGAAACGTGTGTAGTAATACGATAAAACTTGAAATACACAATATTATATTGAAAATTTTAAAGGACTAAATGAGGCTCACGTTAAAAGTGTTTAAATGAGGAGTTAAAATATTTTTTCTTTTGAGTAGGGAAACTGTAGAATCTGTTACTAATTTTTATTTCTTTTTATTCGACAGGTTAGCGGCACTCGTTGTCTTCTTTATGGAAATAACATGGGCTGTCACTCTATTTCTGCAAGTGTGCCTAAGGTAAGCTGTATGTTTTGATACTATAAAACATCAAATCCCATAAGTGCAAAGTTTATCCACACTGGCATCTATGAATTCATATGCGAATGTGTAGTCGTCGTGGTATATTGGTCGAAGGGAGTAAGAGCGTGTCATCGCTTACGGTTCTCTTCTCTAGCGTCGCAATTCCCTCGCCTCTGCGGTATTTCGGTTACTACGCTCATATATGCGATCCGGGTGGCCTAAAGGCTCCTCGAGGACAATGTAAACGATTCGGACAAGCTCGCGTTTCTATTTTTGTAATCTTTAGATGTGAAGACCCGGCAGCGGAGGGAGATTCGTAATAGGAACGCAAAAAAGCTCGATTACAGCTTATTCTGCGTGATGCAAAAGCGTAACGATTTATCGACGTCATTGGAAAGGAAGGTAATATTATTATGCCGCCACTGGAGGAGTTTAATAGATTTTATAACATGTTTATAAGAGGGCTCGACAGTTTTTGATGCTTATTTTTCTTAAAATTTGATAATTAAAATCGAAGTTTATTTTCCCTAAAAATCGGCTACGGATGCCAACGTTTATTTTAACAAATGTTATTAAGCTTGATAGTTTTCGACGTTTATATTTCTTAAAAAGCGGCCATTAATACAATTTATTTTTCATAAAAATCGAAGAGGAATATCAATGTTTATTTTAATACATTTTATCGATTTTTATCAATAAAATTACATAAATTGGACTCTTCCAATTAAAGGTTACTTAAACTTTATATATAAAAATAACATTACTCGTATACCGGATTTTATGATGCTCCCAACTCGGGACAGCTAATTTTTCGGAATACATTCACAAGTAAACTTCACTCTTTAAATCGCGCCTCTTAATCACGAAATGGAGACCATTCAAGAACAAAATTAATGCGATGATATTATAATGCACAACCATATACATATATGAATATTTTGAAGAAAAATCTTATCTTGTTTTGTGACAAACGATGATGAGTGTACAAAAAAGTCCCAAATACGTTCATTGAACGATTCTACAATGCATGAAAAAATAAGCATGGAACTCTCACTCGGAGAATCAATTAATTGTGGGTGTGGCTACCAAAAATATAAATTCTATGTCTGTGTTTTTGAAAATACTACAGGGCAGGGCTCCAGAAATATACTCGTAGTAGTAGATCCCTAACCTAACCAACCACGAATTGAGTTATGGACGAGTGGATTTTGACAAGCAGGGCGTAGTTCTTAGTTATACTTTCGAGACATGCCATAGGGATATTTGACGATCAGTATTAATGCAGTCTGGGTAAATCTTTCTTTTCGCATCTTGGAAGTTGTCGGCAAAAGACTTTTGAGTATATATATTGAGTATGGAGGCTGATCATATCGTGTAAGCGACCGAGGGCGCGTAGGTATTATCAAATGTGGTCGAAATTAAATACAGAGCAACCGATCATATTGGTTTGTTCCGTACCTGTGTCAACTCAATATGTATCATTAAGTCAAGAAATCTTAGAATGGATATGAATAGCAAGTGAAGTGTGGCTGTCTGGTATGACAAATGTCAATTTTCTCTTTTGTTTTGGACGTTTGGCGCTAAAATATATTGTTTGAGTGTGATAAAGCAAATTAAAAAATCCTGACGAACAATTTCATAGAAAATTTGGTTGTGAAAAATCTGCACTTATTGATGAAAATTCATTTTTGTCGATTTTGAAAATTTTACGAATTCGATGTTTATCGACATTTATCGATTCCATACCAAGCATAGTTATAAATTAAAACAAATATAATATTGTATTGTGGATTCCGAAGAAATGTTTGTAATGCTCACAACAGATTTCGCAACAAATAAGGATTGAAGCGAATAATTGGAGTTTCTGTAGGGTGTGAACACTTTGGATCTGTAAATTTTTTGACATAATTGATATTAACCATGAAAATGAAGCGAAAAATTATCATTAAACTATCACATTAACGTTTTGGGACAAGAAAATCGCACAATTAGAATTCGTACGATTAGAAAATTTAAAGATTCCCAAAATCAAATTCCCTCCTTGAAATAAAAGAAATCTTTTTCATCTAGTTAATATTATTTTTTAAATTTTAATTTCCAATTGAATTTTGCATTGCGTTGCATTTCCGGTGTAACAGAAGGGTCTATTGTATGAAAGTTCGACGCATAAATGTTGTTATATTTTTAAAAAACTTTTCTTATAAAACAAAATAATAATAATTCATTCATTATCAAATGAAAAAACCTGAAGTGCGAACTTCACAAATATTAATTGTTCCAAGCTTTTCGCCCTTTTCTTCGTTTTCAGCTAAACAGACTACAGTGTGGTTCCAATAAGACATGACGCGCGTAACATTCGGCGAACCATCTCCTTTACAGATCCCCGTGCGCCCTATAGTGCACTCAAGCCTAAGTCATCGCGTTCCCTTGTTTAATCACGTCTCTAGATTGCTCTTGGAAACGTGGGAGAGTGGGTCAGCTCAGCTCGTTCCTACCTCACTGATTTTATTCCCATCGTGGTCTCCGCCGACCTAGAAAAGCCATGTTTCGAGTTAAACATTCACACCACCATCCCAATTAACAAACCTAGTATGTGACTCATTCATCTCGGTGGAGCTTAGTAACGGGCGTGCTGAGTTCGGTTCAAGAGAAGAATTGATGCAGAGGACGAGTTGTCCATGCGGCTGCAACGAAAAAACGATAAAAAGTGATCTAGGAAAATTCCATCCATGTTGGATGTTGGGTTAATCGAAATATGCGTAAGAGAATGAATATACTTACATAATCCTCATCTTATTTATCTATTTCTGATGATTTTGGGGATAAGTGCTAATTTTTTCAATTTTTGATTCTTGAGTGCTTATTCTGGAATAATTTTTAGTCATTCCTTCCTTATGTGCTGAATTCTATACGTAGTCGAGGTAATTTCTATAAACTAAACACGCATGCTAGGTATAAAGTAGCCAATATCATTAATTTTTAATTAAAAAAGAACCGATATTAATCCTATATTTATATTCACCGAAGAGTGCAATACGCCACTATTTACCTTACAATAATATAACTTTGTTTTTAACGTTAATTATGGTATCAGTGATTTCGCATGATTTGTATAGTACCAATTACTTAATGAAATTTCTTAAATTTAATAAGGAAACTCTTTTAGTGTGAGCGCGTGCGTACGTGTTTATGTAAATGCAGTAGTGCGTGTACACTCAAGTTTAAATAATTATCGAAAGAGCATTATCAGTTTAAGAATAGAAGGCAAGGATGCAGAAACCATAATCACTCCTTTTACCTACCCGCATAAAGAGTCAGGTCGTGTAACGCGCTCCTCTCGTACGCATTCCTTCCACGCGCTGTAGTAACCCTAAAATAAATGGATGTTCACACTCATCTCGATGGCGTCAACCTCTATATTTCCTCGCGTAAAACGCAACTCACCCGTCCTCCATTATCGGCTCGTTCATTTGCACGAAAAATACGTGCCTGCGCTATCGATGAAATGAGATCGGCGGAGCGAGGAGAAATGACAGGAAACGACCAAAATAAAGCACCACCTAATTTATCGAGCAGCGCGATTTTTCTCTTTGTGTCCAAGTCCCATTAATTGTTAATAAGGGTCATGGCTAAATGTAATTATCTACCCAATGAGGAAAGATAACCTGGTTAAAGAACGTGAGTGCGCACACCAAGCTTTTGTTTCCCCTGAGAACCTCTTTAACTCGCATTATCCTTATTTCACATAAATATAAAAAATTTACCCAAACGACCAGAAAAAACATCACGAAATAACTATGTTTGGATTCAAAAGAGAAGATGAATTTTTGTCAAGCGAGGCGTATGCATCCGTTCACGAAGCAGGCGATGTTTAATTCGATTAAATGTTATGTAAACTAATTAAAGTGCAAACATGAACATAATTTCCCCTTGATATGCCCTGATGTTTAACAAAAACTAATCCGAATCATTCGTTTTTAGAATGTTTTACGAATATATATTCCACTTTACAGGATGCTTTTATAGCATCATATCTTTTGTAATTAATTTTTAAAAAGTAAATGTTTTTATGGCATTTTCATTTATAATTAATTGTATAACATTAAGTTGACTGTGAGATTTGTTTTATTTATATAGATCAACAACCTTTTTAATCTTTTCTTTGGAGTTATTCAGGGAATTAAGAGTTCAAGAAAGTAATAAAACTATATATTAATCTTTCTAGACGTCATTTATTCTTCTTCCAGGTTGAAATTTAATTAGTTTTTCTAAGAAGTTTTATAGAGCATTTAATTTGAAAATCGCAATAATTAATGCAAAATTCTGGATCTCACATGAATAAAATCAGATATTTGCCGTTTCAAATATATTTTCCGATTGTATAACACCATCAGTTTACTGATTTTCTTTCATATGAATGCTAAATATTAAAAGTCAACGCGTGTCAAAATCGAAGTAGAAATTATAGTAAAAAATGGACACTATACTTTATAGACACCCACAAAGAAAAGAAGTTAAAATTATTTTGGTAAGATACTAACATCTTAAGTCTCACTAACGGGAGAGTGCATTACTGAGAAAGTTACTAACAGCACTTTCCATATCTCACGCATAACGTAAGAGACCATCCTTTATAAATTTTCCTAATGACAACATATATCGAAAAATACTTGCCTTAAATTCGATGGTTATGCAAAATTTATGGATTCAGGAATAAATTTTCTTCGAAATATAATCGGAATAACAAGACCAGCAAGAATGGCATCTCCTAATTCCATACGGAGGCAAATTTTTTATCTCTTATCTCCACGAGAAATGAGTCTGGAAAACGAGAAAATAATTTTTCTTCTATCCTATAAATCTAGATTCACGACTGCAGGATAAAAAGAGGAATGCCAGGTGAGGGGCGAGGAAAAAACCCAAAATTTTTAAAAATATCCGGAATAACACACCTCAGAAACCGCGCGCCTCAAAAAGGAAAGGAATACGAAACGTTAGGAAACGGTGGGAAACCACCTACGCACCCTTTTTACCTCTCACGCAAGCTGTTCCCAAGGAGAGAGGGGAAAAAACGCCGTCTGCATATCGGGGGATTCTTGATGGAAATTGTGAGGGCAAATGGGGGTATAGATCAAGGAGTAGAGTGGAATGGAGGGGATGGGATGGGATGGGAGGAAGGGTAGAGAAGGATGAGAGGAAAAGTAAGGATAAGAAGGTTAGAGAGGAAGGTAGAGAGAGAGAGAGAGAGGCATGTGTGGCTATAGAAAGAAAAAGAAAGAAAGTCAAGAGAGGAAAGGACAGAGGACTAGAAGAGGAAAACAGTTTGAGAATTAAGTAAAGAAGGATAGGGGCATGGAGGAAGTGAGAGCTGGAGAATAAAATGAATTAGAGACTACAGCAGACGAATGGAGATGGTAGAGAGAGAGGAAGGGGTGGTGAGAGGAAGAGAGATAGGGAGGGAGAAAGAGAAAAGAATAGGAGGAGAGAGAGGGATGATGATATGCAGAGGAATAGAGATGTCTGAAATAGATAGACTCTGGCGAAATTTGGACCATAAGGTCCATTATTACATATAATACATTTAATAGGAGGGGGAGATAGGAGAGAGAGAGTAGAAGAAAGGGGAGGGAGGCGTAACAGGAGGGGAGGGGAAATAGAGAAAGAGAGGAGGAAAGACAGAGGGGGGAAAGACAGAGGGAAAGAAGACAGAGGGGCAAAAGACAGAGGGGAAAAAGACAGAAGGGGGAAAGACAGAGGGGGGAACGGGAGGAGGGAAAGAGAGGGGGAAAAGAGAGGGGGGAAAGAGAGGGGGAAATACAGAGGGAGGAAAGACAGAGGGGGGAAAGACAGAGGGGGGAAGACAGAGGGGGGAAAAAGAGGTGGGAATGACAGAGGGGGAAATGACAGAGGGGGGAATGACAGAAGGTGGGAATGACAGAAGGGGGAAAAGGGGGGAGAGAGAGAGAGAGAGAAGGGAGAAGGATGGCGACGGAGAGAAATAGAGGATGATCTGGGATAGTGAGGAAGAAAGAAATGAAGAGAGAGAGAAAGGGATAGAATTAGGTGGATAGAGATAGCGAGTGAAATAGGGAGGAAATTAGGATAGACGGAGAGGAGGGAAAGATGGGATAAAGTAAAAGAAATAGAGAGAGAGAGGGAACTTTACAGAAGGAATTCGACGGAAGTAAGAAAAGCACGGAGAAACAGGGAGCAAGAGTGAGAGAAGGCGAGAAGAGAAAGAAGGGCCTGGGGGCGACGGGGGGCGGTTGGATAAATATCCTTGCCGGTCGGGTTGAGAGAGGAGAGGACGGTTTAAAGGGGACAGTTTGATTCAAATAGAAGACGAATTGGATGGAAAGGGTTCCGGAGGAGAGTAATTCATCAAGAGTACGTGTAGGCGGAAAGAAAACTTCGAGTATATGTAGAGCGAAGAGAAATGGCTGAAGTGGTTAGGAAAAACGGCAATTTCATTCGGTTCCACATGTATCTAGGAATACGTACATGCATACGCATATCTACGCGTGCGTGTCTGTGTGCAGTGCCGTAGGTAGGGTATGGCGAAGGTGGCATTCGCCATAGACGCCGCTTGCAAAAGGCGCCCAAAACGTTCCCGCAAAAAATGCCAAAAGCTCTTTTTTCCCATAAATAACTAATAATTTATTATTAAAATATTTAAGTTAATAAAAACGTAGCAAAAATTATTTTATACCTACACAAGGTGTTTCCTTAAAATTTTGCCATAGGCGCCATATCTCCAAGTTACGCCTCTGCCTGTGGGTAGGTCCGTGGGTGTTTTCAGAGGGCAAAATTCGTAACTGGCGGGCCTCATCAGCAGTTGCAAGTGCAATGAGAGCCGCATCATAACTTGCAACGTATGATACCGTAGAGCAGTGGATCTCAACCTGGGTGCCACGGCATGCTGGAGCGCGGCAGCTGAGTTTTAGGGGTGCCGCTATAAAATTAGTTTTATAAATAAATCAACAATTTGGACGTGTTTACAGGCTACTAGGGCATTATTGCTTTCCCTAATAAATTGATTATAGTGTGATACCAACAAAAGGATATGTCCAAACGTTGTAATACTAGTTTGTGTGAAGGCTGAGATACCGTGAAATTCTGTTTATCTTTGAAAGTGTGCGGCGCCTACAAAAAGGTAGGGAACCACTGCCTTAGCGACAGCGAGGCATCCTATTACTGGACATCAATAATAAACCATTTTTAACGTCATAACTAGAACATAAAAGACTTCACTTGGCACGACTTAAATACAAAATGAACGGAATGATACGTATAAAACTTCACGTCTTTCGCTTCCAAAATGCCTTCGCAGCCCGCATAAAATGCATTCGCTGAGTTCCTGTGTCCTGTTGGCCGTAGTTTGCCTACTATTTCTTTACATATAGTTATATAATAACTACATAATAAACAATTAACGAACAATTTTCCTCTCTAGCTGATGGCAATATGAAGCTGAAGAAACTTCTTCAGGTTACTTAGTTACTCAGCGAGGCTATCAGTGGTCGCCTGTGGCCGCCAGATCGGGATTGCAGGAATTTGTGAATGGAAAGTGGAAGAGAAGCGTTTTAAGAAATTAAATGCCAGACGGATTGTTTGCTTTGGCATTAATTTAATTGAAAAGTCCATTTTGTGCGCTAGAAAATCATTCGGTACCGAGTACGTGAACGTTTCCATTAAAAATTAGTTTGACGGTAATTCGTTTTGTTGATGAATTATAGAGAAGGGCGTGTTTGATGACAATAAGTATACACGCAGAGGTGGCGGTATTGGAAGTTCCATGCGCAGGCTAATATGGAACGTATAGTTTTAAAAATTCTAGCACTTTCAGCAATTCGAAGTGTAGCGATTACAAATCGTTTTTTACACAACTCAATGTCTTTTATATAAAGTAATTAAAACACCTTTCCGCTTCTCTCATTGATTAAACCTGTTGGAACCGATTTAAAATTGATAAACTATGACTACGGTATTTAGCTGGCATTCGGTTGATAATTAATTTTACCTAAATCGCAAATCATTGTCCAAATTATATAAAGTCATGCTAGAAATATACGCCTTGTCCCACCGAAATATTTCTACCATGTCATGTTTCACAAAGCCGAGGAAGCGTAAGGTTTTAACCAGTAGTAGAAACAAAATACTGCTTTATTATGGTATGTATGTACATGTATGGTAAACTACTTACCAAACCACTAGAGAGAGAGAGAGAAGAAAATGAAAGGTAGTGATGACGGTGGCAACAAGGTGTTGAACGGAGCCCAGTGGACAGTTACCGAAGTTGGCGAGCAGCTTTTATAAGACCCGACAAAAATAAATCAGGCGGGGTTAGGTCCGGAGATCTCACCGGCCAAGGTATTAGACCACCACGACCAATCCACCGATTCCCGTAATGCTGATTCAAGTAATCCGTAACTTGACGACCAAAATGTGGAGGCGCCCCATCCTGCTGAAAGAACATCCTGCGCCTTGTCTCCAGAGGCACGTCCCCCATTAAAAGTGGCAAATCGTCCATCAGGAAGTTTTGGTAATTAGCAGCATTTAGATGTTGTTCTGAAAAGAATGCTTCAATCAACAAATCTCCAATCATAGCACAGCAAACATTAACTGAGAATCGATATTGGAAGTTGCTTTCAGCGGTCGCGTGAGGATTATCGGTGTACCACAAGTGAGAATTTCGCGTATTGTTAATTCCACCCCGATTAAATTCAGCGGTTTGGAAAAAATCTGCGATATTCTTCAACTGCCGACCTGCTGTTCTCACCACAGAATCCGTAAATGTAATTGATATCAGCGTATTCACTTGGAATGAACTGTTGATTCATGTTATGATTAAACGAAAGACTAAACTACGATTTTGAACTTACCGCAACAGCGTCACATGTAACATTGAGCAAGGGTCAGAAGCAAGTGAGACAAGAAGCAACTGAGAATCAGTGGTGATCACAATGCAGCTCATACCATCACTAGTGTTTCCATTACAGCGTTACACATCTTAAAACGCCCTCAACGGTTGGAAATAAGGTCAACGTTGTATTAACTTTTTTACTCGAACTTTACCTCCCGAATCACCTCTTGAAGTATGGCAGACCGTGAAACATATATATATATATATATATATATATATATATATATATATATATATATATATATATATATATATATATATATATATATTCACACGCACTTGCAGGCATTTATTATCACATGGAAAGGTTCCTTCGCAAGCTCCTCAGATGAGAACAAAATCCCCTCAAGGATGGATTGGTGCGTGGGATAAGTTTAAAGAGGATGTTAAATAAAAAGGGAAGCGAGGAAGGATTTTTTTACTCCAGTGAATGCAAAATGAAGAATTTATTTTTTGCGCAACGAGGTTTTGTGGCGTCGAATCGCAGAGCGTTTCATTTTATTTTTTCCTTACTCTCTTGTCGAAGGAGGAGAGGCTTAGTGGAAGCGGGGGAGGGGGGGAGTGGAAGATGGAGGAAGGGAGGTCATCAAATTATGAGGAGAAGGTGAGACGAGAGAAGGGCGTGTGAAAAAAATCATGCATCCAGAGGCCGCTTTTGAGTGGATTGGGGTAAGTTGATGCCGAATATGAATTTTGGAAAGAAATAAAAAAAAACGAAAAAATTAAAAATTAAAAAAATTAAAAGGCTTAGACTAATCGAATTTCAAAGAAGTACGCGCCCATCTACCTACAATTTTATTTTTTGCAAAAAAACCTACACCTTCACCTTTCCCTTACACATTCCCTCATGAAACGTGGATATGGAGAGCAAGGAGGAAGGAGAGTGGGAGAAGAAAATGTGGGGAGAAGAGAGGAGGGAAGGGAGAGAGGTAGGGGCGAGAGAGAGGGAGGGGAGAGAGACGGGAGGGGAGGGAGAGAGGAGGGAGAGGGGAGGGAGATGGGAGGGAGATGGGAGGGAGAGGGGAGGGAGAGGGGAGGGAGAGGGGAGGGAGAGGGGAGGGAGAGGGGAGGGAGATGGGAGGGAGAGGGGAGGGAGAGGGGAGGGAGAGGGGAGGGAGAGGGGAGGGAGAGGAGAGGGAGAGGGGAGGGAGAGGGGAGGGAGAGGGGAGGGAGAGGGGAGGGAGAGGGGAGGGAGAGGGGAGGGAGAGGGGAGGGAGAGGGGAGGGAGAGGGGGATGGGAGGGAGAGGAGGAGGGACGAGAGAGTGGAAGGGGAGAGAGTGTTATTCGGGCTGCCGCGTTAATAAAAGATTGAACCTGTTAAGCTGAAACGCTTCCATTTTTAGAGGAAAAATATAGTACGACGCCGCTTAACCGCATATATATTAAGGATATTTTTTAAGGAAAATCCTGTCAAAACCGATTATTCTAATGAACCGCTGCGGCGATGAATTTGCAAAGGGCGAATGTATTTTTTTAAAAGATGGTTAAAGATTTAAAATAAAAACGGAATGTGATTTGACGATCGTAGAATGGAGAATTTAAACACAAAAGAATTCTCTTTCACTGGATTAGTAGCGCCGATTGTTCTTTTTTCGCATCATGTTCTCGTTTATATCATGAGATTAAAATTCGTATGATTTGGCCAAAATGACTTTTCCTGTGTTAATGATAGGTGACACACACACACACACACACACACACACACACACATATATATATATATATATATATATATATATATATATATATATATATATATATATAGATGGCAACAAGATGTTGGGATGAGGAAGCCCAGTGAACACTCACCAATCGGACGACTTCAGGTTGGCGAGGCCTTTGGGATGTCGAAGCGACACACGTAAAACAACACTAAAACAACACAGAAACAAACTTTCTCTGTAGCTGATGAAGGAATAACTCCGAAAGCTTCTACGTTTGTGATATTTCTGTGTTGTTTTAGTGTTCTTTTACGTGTGTCACTTCGACATCCCTAGGGCCTCGCCAACCAGAAGTCGTCCGATTGGTGATAGCTCACTGGACTTCCTCATCCCAACATCTTGTTGCCATCCATATATCTATTTTACCTTTCCTTTTCCGTAAGCTGTTATATATATATATATATATATATATATATATATATATATATATATATATATATATATATATATATATATATATATCAGACACACACGCCAGATTAAACTTATAAAGTTTTATACTTTTGCATAACGGTGCTCTATGAGAAAATTATTCTTTATTTGATCAAGGGCTTAAATGCGCAGTTAATACTATGACGTAACATGAACGTGAATCCACTGCATTTAGGAAATAAGTGAGTATTTAATTTGAAAGATGCAAAACGAATATAATGGGTAATGTATATTTCCATGGACTTGAATTTAATTGCTTCACTATAATATTCTTTGCTGCGTAATTAAACGCACAAGGATTATTTTAAATGGTTTCATGCTTATCAAACGCAAAGTGGTCTCACGAGAAATTTTTATCAATTTTTATGTTTTAATAAAAATAGAAATGAGTAAAAAATAATTCTTCGCTACACAAAGGCAGCAGTCAATGGGTGTCACTAATTCTGAAGGAACAGTGAATCTGTATAAATATCACGAGGATAGAAAGCTTTTTAATACAAAGGGATGCCTTGAATATCATCCTTGGCAGACCTCCTCTAAAACGGTGGCTCAACGGTGACTTGTACATTTTCTTCACTCTCGCCTGTCAACCGCTCCTTCCCCCTCTCTCACCCTCCTCTGGTGTGAGGACCAACGTTTCCGCACTCAATTGTTTCGAACGCGTAATTATCTAGCGCGTGTGGTTTTGTCACCCAAGTGGCCAACCCATCACCGACCTCCTTCCTCTTCTCTTACATTCTTTGTCGCTCACCTTCTGCGGCTAAGGCACGACGACGGAATTGGCGGCGGGTGCTTGAGGTGCTGGGACGCCGTCCTTTGGTGTGGTTCCTGGAAGAAAGGGCTCCTGTACGCTGTCTTTGGAGCCGTCATTCTATTAAAGCCGCATCGCCTATGGCTATCTCCAGCATCCGGTGAGTCGAAAAACAAACAACTACTTCATCTCTTCTGAGGGTTTTGCGAAGTGAGAAAAAAATCTAATTAACAATATTCAGGCATTTTCGAAATATCGAGTAACACGACAATCTGCGCTGATCACCCCTCGGGGAAAATGGAAATAAAATTATCGACGAGTTCGTCACAATTCCAAATTAATAATTTAATCTCCTTAAAAAACGACATACGACGGAAATATACTAATTTAAGAGAACGATGAATAGTTTAGAAAATTTTGTGAGCGCCGTTGACTGAATATTAATTTTATGTGGATTTTTTTAATTTTTCATTTCCGTAATACAAAACAATGCATCTAAATCGTAATGATTTCTCTTGGTTAGTTCACTATATGAGTTTGTTATTACGCAATTGGAGCAACGATGTACATAGAGGCAATCGCGTCTTAAAATGATACAAAAATATGTCCTAAAACTTGTTTATTCCAATGTTTTTATCTATTTTTTCTAATAATAATCAAAATTATCTTGCTCAAATCTTATAAAATATGTTCAACTTGCGATTCTCTTTGTAATCGAAAGACTTACTATCAGAAGTTATTTAATCTTGCACTTGGCTCTCCCTAACATTAACTAATTTCATTTGATATTTACACTATGTTAAACATTTAATCTCGCTAGTCTATTTATTTGAAATATGTACAACATATTTCATAGGAATCAGTTGCGAAGCGAAAGAGAAGTTAAATATTTGCATTTATTTATTCCTCTCAAATAAAGCTCGAAAACATTTGATGACGATGAGCGATTGACCGAGCTCATCAAATATTTGTGAGAAAATATTTGTAAGGGAATTTGAATAATTTTATGAAAGAATAAATAAATAAAAAAATCACGGTAAAAATTATTCGAACATTTTTAATACAAACAGAAATTGAGTGCCATAAGCATTGGAATGTATGTCAGAATTGATACAGACATTTAATCTATCCATTTTTATTCGCAATAGGTGTTATGCTGTTGTTGCTTGCCGCGTTATACTTTCTCTTAACATTCAAGTCAAGAAGAGAAGCCAAAGAAACACTCCTACAAGCAAGGGAAGAGAGCTATGACAGGTAATTATAATAGTGATGACTACTTTTATTATGTCTCCCGTGTAGTTTGACGAATGTTGTCGAACATTTAATTATATATATTTAATTAATTAAAAATTACACTTTTAAAATTTTTATTCAAATTTTCAAGACATGAATGTAGCTTACATGAATCGTCAATTTTACAAAACTAAATTCCTTATGGTTTCCGACCTGTTAAACTAAAGCTCAGATTCAGTTATTATGACTGCAAGTTTATGCACCTCGTGAAATCAAATTTCAGAATTGATGGCATAGATCAGGGGTCCCCAAACTTTTTGAGAGGGCCACATAGGAATATTGAAAGTGCTAGGCGGGCCGGATCGAAAAAAAACAGTTTCAAAATTTTAAATATTTTATTCTATAATTACTTATGCATACATGCTTAGGTAAACATACATAAGTAAACGTGAATAAATGTAAGAAAAAGTTCTGATGGGAACAATTTGTTGCTGAAATTACATGACTGGTATTTAGCGTTAAATTGGAAACACTGATTTTATGATGTTTAATAAAATTTCCTCGGGCCGGATGAAACCCTTTCGCGGGCTGGATCCGTCCTGCGGGCCGTAATTTGGGGACACCCGATCTAGATGAATGTAAAGTGAGATTTGTATAAATGAGAATAACTTTCATTTTGGTTATTTCCGGACAGCTATATTAACTTTTCTATGAGAAAACGTAAAGATATTTCTGTTGATATGCTTGTTTGCTCATTAACACTACGAATTACTATTACTATTGGTAAGGGCGTAAGGAGTTCTTTAAGTAATATGTTCAACTCCCCTGCTGTTTTGTTTCACACAAGAAAATTTACACAAATTTTCCAATTGAAATTTTTTGCATACTATATAAACATTACCGTTTTTTCCCATAAAATTCGTAGTTTATACACTTTTCGGAAGATTTTCCAGGACCAGATTGGTTTACTGCATAACCGCGGTCTTACATTCTCATGGTTATTTTAATAATTCTAGTAGTCATTAAGCAAGAGCAAAGGAAAATGTATAAGAGTAAAACAAGATGATCCAAACAGAACATATGATACCTACTTTCCATTTAATCATTTATTTAACACTTATATTGGCTTTAATAGCTTTAAAGTCATCGCGGATATGTAGCTCTTTGTGTCCCTAAATTTCATAATTTAGCGTTATAAAATACTACAAATACATTCGAACTGTATAATTAATTAACCACGCGTATTTGTGCGGCAATTATAACGCGTGTACATATTAGAATATACCAAATATGAGTCCAACAATAGTTGTTGCTACGGCAACATTCTCGTAATGAGTGATAAAAACTGAAAAATTGCCAGTATTTACGCTAAATTCCAAGAAATACAATCGATAAGCTAAATTTTACGATAAAAATTTGAATCTTCATTCTTTTCCTCAGAAAACAGTACAAAACTCGCTCCGATATTACAATTCTAAGATATTTTAACGTGCAAGAGAAAACTACCCTGCACGATGGATTTCAGGTTTCCCATGTAAATCAAAAGGGAAGGATAGTTCCTGGAATCGAACCCGGGACTTCAGTCCTCGCAACAAAAACTAGCCTCGGGAGCGCAGCCCATGTAGCAAGAGATTTCCACCAAGTTTCATGAAAATCGGTCTTTTGGTTCAAAAGTTAATAGGGGGGACGGGAACGGACAGACAGACGACAGAAAGACACAACGACAAAACTACAATCCTATTTCTATTCTTAAAAGTAGGCTAATAAATAGGGATACATATAGAAATAGGTTAAATTAAAGAACTGCGCATGTAGAATAGTTTTTATAAGCCGAATAAAAAATCGGGCAGTAATTTTGCTTCGTATTTTTTATCAGATCAAGGTCGCACGTAGGCACTAAAGAATACCCGAGATGACGAGATATTTGGTGGGAAATTAGTGTGTTTTAAAAAAAGGTTCCAGGCTGATCGCTGGCTTAGCCAAAGAGATGAAAGGGAAAATCTATTGGATGAAAAAACAAACATTCTCTTTGAGAGTAAAAATTGGTCCTGTGAAGCTTACACGATGTTCTGATCAATACCTTTTATTTTAACGCGTATGATACATGCTCCTAAGATATTGGCAAGCAGAAATTGGACAAGTCAAAATGAATATCTAAAATAAATAGATTATTTAGGAAATAATGACTTCCAAGCGAAATCATTCACTCAAAAATCGTATTTACAGTAAGATAAACGGGGTATCATAAATACAAAATCCGTCGAACAGATTGGTTTTTAGAAGGAGTCAATTTCAGAGGCTTAACTAATTGCTCAACCGTTTTTATCTACTTTCATCCTTTACATTCCTCGAACTCTATATTCAACCTGAATTCGATCAAGTTAAGAAGTAAAAATAAAGAATGGAATATATTTCATGAATTGATCATATAAAGCATATTTGATAATTTGCCAAAAAGATGCTTGAAGTCAATGAAGAGATACGAGTATATTCTCTTCTATGTAGCACTAAATGTGAGTTGCCAAACGTGCCAAATTACATTTATGCAGCCCTTTTACAAGTACCTAAGTTTGAGTTCTTATCCTATTTACCTTTCCTCTTCCATAAGCATAATCTCTAACAAATACAAAAGCCTACTTCTGTCCCATTGTGACTCCCTTTGTCACACTATAAAAATGCAAATAACTCGATAAAAGATCGAGATATATTTGAGAAATTCGGCAGGAATTCGTATATTTTAAGGTGATGAAGAAAAAAATCTCGAATATAGTCCTTGGTTCGACTCCAAGGAAGACATATCCATTCCCCATAAGATAACACGTAAAAATCAACTTTTCGACGTGCAGGCTTTTATTCTTTTTGAGATCTAAATTAGAAAGAACTAACCTGCGATCTTTGGATCTGAACCATTTTAAAGACAAAATTATACAGTTTTTTACTATATTCATCGTTTTCCGCCTACCGTTAGAAATGTTTCATGTTAAACGTTTAATTCACATATTTTGGGGAAATCTTGTCATTTTCACGAAATGATGCCTTGACAACCCATTAAATTGTTAAACTTCGAAATCCTATTGTTAATTGAAATCATGCTTTGAATGCTTTTAATACGAGAGAGAGAGAGAAGGAAAGAGAGCGGAAATATTTTCATGGCGATGAATGTAGACAACATTTGTTGCGTTATTTACGAGAAGGAATACATTTGAATGTAGAACATTAATCATTCGCATATTAAAGTTACTTAGAAACATTGTAGAAGTTCAAGGTTTGAAACTACGAACGCCTAAAAGAACGAAAGTTTGTTTTCCTGTCACCGATTTTTTAATATGCGTCGAATCGATCAACAGAGGTAAAATGGCAAAAAACGGGAAGATTTTAAGTTCAAGGGCCCCAAAAAAGTTTTATTTATTAGTGAATTTCCTATAAGATTAATGTTGGAAGATTGCTGTAATCATGTCCGCTTTGAAATCATAACAATAAATGAGAGTAAGATATATTTCGTTTGCTTTTTTATATGACTTATAATTGTCGTAGAAATTAGAAACTTGAACCATAGTACGTACAAAAGACGGCAAATTTATTTTTCTACCGTAGATTTTCAAATACGATTCGAATTGACTAAGAAAATCGTTTGGAAGAGGAAAATTTTAAGTTTTTCGCGAATAAAATATTTCGTCGCCAAGAACAACCAGCATTGTTGCCATACTCATAAAATTATATCGGGTTCTATTTGGAAAACGATGGAAGACGGGAGTGTGGGGAAAAGAAAGAGTTAATGAGAGAATAACGGAGAGAGAGAGAGAGAAGAGAAAGAGAGGGAAAGGGAGAGAATGGAGAGAGGGAGAAAATGAGGTGAAGTGGAAGTTTGGAAAAGTGGGAGGTAGGGATATAGAGAAGTAGAGATGGAGATAGAGAGAGTGAGATATATGGAGAGATGGGGTGAGAGAGAGGAAGGGGAATGGAAGGAAGGGAGAGTGAAGTCCGAAAAATAGGGCTAAATATAATTTTCCACCTTAAATAAATGCCGAAATGAGGAGGTTCATGGTTGCACAAGGGCAGCAGACGAATTCACCTCGCGGAGCTTGGCACGAGGTTGACGCGCGTAGCACGTAGGGGCGGAGCCCCTAGTGTCTAGTAACTATAAAACGTTAATTCATGTCATTATGTCCATAAAGCTCAATATCTGTTGTTTCTCCTTCCAGTTCAACCAAATTTGGTAGGATTTGATTAATCACCTACCAGTCGCGAATGACAAAATAATTTTCAAAAGGATCCTCAGTTCGACTCGAGAGGGTAATTTGAATTTCCCATAAGGCAACAAGTGAAAATATTTTTTTTGACGTAAAGGGTTTTACTCATTTGCAAAATAAAATTAGAAGTAATTGACCTAAGATCTTCGGATCTGGAATGTTTTAAATAAAAATAAATAACGTTTCTTATTCTTATCGTCATATTTTGTTTACAATAAAAATCCCTCAATTTCTACGATTAAATCATATTTATGGGAAAATTTCAACTTTTTAACAATATGTTACTTTGCCGACCATATCATTGTGAAACTTCGAGATTGTATTGTCGTCTCAACCCTTATACTATATGCGTAAGGAAAGCGAGCTTTGAATGTTTTAATATGTGAGAGAGGAATATAAATAGAGAGACAGGGGTGGAGAGAGGTAGTGAGAGAGAGAGAGGAGGGAGAGAGGAGGGAGACAGGAGGGAGACAGAGGAGGGAGAAAGAGGAAGGAGACAGAAGAGAGGGAGAGAGAGGAGGGAGAATGAGGGTGAGAGAGAAAAAGGTAGAGGGAGAGATAGATAGATAATATTCTTTATTAGGGCGAGCTTGAGAATAGGAAATATATTTTCCCAGAGAAAGATAGAGGGGGGAGGGAGGGAGAATGAGAGGAAGGAGGATTGGAGAGAAAAAATTGAAAAGGAAGAAGGAGCGAAAGTGCCTTAAATTTATTACTTAATACACTCAACCAAATTCGGTAGGATTGCTACAATCAAGTACCAATAGTGAATGGCATAAAAAAATTTCAAAAGAGATCCCGGGTTCGACTGAAGAGGGTGATTTCAATCTTCCATAAAACAATCAATATCTCAGTCGTTTGTTTGATTACAAAGCCCGTTTTAAACAGCTATTTAATCTAGTATATTATAAAATCGTAATGATCATCATGATGCATAACACTTATATTTTGTCAATAACTCGATAATAAATTAACTTAGAAGCCTGCAATTCCTCAAGATTTAAGTGTTAATAAATCTTTACGTTTTGATTAAAAATAACTTCGAATGAGGTCAGGGGTTTCACTCTAGAGGATGAATATCCTTTACCATAAGGTAACACGTAAAAATCACCGTTTTGGTTTGAAGGCTTTCAGTCTTTCACTCTTGAAATATCTTAAAATTAGGTTATCGACACAAAATTTACGCTTAAACACGCCAAAATGAATGAGGATTCTTATTCTTACCGCCGAATTAACTCATATTTTGAATTTGTACGCGAGTTTTGGTACATTTTTCAACACTTCAATGCTAAGATCCCATTCTTACGGGTATTGTTGTCCACGGTAATGTTAGCGTATATGCACTTATATAAAGTCCTAAAGGTGGAAAATAAGATAAAAACTTTCTCGAAATGATCGATGATGTGAATAAAATGGAAGTAAATCGGCCGCAGTAACCATGTTATTTCTATTTTTTATCTGTATTACTAAAATCCTATTTCTGGTTGTCATTCTCTGTTTAACGCTCTATACCTCGGCCATTTTTAATCTCCGGGAATTTCAGATTACTTTTTTATCTAGTTATTCAACTAATTTTCTTAATTTGTTCTTTAAAACCAAACATAAATTCCTAAAAAAATATATTCATTAAACTCACGTCACGTCAGGGTGTGAAAATACAAATAACTGGAAATGATAATAAAGCAGAAAATAAAGCAATGAAAAATGTAGTTAGTAATGAAGCAGGCGCGGACTTGCAATCTTTTCCGGTTAATTTTACCTGACTGGCCTCCTTGCCGACCTTTAGTGAGGCTCATTTGCGAGGCCCTCTTTTCGACGAGGCCCGCAGCTAGCGCCTCATGAGCCTGTGCATAAATCCGCCTCTGGAAATTCGTCCAAGACAAAAACGAAACGATGCTTTTGCGAGCTCATATGGAGAAGGTAAGGAATTTTTCAAGAATATTCCCACGATGATTTGTTCTTCCCAATAAGCTTACAGAAACTGTGACTCTCGAGTGAAGAATCAAATAGGTGAGAAACCGAAACCCTTAGGAATTAACCTGAGAGGACGTGCGCATCTGGGCAAAAGATACCCAAGTGGAAAAGATAAGCGTCTATCTTTAGAATCATCAGCCTTATTTGAGCTTAATCCACAGTACCCACGACTTTGACTCTCCATTACAGATATTGACTGTTTTGTCATTCTTACAATCAGTTGCTTATAAGTAGTTACGTGCGTATTATTTTCGTTTTTGTTTTTGAGCGAGTAGCGTGATCTTAAAACTTCCTCTACAGAGCGGCCCCATTTTCGAACAGAAAGACCGGAACACCAGGAAATTCTCGGTGTCCCGGCGGCCCTTTCCGCGCCTGTAATGACGTATTAAATTAAATGTCATTTAAATTTATCATTTTTGTCAATTTGTTATTAGAAACCAAATGTACATTCCGTATAAAGTACCCATATTCAAAATATATTCACTTTAAAATAATCTAAATCCAATAGGTATATGGTAGGAACGAAGAAAAAGCGAGCAAGGGGAGGAGGGTTGGCGAGCGTCAACGAGAAGGGGCCTTGCCCCCTAGTATGTACACACTTGGTAATTGTCCGCTGGGCTTCCTTCAACACCTTGTTGCCACCCTCATCACTACCTTTTCTTTTCCTTTAGTTAATATATATATATATATATATATATATATATATATATATATATATATATATATATATATAACTCGACTAAAACGATCCCCTTTTGGAATCTGCCTTAATGTCAAAGAGAAAAAATTTTGAATTACAATAATAAAACAATTTGCATTAAATTACTGTTCTTTTTTGCAATGTATCGATACTTCGATGACCAGTGCCGATAAGTATCGATTCTTTCTTACGATCTTGTCTCCTTAGATGTGGGAAGGTAAGTGATCGCTGATACAAATAATATCCACGGATATTCACCACCGACAACGGATATTTTGTCTACATAAACCGCATATAATTTCTTTAACAGTAAAAAGCCCCTCTGATTAGCCTCTATAATTCCTTAGATGAGAGCCATTAATTGAGATCGCTAATTCAAACGGAAATAAGTTATACGAGGAAAATTCTATTAGCAACATTTAGTTTATCCACAATTTCCACACAAGGTATTAAGAGCGCTGAATTCGTACCATAGTTCTGTTAAGTTTGAACGACATCAATGGAGTAACCTAAGGTGGTTTCCAAGGGAACACAAATATTCCTGGGATCCGGAGGAAACCTGTATCTAACAACTGCTCTATCATCCAAGTTACCTCTCTATTATTCTAACGCTTCCCTCGCACATATCCTTTGATCTCCTTCACGCTAAAAAAATATAATTTAATTTTCCCTGCGAAGGAAGCTTCCTCAAGCGACGTCTCAGGCCGATTGCCTTTTCAAGTTTCGTTATTTGGAAACAACCTCCCTTACCTTCCCTTGAAAGGGACTCGCGTTCACGCAGGAGGAGAAAACATTTTTGTTAAAGAAACGTTTATAAGATGTGCTAAGAAACATTTTGGGGGAACGCGAAATCTTCAAAGGCAGCCGTTTCGAAGCAGCAACCACCGCAGTTGTCGCGGAAGTTAAATTAAACCAGTCGACTACGCTGCGTCGAGGAGTAGGTGCGGAGTGGGATAAAGGAGAGAATGATATAAAGAGAAAGTAAAGGAGAGAGTGAGAAGGGGAGAAGAGAGAGAGAGATCTAGAAGGTTTTTAGTGGAAGGAGGATGTGCAGATGAACGTGAGGAGGAGAAGAGGGTGGAAGAATTTCGAAGAGGAATTCCTAGAAGGTTGGCAGAAAATCGATGTTTGGTTGGAGTTGCGTTGGCAGGCAGATGCGTAAAGAGAATAGCAAAACGCCCCTCGCATATTAAAGCGACCCGGCATCAGGTGCTTGAGAAGGGATTGATGCTCTCTCGTAGGTGAAACGAATTGATGTGTGGAGGAAGAAGGATGGTACGCCAGAAATCATATATAATGCCATGAATGTCAATATCAAATTGATGGTGATGCGTCGTTTCTTATCTAATATATAAAAGCTAGCGTAATTGCCCCTCGTATATGGCGGGTATGCGTGAATTAAGTGTTATGTTAAAATTGAAATAATAATTAATTAAACCAACTTTAAAAAGTAAGCAATAAATATAAAATTCACATTATTGTGTGTTCCTATCAGTTACCATGTAATAACAAAGAACTTTAGAGAGCAATCCATTTACATCCATTAACTATATGTTTATTTATTTATTTTTAGTTTTACATATTTACCATGTGATAAAATGTATGCTAAATTCTGATTGTGGTGCGGCATATAAATTCATATATTTTATCATTTATTAAAATTAAATAGCAATTAAAACATTAAGATATAATTGGCTTTTCGGCAGCCAATCAGATTCTTCAGATTACGTTACCATAGAGGATAGAGCAGGTGGAACAATACAGGTATCTTGGTACGTTGTTGACAGAGGACTGGAAATGCGAGTAGGAAATTAAGATGAGAATAGGTTTGGCAAAGGAAGCGTTCAATAGAAAAAGGAAGCTATTTAACAGCAAGATGGATTTGGGATTGAGGAAGAGATTGGTAAAATGTTATGTTTGGAGTGTGATGCTATATGGGTCGGAGACATGGACATTGAAGAAGAGAGACAGGGAGAGGGTGGAGGCATTTGAAATGTGGGTGTGGAGGAGGATGCTGAAGGTTAAATGGACTGACAGGATTACAAATGTGGAAGTGCTAAGAAGAGTAGAAGAGGAAAGGAGTTTGACGGACACGATAGAGACTAGGAAAAAGAAATGGATAGAGCATGTTTTGAGAAGAGAGGGATTACTGAAGGATGTTATCGAAGGGACGGTGGAGGGAAGAAAGAAAAGAGGAAAAAGAAGAATTAAAATTTTTGATATTCTAAGGGAGGGAGGAGGGTATGGGGAGATGAAGAGAAGGGCACAGGATAGAAAAAGGTGGAGGAGGAGCACCTGAACCTGCAGATATGCAGAACACTATTTATTACGTTACCAACAAAATTATATATATAGAAGGATGACTTTGTCGTCGTCTTCGGCGGGTGGGAAAGCGGAACTGTAATGCTATTTTTAACAAACTTTCCGAGTAGCTAGAAGATTGACATTTGGTGGAAATGTTTGATTCATAAAATAAAAGCCATTTACGAAAAAAAATTTCCAAAATCTACCTGAGTTCTATTCCTGAGAATAATTTACATTCCCCATAAGATAACATGCAGAAATCGATATTTCGTCCTGCAACCGTATTTTATTTTGCTTATTAAAATTCACATATATGACCTTCGATATTTATATATTTTTATCGTATTTTATCGCCTTTGAATCGACATCTCTCAAATGTAACTATTTAATATCATATTTTGACAAAATTTTGCATTTTTAAGGAGAAGTCGCCTTGACAACCGATTGCATTGTTGAACTCGAAAAACAATTACTCCCATTCCCTCCCGACCTGCATGAACCCTCCCAGCCCAATTCATAGGTACCAGAGATATCTCAGAAATAGTTTTTACTTTCTCCATATACGTAGTATAGAGAAGGTGTTGTTTTCATGAAAAAATTCGAATTCGAGATTTCAACGGAAATATACGTTTTGGGGTCTCTTGAACACGTTTTGACTATTTTCGAGATGATAGTATTGACATAATCCACATAATTTTATTGCTGCTTTAAAGGCTTCGGTGCATCTATCCATGTGAATATTAAGTAAGAGGTTAATGCGTAATTATATTAATGATAAAACTTTACAATACAATACATAAAATATTAATGTTAATGTGAACATCGCTTGCGTAATTAAGGAATGGGGAATGCTTGGTAAAGTTTGGATCATTGTTGGGAGAGGGGGGGGGGGGTACGCCCCCAAATCCCCGAATCAGCATTTCTAAACTTGGGATACCCAGCAGCAAAAGTAAGTAAATTTCAAAATTTATTGTATTATTTTCACTTTCTTCATACGCAGTGTAGGGAAAAGTACTTTTCATTTCGAGAATGCAACGGAAATACACGTTTTGTGGTCCCCTGAACACGTCTAGACAATTTTCTCGATGATGTCTGTGTGTGTGTATGTGATAGTCTTTCTGTGGGTGTTCTAACTCAAAAACTATTAATGAGATGAACGCGAAATTTTATATTTATCATTTTATAAAAGTCCCAAGAAGTAATAAGTTTTTGGTAATCATCGGTCAATCAGAAGTGGGTGTTTACTCGTGTCACATAGGTTATTGTAAAACATTTGCTTTACTATTTGATAAACGCAAAAATATATCAGAATAAATTCTATAGGATATTTAATTTTCTACAACCTTTGTATGAAACATTTTCCCATATAACGCATTGTTTAAGAGATATCTTATATTTTTAGCTGCCACCACCACGCCACCTACAGACGACTATTGTTAACAATTTAGGCTTAGTTACGTCTTAGGAACGCTCCTTTTTCTTTTCACACGCACACGCACAGACATCATCAAGAAAATGGTCAAAACGTGTTCAGAAGACCTCAAAACTTGTATTTCCGTTGAAATCCTGAAGTCGATTTTTCAGGAAAACAATACTTTCGACAGGTCAACGCGAAATTTTATATTTAACTTTTTTATAAAAGTCGCAAGAACTGATTAGTTTTTGGTAAAGATCGGTCAACCGGAAGTGCGTGTTTACTCTTGTCACTTATCCGTTATTTTGAAATATTTGGTTTAATATTTGATATATGTAAAAATGTATTGGAATAAAAGTTGTAGTAAATTAAATTTCCTATAATCTTTGTTTGAAACATTTTTCCACATAATGCATTAAGAGATATTTTTAAAACTTTTTAGCTGCCACCACCTACCGGTGACTATTGTCAGCAATTGACGCCTAGTTATATCCTAGTCACGTTCCTTTTAATTAGTGCTTTTTGTCAATGCTGAAAAGCATTATTATCTTCGTGATGTCCATCCGTCCGTCCGTACGCATATATCATGGCAGAATTGGCTTAACCGATTTCAACCAAATTTGGTACATAAAATATTTACATAAATTAATGGCCAAAATGGCCTATTTGAACTAAATCAACTAAGCAGGTGTGCCACATTTACAAAGTTAAACTTTTCGGTAATTGTGAATTTGGAAGGAATTGGCTAGACCGATATCAATGAAATTTTGTAGAAAGGAGGTGTGTAACAAAATATCAAGATGTTTAATATAGTTATAAAAATCAGGGCTACCACAATACAAGATATAAAAACATTCTTTTTAAACATATTTTTGTTGAAATGTCTGCATCAATTTGAAGCAAATTATAATATTTATAACTAACATACATATATAACCATGATATCATATTTAAACTGAATAAGCCAACAGGCTTTCAATAGTTATGGAGTTGGAAGGAATAGGCGGAACGGATTTCAATTAAATGTTGTATATAAGATTTATACAACATACCATAATAAAATCAAGATGTTTAAAGCTGAGCTAAGGAGCAGAGCTACCACAGTAAAAAGGAAAATAATATTTTTTTGTACGTAATTCCAGAGAACCGACAGCATGGATTTTAACAAAATATGATGTATATAATCTTTATATAAATAAATAACAAAATTATTATATTCAAACCGGGTCGACTAAACAGGGTTACCACAATATTAAAGTTAGAATTTGTCTGTAACTATTAATTTTGAAAGTATTTGCTGAACGGATTTCAAAGAAATTTCGTTTGTAGGGAGAGTATAGAATGGCAAAACGAAATGAATATGTTTAAAACGGGTCTAAAAAGCAGGGTTGCCACAATATAAGGAAAAATAATTTTCTGATTTCAAAGCAAATATATTAATATACGATTATACTACGGCGAATTTGACGAAAAGCACTTCTGTACCACGGGAAACCCGTGCACAGCCCTACTTGTTTTCTTAATTGTTTGAGATTCCTTGTTATATCCCGTTATCAGAAGGCTACGGTATGAGTTTATTTCTGTTCTATGTAAAGTCGAAATTTTTCTCGCAGTTCCTTAAAATAATCATCATTTAACCTATTTGGAATTTTTAGAAATATTACAACTATGGAGAAAATGATTTGGTGGCCAAATCAGATTTTTTGTTATAGAAAACAACTAATTAGAAACAGTTTTCGGTGAATCGACACTGAAGACGGCTGTTTCGCATTATAACATTACTATGGCTGTTGGATACATCTAAGAAATGCAATTTATCTAATTTGTATACTTAAGTGCTTATTCTGGAACCTCTATCTCAGTAGCACCATTATTTTATACCGTTTTCATACTTCTTTAAACAATCCGAACTTTTCAAGGATCGATTTAGCCTAAGGGTTTAAAAATTTTTACGATGACATATGATGAGGCGATGTTAGATATTAAGCGTATATTATGACGTGTACAACCCTCAGGTTGACAATAAATTAATAGGAAGTCTATGCTTGAGATTATTGGTGAACTAGGACCATGATTTCCCATCAAGATGTAACATTTTATGACAGCGTATATTATGACGTGTACAATCCTCAGGTTGACAATAAATTAATAGGAAGTCTATGCTTGAGATTATTGGTGAACTAGGACCATGATTTCCCATCAAGATGTAACATTTTATGACAGCGTATATTATGACGTGTACAATCCTCAGGTTGACAATAAATTAATAGGAAGTCTATGCTTGAGATTATTGGTGAACTAGGACCATGATTTCCCATCAAGATGTAACATTTTATGACAGCCGCATTATTTCCGTCTTACGGTCTTCTGGATCGATATATCTCAGGCGATTATTACTTTATTTTCTTCCTCTTCCGCTCCAGCAGGTTCGACGAGATGCCCGAGGTCTTAGACGACACCCTGCCGGAGCCCCTCCCGAGGCGCACCTACTCCGACTCCCACCAGCACATCCACATCCATCCCGCCCCATCGACATCGGGCACCTCCAATTCCGCCTCCACCAGTCGCACCTCCACGGCAGTCACCAGGACGCACGCCCTCGTGGACGGCTTCGGTGACCAGGAGATAATCCTGGAGATTTGACCCTCTCCGAAAAAAAACAGCCACCACCACCAACACAACGCCTCCTCCAAGCACCCCCGGATTCCGCCCCCACACCTTGCAGGGCCCGCGCCTCCCCCGGCCTTCGCGGAGGCCCCCTTAGTCCCCATCGTGATGACGGCCACGTCGAGCGAAGGAGGCGGAGGGGCCCTATCCGGATGCGACTGGCTAATGATGGACCGCACGGCGTCGTCGACCCAGCCCCCGCCCCCAGCCGGCGCAGGCGATCCCAGGCGCCCAGACGTCTCGGCTCCCTGCGACGCCACGCCAGCGGACTTGCGCTGGTGACGCTGGGAATGAGCGACGCCAGCGCCGGGGGAACCCGCCAACGCACGAGTGAGCATTCATGGGGATATGTTCATCGGATGATGCGGACGAAGAAAAAGGAAGAGAGTGAGAGGTGGAGAGAGAGAGAGGAAGAGGATAGAGAAATGGAGAATATTACGACGAAAGGCTCCGGAGGAAAAAAAAATGTCCCGGCCATTTTCGCCACTCTCCTCGGAAAAATAGCAATTTCGTGAGAGAGAAAAAAGTGTGGAAAGGAATCGACTCGGTATTGTTGGGGAATTGTTATTTTTTTACGCGACGGCCGGCAAAGTGGGGTGGTGGGGAAAAGAAAAAAAGAACGCCGCGTCATCAATGTGGGCGGAATTATTTTTTAACGCGATTCATTTTTTTTCCTCTCTCTCTCTCTATAGAAGAAAGACGATTTGGATGGCGGTCGGCCATGTCGAGTTTCTTCGCACTCCTTCGATCCCGTGAAAGGATCGCTCGCTTTCATTTGTATCGTTGCGTTCTCTCCCGAGGAAGTTTTTGACGTGTGTGGGTGTGTGTGCGTGTTCGTGCGTTTCTTCCGTCTGGCCAGATCGTCGGATCGCGTGTGTTTTAACGTTTTTTTTTCTCTCGCTGAGCGCAGCCGTTCTTCCTGGCGTGAAAACAAAAAAAGAAATGTTTGACGAAACGATTAAACGAAAGAAGAAGAAGATGAGAGTGTCTTTCAAAATCGCACTTGACTAAACGAAATGAGGATATTCAATTAATTCTACTTCGAAGCGAGTGATCTCGAAATTTAAAAGAAATATATATATATATTATCGTCTGTCGTTGAAGGCAGAGTTAATCGATGGCGAGTTTTTATTCGTGAGAGAAGAGGATGGTCATGAAAGAGGAAAAAAACCTGTACATAATTCAATTTTAAAAATGAGAATCTTTTTTATAGAAAACGATTTCTCAATTAATGTTGTTGTAAATATTCGAGTGGAATTATCTTTTTATCCTAAAAATTATAAAATTTGTTGTATGTTTGCCTTTTCATTTCATTCCTCTTGTTAATTGTCTTTATTCGACCGGTAAGGAGAACTAATCCTCAAAAAAATATTAACGCTTCTAAATTCCTGTGAACTGTAGATTAATAATAACAGATGATTATGTATTCAGGGACATTTTTCTACCCAATAATGTAAAAAATATATGGTTTTTTAAATGAAATTCTAAAAATTAAACACAACTACTTTAATCTTCATTAATCAATCATACGCATCGGATGAAATGTATTTTATTTTATTTATATTTTAGCTGCATGAGTTATATATTATAAAATTTAATTAGGCACTAGTATTTCCTGGAAAAACATGACACACCTAAAATTCATTTCAGAAAACACTAAATTATTTTCATTCATTCTATTACTAAAAAGATATATTAACCGAAATTAGGCTCATATGTTCGTTTCGGCATTTAATACGGGAATATATAAAAATTACAACCGGTTCTTCTACTGTAAAATGAAACCACAGTCGTCATATTTATTCAATTGATAAGTCTATGAATTTTTCAAACTACAAGCATCGCTTTGCGAAACAAACTTTATCATTGTTATAAAAAAATCTACAGAACCAGCAATTCTCTGAAAGACAATATTTTGGAAATACTTTTCAAAGCGGCAGCATACGATCCTTATCTTTAAAGTGCAATTGCTTCATGTGCCATAAAAATTCCCCTTCTGCAGAAGGAAGAAAACCACTGCGGATATTCCAATCAATATTTGAGCTGTGCAGAAATATCGTTTTACCTCATCAATACGTTAACGCAGTTTTCAAAGAATGCAAAACACAAAAATGTCTTCGCGATCTACATTACAGCCGAGCTAGCGCTAGCATTCTTCTATTCAGGATACTTTTTTTAAACAACTGCAGGGGATTTTGGTGAGCTTTTACTGAAAATTTATCTAATACCTATATATGCCCTGCTCCAGTGCCGTAACTATAGGTCTACCGCGATCAAAGGAACATTTTGGGTGCACAGTGAGTGTGGACTAATCATTCACTCCACTTGGCACCCTCCCCTCTCGCCCATCCTTACCGAACGGGCTATCGCTGTCTCGGTAATTTTCTAACTACACTGTTGCCAATTATTCGCAAAATTTCGTCTAGGCAGCAACTGTAAATAGTGCCAACTGACAACCTAAGGAGGAGAAGGATGGGCTAGTAGTGGGGTGGGAGAAGTCAAGATGACCGAGGCAACTTCCCCTCCGTGCGCGGCCGAAATCCGCACATGTTGTTATCTTTGCGGCATACCTATAGGGTATGGCGAAGGTGGAATTTGCCATAGGCGTCATTTGCATAAGGCACCAAACGTCCCCACTAAAAACACCAAAAGTTTATTCTCCTATAATGAAGTATTAATTTAGCACTATAATATTTAAGTTATTGTTAATAAAAACGCTAATATTCTTTATGAAAATATAGCAAGATCATATTCTACGTACATAAGGTGTTTCCTTAAAAATCTTCCATAGGCGACATATTTCCCAGCCTCTACCCTGCTCCTTTGAAATTTCAGCAAAACAGATGAATTATTCGATGAAAATGCTACCAGTTAAGCAGCGGAATATGTTATAAATTTTCAGCCAGGCATGCTACATCAAACCTCCTAAAGTGAGATTTTTTCTGAAATAAAATTGATTCTCACATTCATAAAATACGTTAATGAAAACCCTCTTCGGAGGCCATCCCTCAGAGCGGCCAAGTAATATCGAAAACTGTGATAACCGCCTAAGATAAATGTAGGTGTATGGGTTTAGTTAGCTGAATTTAGGGAATAAGTTCCTATTTACATTTTTTCTTCAATTTTATTCAAGGATATGATTATAATCAAATAAGAAAACTAAAACATAAACGCTTAAACGTTTTCTGGGTTCACAGTATATTTTAAACGAAAGCATAACATATAAATAGTAATACAATAGGATAAATTAAATTTTATATGTTAAATTGACTAATACGACGACTCCAAATCTACGCTTCCAACATGAACTAATACTACGTATTTATTTAAATTTTCCTATTTGGTCACCATTGCGCAGAATACAGTCCCGCGCTCAATTTCAACGCGGCTTCATCTTTAAGAATGTCGGAATATAATGTAAGGGATTCGCATTAGTCGGCATATATTTATATATATATATAAAATATATGGGTCTTAGAAGTATTGTGAAAAGAGCAAATAATAGATGATAGCATGCCTTTTATTCCTTTGAAGAGGCGTACCCTCAGGGAACGCCAAGCGAAGGACGGAAAGAAGAATGAAGATGATAATCGTAAAGGGGAGGAAATAATGAAAGAAAAACGTCAAGTTAACTTGACATGACCCATCTTGGGTGAAGAACGTGAAATAAAAGAGAAGAGATGCGTGAAAGACAGCAATAAGAATGGGAGGAAGCGAGATGAAGGGATCGAATGTAATTGAGAGGAAGAGAGGTCGGGGGATAGAGAAAGAGGAAGATATATGGAAAGGGTACACGAGAGAGAAAGGAAGAATTAGAGGGAAAAAGAAGGGAAGATGGTAGAAATAAGAGGAGAAATATATAGAGAGGATAGAGTAAGACAGATGAGATGAGGAGAGAGAGAGAGAAAGCTGGAACAAGTTATGGTGAAAGAGAGAGAAAGAGAAGAGAGTGAGAGTTAGAAGGAGATAGAGGAGTAAGAGGGAGGATCCGGGTTGTGTAGGAGCAGCGAAGAGAAACTTATAAGATACATGGAAAAAAAGACAGGCGGTGAAGGGAGTTTTCAGTGAGATGAAAAGGACGTGAGGAAATCAAATAGACTGAACTGGAAGGATAAGAAAGGCAGGGGGAAAGAGAGGGAGACTTGAGACAGAGAAGGAAAGAAAAGAGAAAATGCAGCGCAATATAAGGAACGGCATATGGAAGCAGACGCAGTTTAACTTAAGCCCTGACAACCAAACAATATATGGAGTTGAAAGACAGCTAAAGCGATTGAGCATCATTTAGCAACATCGATGTTCAGAGACTGTCTGGACTTATTTTCGAGGGATAATTTACTTTAATTTTTTCATGGTTTTCAGAAGTCAATTTGGAATGAGAGGACTATGAAGCAGCAGTGATTTTGGCTTGAGGGCCACATAGACACCTTACACATTCATCGCGGGCCACATATACTTGAAAATATAGTACGATAATAGTTTAAGGAAATGAAAACGTTATGTTTGGCGTCAATATTACCCAATTCGTTTTAGAGTTATTTATTCAATATGGGAATGGCAAGGTAAATGTTATTACTGTTACAAGTTACATTGTGTCCTTTAATTATCAAAATCTGGGCGGACCGTTGTTGGGGCACCACTACTATAGATTAAGAAAAAAACGAAAGAGCTAACAGGAGAAAGATAAAGAAACTAGGAATTGAGGAATAATATGGAAGTAAGGGAGACGGGATATAGTTGGTAAAGGAGTGATAAGTGCATGGCGGAGGATGGGCTGAGTTAGGATGGGGAAAGAGACATAGGAAAGAGAGGATAGAAAGAGGGAGGGAAGCTCACATACTGCTTTGCAACGTGACATGTGGTTTTGGAACGGGAAACTGCGTGGGTTTGAAAGTGAGATGGGAAAAGTTAGAATACCTATGGTCGTGTGTCGTGGCGGGTTACTCTCCCTCTTTCACTTCCCTTATTCTAGTCTCCCTTCCTACGTAAACCACTCCCTTTCCCTGCTTCCAACTCTCTCTCTCTCTCTCTCTACCTCTCTGTCTCTCCCTCCCTCCTCCTTCCGGTGTAATGCTGCTCCCAATAATAAATGCCCTCCGACTCGTCTCTTGCCTCTCTCCCTCGCAATTCCTCTGACTACAATTCCCCCATGCTCTTCTTGTTTCCTGTTACTTTAATGACCCGCTGCAAATTTATTTTTAAACATGTTTTTAACTCGAACACAGGAGAAATTCGGAATTTTTACGATTTCTAATTTCTTCCATATTCCAGGATATGCCTGTTGCTCAAGGGGATATATGATACGTACTTCACATCGTGTTTTCTACTTCCACTTTCCCCCTCCACGACCTTTTCTTGCCTTTCTTGATGCTTTCATCCCTGTTATTTTCTTTCTACATGGCTCTTTTTCGTAATTTTTCATTCTCCATTCTTTCTATTTTTATTACTTTATTTTCCATTTTCTTGTTTCTTTATTTCTTCTTTTACTTTTACAATCTCATCGTTTATTTTTATTCCTCTTTCCCAAGCTCTAACGTGAGAATTACCCGTATTTCTCTCTCACCTCTCTCTATCCTTCCTCTTTCCCTTCCACTTTATCCTTTCGCTCTCTCCTTTCTCTCTCTCCTTTCACTATCCTTTCACTTTCCTTTCCTTCTCTTTTCACCCTTCTTCCTCTCCTTTCCGATGCCTATATCAAAACCTTTTCCTGTCTACTTCTTACTCTTTTTTCCACACTTAATTATAAAGCCCTGTTTATTTCTCTTCCTCCTGTTTCTCGGATTATTTGCTAATCACTCTTCTTTCTCCTGCTCTTTCTTCCCTCCTATTGGACGCTTTGTAATGTATTTTAAAAGAGAATTTCCTCTCGGTTTCTTTTCATCGTTTTATTTCTCTCTCCTTGACTGCCTTCTCCCATACTTTTTTCGCTTACATTATGATTTAATATCTTCTCTCTCCACCTTTCCAATACTCACTTATCTGTTTACTCCCGACTTTTTCAGCGTTCACCTCACGTTCTTCTTCTTATTTATAACTCGCCTTTCTCCCCGCCTTATGTCTCCTATATCCTTATTATTTCTCACTTTCTCTTCATACGCGTGTGATGCAATCCTCTGCCATCAACTCCTCGATTTATCGTCGTGATCCTTTTTTCCCCGTTTCACGCTTTTGGGTTCATCTCGCTCGGAAATCATTCCCATAACTTCTTCGAAACGGTGTTGAAAATTCGAACGTATGGTAATTGATAAAACTCATGCGCCATAAAACAAATTTTCGGAAAAGTCAAACGGAAACGTTTCGTTTTCCTCTCAAAGCACGAAGGAAAGCACTACTTTCGCATCATACTGAAAACGATTAATAGCCATAGTTTCGCTTGAGTAGAAATATACATTACTAAATTCGAAATATCTTAAATTTCTCCGATATTTACTACCAACAAAAAAATAATGATCATACGCTGAAATTTAAGGAAAGTTGGTACAATAAACATATTTGTTTCGATGTCACTAAAACGTTTCAAAAATGTATTAGAGTACTTAAAAACAGGATTTTTAATATAGGACGTTATTGTAAATATGTACAATAATTATTTCGAGTTTTCTCTGCCGCTAGAAGCTATCTTAATGCATCGATTCCCATTCTGACGAACAATATCCAATATACAGCTTTAAAACGTCCGAAATTTAAGCAGTATTCTTTGCTAATAATTTGAGTAATATTTGTATACTGAACTAATAAAAGGTTCTGAGATCAATTTTCACTGCAGTGCATTTTGTAAGCCCGGAACTTACTTTACAATTTGTAATAAAGTGTAAACTGAGCTCCGTACTTTTAATTATTTCAATTTACAATCCCAGATAATATAGCTTCATATTATGCATTTCTATTTAAAAATACCGCCCATACGAAGGCCTTTGTTGTTTCTTGCAATGAACGACAGCGACAAGTAATTTAAATTATTAGCATATATAATTTTCATTCTCCAAAAATTCCAGTAAATCTGGCAGAGAATACTGCTCCCATCTGAATATAATGGGCCGAGCAAATTTTTTCTATTGCATATCGTACAAATAACAGGATTCAAATACCTTAAATTTCCACGACAGGTCTTTTAAAACCAAAAATCATTCAAACACACAAACCTGAAAATAACTCACAAATATTTCTAGTGATTTACGTATATTTATTAATCTTCTGTCAAGAGAATTACAATGAATATTATTTGGAGTGTGGCCTCCAAAACTCATCTCAACAAATTGGAGTGCATAATGCCTTTCTTTTTGGCCATAGTCCGTTACCGCTTCCCTCACTTGCGTCAACTGTCCAAGGTTGATATCATAACTTCCCTAAACCTTCCAACTATTTCCTTCTGTATAAGTAAATCTGACATTTCTTTTCTGTACAGTGTTATGAACGGTAATCTGTGCTCCTCCCTTCTTCTCTTTTCCTTCTCCTTAAGAATTCCTTCCAGATCTACCAGGTTTTCTACGCTGTTCCATGTACCTAAACCTCGACTTTCCATTATTCAACGCTCTCTATTCTTCCGACTTCCAAAGATGTACACTAAATTAACCGGCAGCTATGATATCGACATATTTCAGAGTAGAAATAAATTTTTCACATCAGTCAGTCCTCACTTAAAATAATTACTCTGTTTATTTCGTCTTATTGTAATATTAAGCACTTATTTATTTAATCTTTCTTTTTTGTAATCGCTTTTTCTGATATTTTTGTTTTATTTATAATTTATTTTCTTACTATATTCAGTGTAATTGGCCTAGTGCTGTCTGTGAATTTGTGCTAATAAATAAATAAATACATAAAATTTTAAGATGCAAGGTAGCGGAGTCGAAGTGATGAAAAGAACGACTAAGCACCCTTTCAGGCAAATTTCATCACCAATTTTTTATCTCTGCGATTGGACGATTTAGCTATGTTTTACGACTTTTTGCCTCCAATCTTTATCCTGCGTGGGCAAATCGCCAAGGCTTTTTGAATGCAAAAGGCAAATTATTGCTTTCAATCTCAAACCTGCAACGACGGCCTCCCTTAAAGCTTCATTTCTCCTGGAGACTAATCTTTTTTCAGTCCACCGACCAATTTCGCTAAAATGAAAGGTTTCCTGGAATAAAAGGAAAACAGGCGGAGAAGCGATACATAAAAAAACCGCGAATTTAAGAAATGACGAGAGAGAGAGAGAGACGGAAGGAAAATGGCGAGAGGGAGATTATGGAAGGAGAGTAGGTTTAAAATGAAGTTGGAAGGAAAGGCGAATGAGACTGAAGAAATAAAAGGGGAAATGAGCGGAGAGAGGAAATGGAGAGTGAAAACAGGTCATAAGAAGAGGAAGAGAGAATAAAGAAAGTAAGAGAAAGGACCAGCGCCGTAACTACCTATACAAGCACCCGGGGCCAACTACCAAATATGCGCCCCCTCCATAAAAAATTCTCTAATACATATATTTTTTACTATATGGATTTTGGGTGAACAATTTTTAAATAAAAATAAACTGTAAATGATGTAATTTCTCACTATTGATGTACATAATTTAAATACTTAGTTATAAATATAACTACTTTCATACATAGTTACACATACATAATTAAAATAAGGAAGGTATAAATATTTTAATATTAAATAGTTATTCTACGTGATTTTAATGCAACAAACTCATCAATAACATTATCGAAATTTATAGTTTCTGCTCCGCGTATGTCTGAAACAAGTATAGTTGTGAAATCGCCCCTTTCTTTGGGTCATGCAACCTCGCACAACTTACCATTAACAATTTTTTCACCCCTTCTTTAGTTGCGCCCTAGTTACGGCACTGTAAATGACGGAAAAGAAGAGAGAGAAATAAAATGTAAGAAAGAGAAAGGCAGAGTGAAGGAGGGAAAGGAGTACGAAGGAGGAAGCGAAGAGAGAAAAGGAGAAATAGAAAGAGAGAGAGAGAGAGCAAATGGGAAAGAAAGGAATGAAAACAGAAAAAGGGGTGGAGGGAGAAGAAGGGATGGAGGGAGAGGGAAAGATATATAGATAGATAAATGTCTTTATTCGGGCAAAATTTAGACCATAAGGTCCACTCTTACATTTAACCCTTCGTCAGTGTTGTAACAATAAATTTAGAAAAATCATTAAATTTAATAAAAAAGATTAGCATAATAAAGACTAATACAGAGAATGAGGATGATAATTGAAGTGGAGACTATGGCGTTAAAACTGTTTGTAGAAATTGAACTCCAACCGTAAATAGGGATATACATATATACATATATATATATATATATATATATATATATATATATATATATATATATATATAGCACCAGTTCCTCTGGCTATTTCCCTATTTACGGTTGGAGTTCAATTTCTACAGAGGACGAGGAGAAAGAAAGGGAGGGAAAAATGGAGATAGCAGGAGGGGGAGAACGGGATGGAGAGAAAGGAAGGGATGGAGAGAGATGAAGAGACGGATGGAGAGAGAGGAAAGGAGAGAGAGAAAGGGCGAGAGAGGAAGGAAGAGAGAGAGAAAGGAGAGAGGAATGGGTGAAAGAGGGGATGGAAGAGAGGAAGGGAGGAAGAAATGGAGATAGAAGGAGGGGGAGGACAAGATGGAGAGAAAGGAAGGGATGGAGAGAGAAAGGAAGGGATGGAGAGAGAAAGAGAAAAGGAGAGAGAGAAAGGGAGAGAGATAGAGAAAGGGAGAGAGATAGAGAAAGGGAGAGATAGAGAAAGGGAGAGAGAGAAAGTGAGAGAGAGAAAGGGAGATAGAAAGAGATAGAGAAAGAGAGAGAGAGAAAGGGAGAGAGAGAGATAGAAAGGGAGAGAGAGAGGGGATGGGGAAGAGGAAGGGAGAAATAAAAAGAGCAAGTTGATGGGAAGAGAGGGAGTAAGTAGAAGGAAGGAAACAAGGAAAAATGCAGTGGGAAGATAAAGAAGGGAAGGAAAAGAAGAGAACGATAGCAGTTTGGGAGAAAAGTGGGAAAGGGACGATGGGACTACTGTACATTCGTCATTTTTTCCGGAAGTTGTATTAATTTTTGGTTGCTCGGGAAACGGAAGGTAAATCCGCAGAGGAGGAAGAAGTAGAGCTTTATTTTTGTGGAGAGAACCGAAGAGCGAGGCTCCCGAGCAGAAATAAGAAATTGCTTTTCCTGGTAAACAAAATAACGCGCCCGCTTTTTAGGCGTTCTTTCCCAGCAAAGCAGTAATAGCGGAACGACTTATGGGCACGTCTGGTCCGTCCGTCCGTAAATTTCATCTCCTAAACCTCTGGACGGATTCAAATTTAATTAGGTATGAGTGATCTTTATTAAAATTATCGTTCAATTGTCATTTTGAACTAAATCCGTCAATTACAACTTCCACTTTACATAATTATTTTAATAAACTTATACTCGTATCTCGTTAAATGGCATCCGTCAAGCAACAATTAACCAAACTATTCTCTCCCTAGCTCTTATATGATCTGTAAGGTGTATATTAAAAAAATTATTCGTATGGAGAACAACATTTACTACAAGAAAGTCCGCTAGGCCACATAATTACGACATAGTTTTGGAGATGAAAATCGAGAAAATCCCGAGCAAAACATCGCATATTTTGTTGACATCGATCGCGAAGACGGTTGCCAGCAAACAGCAATTAATAATCCAATAATTTCTCTCCTATTTTCTTATATTATCTGTGAGGTATAGATTAAAAACTTTATTTGGATAGAGAACAACATTTTCTACAAGATAGTCCCCGAGATTAGTTTCGGGGATAAAAATTAGATAATCACCTATTCTTTCGATACCGTTCCATACGTATTTCCCATAAAGAATTCCTTTCAAATCTCTTTGTAGTCCACTTATGGAGAATACTTTTCCATCTTGTTTTTGATTTTTACTTTTTCCATACATAGTATAGGGGACTGTATTTTTTCCATGAAAAAATCGATTTAGAGATTTCAACGGAAATACACGTTTTGAAGTCGCCTGAACACGTTTTGACCATTTTCTCGATTATGTCCGAGTGTTGTGTGACAGTTTGTTTGTGGGTGCTCTAACCCAAAAACTATTATTCAGGTCAACGCGAAATTTTATATTTAACATGCCTATGAAAGTCGATTTTTCAGGAAAACAATACTTTCGACAGGTCAACGCGAAATTTTATATTTAACTTTTTTATAAAAGTCGCAAGAACTGATTAGTTTTTGGCAAAGATCGGTCAACCGGAAGTGCGTGTTTACTCTTGTCACTTATCCGTTATTTTGAAATATTTGGTTTAATATTTGATATATTTAAAAATGTACTAGAATAAACTTTGTAGTAAATTAAATTTCTTATAATCGTTGTTTGAAACATTTCCCATATAATGCATTGTTTAAGAGATATTTATATAAACTAAAATTTTAGCTGCCACCACCTACGGGCGACTATTGTCATCAATTGATGCATAGTTACATCTTAGTTACGTTCATTTTTAAGACCACATTAGATTTTTCTGAAATATTTGCTTTGATATCTGATATTTGTAATTATGTACTGGAGTAAATGTTGTAGGTAATTTAATTTTCTACAACCTTTGTTTGAAACATTTTCTCATTTATATTGTTTAAGAGATATCTTAAAAACTAAATATTTTATCTGCCACCACCACGCCACCTACCGACGACTATTGTCAACAATTGACCATTAGTTACGTCTTAACAACGCTCCTTTATAGTTTCTTAATTGTTGGAGCTTCGTGGCTGTCCAATATCAGATGGCTATGTTTGGAGTTTATTTTTGTTCTTTTTATAGTCTTTAAATCTTTCTCTCAGTTACTTAAAATATTTATTATCATGTAATCTATTTGAAATTTTTAGAAATAAGATAGGTATGGAGAAAGTCATGTGGTTGCCACATCAGATTTTTTACCCACCTTTCCCTCCCTCTCTTCCCTTCCCCTTTCGCTAGTCTCCCTTTTAATTTTCCCTCTCCCTTCTCCAGATACGTCCCCGAGGGGCAAATCGGAGTCGAGTGTTTCCATTCAACGGACAGTTGCGATTTCCGCGTCAGACACTCTTTTTTTCTTCTCTTCTGTTGTGTTTTTTTACGAGAGCAACGTTACGATTTTCGTCATTCTTTTTTCTCGCTTTTTTACTCATCTCTCTGGGCAATAAGATGACTAAGGACGTGAGAGCGTCCCACAACGAGAGCGAGAGAGAGAAAACGAAGACAGAGATAATAAATAATTCCCACTCCGTGCGACGAACGTAAAACTAAAAGAAAATCCACGCGCAAAGAGAACATTTTTTTCAAGTGCGTCCTCACCCTTCGATTTTTTCCCCTCCATGATCTCGTATCCTGCGGGATGTAGTATAAACCAGATCGTTCCTTACGTCCCTCTTTTTTTCTTCCACCCTTCTCCCCTCTCTTCTTTTCGCCTGCGTCCTTTCTCCCATCGTCCTATATCCGCTATTTTTTTCACTGAGAAAAAAAGAAAGAAATAGGTCGTAACCCTTTGAGATCACGTTTCTACACCTCCGAAGACCAGAAGTCTCATCCGATCACCCCTCTCCCCCACCTTGCCTTTATTGCCCGTCCCTTCTTACCCCCCCTCTACCTGTATACCTTCGCCTTCCGAAGATAGGCGCGGGTTCTGCTCTAAAAATGTCCATTCTTTCCTCAAAGCCACTCTCTTTTTTACGTCTATACTTCCTCCATTTCTCCGCTCCCTTTTCCTCTTCCTCACTTTTTTACTCTTCGGCTTGTCTCAGCCTCCATCCCTTCGAGTCGCTTTCTCTTCTTCCATCGTGTCCTCTTTCCTTTCCGATTTTCTTTTCTACTTTATATTTTCCTTTAATTCCGAGCCTATCACTACTTGTCCCCATTACTTTCTGCCTCTCCGGATCACTTTCTTCTTCCCACGTATTTCACAGGATTCACCGTTACATTGATTTATTTGCTCCCATTCATTAATATAATTTCTTTTGCTTTTAATTTCTCTTTCGCTTTCTAACCTTTCCCCGATTCTTTGCTTTATTTTCTTACGGTTTCTCGTTCTCTTCATCCCTTACCCCTCCCTTTCTCTCACCCACTTTTCTCCTTCAATGTCCCTCGATTACATCCTTCCCCTCTGTTTTTCAAACTTTTGCACTTTTCTCTTTCTTCCCAAACTTTTCTTTTGTTTCTTTAAATCGCTTCCTTACCATTAATTCTCTTCCTACATTTTATTCTTCCTATCTTCTGTCTCATTCCATCTTTCTCTTCCTCCCTATTCTTTCTCTCCCTTCGTTCTCTACTTATTTTTGCTACCTATTCACTCATTCTCTTCCTGCCGTTCCCTCTCTCCCAATCTCTCTTCATTTCTTTTCCCCTAGCCCTGAGAATCATTCCTCCTTCTGCTTATTTCCTCCTGCACTTAATGTTTTTCTCCCTCTTCTCCCTTCCTCTTTTGATCTCTCTCCCGCTTTCCTCCATACTCTGCCTTCCCTCTCCTCTCTCGTTCCTAGCAATCCTTAACCTCCTCGCTCTTTCCAACTTCTCGTGCTTATCATCCCGACCCGTCCTTAGACGTACTTAAGGAAAAAAAATTCCCTTCTCCTCCTTCCTGTCCCTCGCTGATCTCCTCTTCTCTCCACCTTCATCTTTTCTCTCACCTCACCTAACTCAATCTCTTCCTTCTCCGCTCTCTTGTGCTCTTATCCTGTTAAGCATGACTTCCTCGTACTTTATCCTTTTTTCCATCCCTTCGTTTCTCCCCTCCATTCCTAGATACTTCTCTCTCTCTCTCCTCTCTTTACAACCCTTCGACTTTTATGTCCTTTTCTATCCAATCCGGCCGTCCATTTTCGCTACCAACTCCACCCTCTACTCTTGCATCCTGCTCCTCTTTCTTTATCTTCCAACTGGCTATCTCAACTTCCCATCTAGGCTTTAACATCTCCCTCGTTCTTGTAATTCTCCCTTTCTCTCTCTCTCTCTTACGCTTCCTTCTTTGGACTTTGAGTACCTGCACTAAACGACTCGCACTAAAACCTGCATTCTCCTCCTTAAAACTTATATTCCTTCTACTTGTCTCGTTTTATTTCACCCAGTTCCATACTATCACGTAACTTTACACTCTCAATATCTTAAACCGAGCGATGTAGCCTCTACCAAACGATCATTGGAAAAGGGAACAATATGCCGTCACTCAAAATAAAATGAAAGATTATTCGCCGCTTCCAACAAATAATTTAATATATTATTGAAAAACAGAAAAGCATTTAAATTTTTATTCGATTCAATCAGAACTATTACAGCGATCAAATAAATATTTTCGTAACTATTTTTAAAAAATAGTTGTAATTAATTTTTAGAATAAATAAAAACGTGTACATATAGGCTTTTGGTGTCAGCCGCGCACGAAACAAGATGTTAGCGACTGAAAGCCGATACTAGCATCGAACATCATCGCTGTGAAAACCTTTGATTATCAATAAAAAACGTATTGCAAAAAATTGGCCTCATAAAATGCTAACTTGTTTATCCTTTCGACTCATCAAACAAATCACACATAATATTCGAATTCGAAGCATTGCTGAAATGTATCCTATCGAATAAGCTGTTTCCTTCATTATGTCACAAATTGTAAATCTTGCTAAAGCGAACCAATTTAAGGAATGCTTCATTTTTTTATTTCAAAACTGGTTCGAACTAACAGAAAAGATTAATCATATGTCATTTAAAAATATTTCGAGAAAATTAAAAATGCCTATTAAATCGATTGTAAAATTATCTCATCGCAAATTTTAAATTTAACACGGGAACCCAGGTTTAATTCGAGGCAAAAGTGATTACATATGCACTCGCACGCACACACGCGCAAGTTCCTCGAATTTTAGGCACGTCGCTCCGGACCTGAATTTCATTCCCCAACCATTGAACTTTCTCGAAAAGTTCCCACACCCTCACAAGTTCCCGTCTGCCAGGAAAACCCGTCAATTTTTATCTTTCTCCGTCGTAATTCAGACATCCGGAAGGAAGAGAACATCTCCAAAATCGGAGCTTCAATTTTTTTTCCTCCTCCTCTTATCCTCCCCCTTACTCTCTCCTTTCCCTCACCAAAGACCCACATCCACCACTCTTTTCCAGAGCTCCACCCACGAGTAGATATTTTTTCTCTTCCCTACTCACAAAAAATTCTTTTCCTCTCCTTTGGACGCCAATTCTTACAATTTTTCCAGAATTCTATTACAATGATATTTTTTACGGAAGAAAGTGCGAAGGAGAGCAAGAAAAGAAAGAAAGGAAAAGTTATCAATAAGGTCTTTTTCCTGTATGCGTGTGTGTGTGTGTATATATATATATATATATATATATATATATATATATATATATATATATATATATATATATAATTTTTTTTAATTCAAAAGTATTCGCCTACACCGATTTTCGTTCTTCCGTTACGAAACAGTATCGGAGTAAAAGAAATCCCTAAAATTTGCAATTTTAAGAATATTATACCTTTTCCATTGTGAGGTACTAATGTCACCCATTTCTGCCAAATTTTAAAGTTTTAGCACATCTAGAAGTAAAATAATGTTTATCTGATTTTGAAATTTTTTTAAAAATTTAACAGCCGAAATAACGACTTTATAGAAAAATTTCACATGTTTATTTGTACATTACACTAAGTTCTAAATAACTGAATTTTTATTAGATATTTAGCTCGTCCATTAGTACCTAAATCTTTTTGTTTACACTTGACGAATTTTTAATAGCCGAATTAATTAATATATTAAAATTTCTATAATCTCTATTTGGTTATTTTAGAAATTCTACCCTTTACTAAAAATTTAAGCATAGTAGCGCATTTAGAATTATATAAACCTTACAAAATTTGTTTAAAATTTGCGAAATTTTAGCAGCAGCGTTATTAAACTTCGTATTTAGAGATTTTCGAATTTCTAGTCGATTATGTACATATTCCTATCGACATAAAAAAACTATAATCATCATTAAGACAATAGCCTTTATGTTATTCTAAAATTTATTTTAAAATTTGGATATTTTGTGTGTAAGGATTATGGCGTCATCATCCTTGCCTTTTAGTACATATCCGGATAAAAATATTAATTTAAAATTATCACATCGTCATATGTATATGTCGTTGGCTGAAATCAAATGGATTATAATGCAGTCTAAGCAATAAATCAACGCTCTTGAAGCATGTAAGTTCATTTTCAATGCACGTTAACACGAGGCCCAGTCGTTTTTTGTAGGTAGTGTAAGACAGATGTTAAATTTCACCGTGGTCATTCATAAGCACAAATATAATTAATTTCAAGTTTTAGCGTACCAATGTAAATGACACGACCAAGGCCGTTTTTACCTCGACGTTATTACGTGTCTATTTATGTAGTGTCCCCATTCCCCTTCCTTATAATTATCGACTAAGGCCTCTTTTATCGTTTTTACACTGTTTTCGGTCCTTCGTATTTTATTAACTATACTACATGATTTATGACTATCTCACGATCTCCTACTATTTAATGATCCAATTCCATATATATATATATATATATATATATATATATATATATATATATATATATATATATATATATATATATATATATATACATAACCCTCGATTTAACGGATTTCGGATTGGACTAATGACCGACGGCCGTTGAGAATCTTTTTCCTATCGTTTCTTTCTCTGCGTTTTCAGATCACTCACCCTCCGTCGATGCCGATGGCAGTCCGTTCGCAAAAAGCATTACTGCCTGACGTTTGGTTGCTGTCTGATTTTTTTCTATACTTTTCAGTTTTCGTCACAAAATTTTCGCCACTTTTGAACTTCCCATCCGGACCGTCGACGAAACTTCTAGAGGAAAGTATGTTTGGCGAGGGTTTAGAGCGCCGAACGATGAAATTAAAAGAAGGCAGAGTGAGGTAGAGGAAATATGAAATAATTTGGTATGCTGCACTTAGGGATACATTGGTTCGATTCTCGGTACCAGAGGATTTCCCGCAGGGCTTCGTACTTCTCGCGGCGATGCTTTTTGTGTCTGTGCGTTAGTAACTTAAGAGACGGATACACTGTGGAGTGGTATATTGAATGAAACAAAAGGCGCACTAATTTAAATTTCAAGGGATGAAAGCATAATCACTAGTTGCAGTGATTTATCCGAGAAAGTAGGAACTAAAAAAAAACTTTTCCGGGCAATTTTGGATTGCCATATTTATGTTCCAAATATTCAGACTGCCAACTGTTCCAATCTATTAGTTATTGCGCTTTAAGGTGATGGTGATGTTTATATAATATTTACGTAAATAGAAAAAACCATATCGGTCGGAAGTGAAGCGGAGCGAGAGGGAGACCGTGAATGACATGCGCACGGATTTATCAAATTTCTCTTCGAATTCACTTTAATAGAGTTTTACCACATTAGACAAACATATTATTCTTGTTTTACAGTGTTCCTAATGCACTGAATTTCACATTATAATATGTGATCATTTAGGTGCATTTTGCTTCGTCATATTCGGATGTAACAGACACCCTATCCCACCATTAGTTCGTTAAATCGAGAGTTCACCGTTCACTAATCGTATATATATATATATATATATATATATATATATAATCACATACATATACATCGCCTTCCGAGCAATTCCCTCGCACATTGATTTTGACGAGAACGTGGCCTGCCGATGATTTTCGCCACGCCCAATTTCTCTGAGTGAACTTTCAGTCAGGCCCTTCGAGGTTGATTACTCATTCCCACCCGTAACAGTTCCAGGCGCCACCCCCCGTAGCCTCTTTCCCTCAGGGTTACTCCTCAATTCGAAAACCTCTCATCTGCCGTAGTTGTCTGTTTCCACTCGGAACGTCACCTCCTCTCCCTTTCTCTCCCCTCTCTCACGCCGCAATTTCAATCATCTTCACCTTCATCCAGCCATTTTCTCCCCGCCGTGAGTATTTCGGTAACACGGGTTCCACTACTCCTTATCTCTTTCCGACTGCCTACATACATTTTATTCTTTCCTCGTTTGTTTAGCTACTTTATTTCCCCTTTTAGGACCTTGGAGGCTGGACGCCTCTATCTCGCCCTATTTCTACCATCTTAGGCTGCTATACATCTCTCAACTACCCTACTACACCGTTCGTTCTCATTTTCTGCTTTCGACTGCTTTACCACTATCTACTACATCTTGCTGAATTTCTCTACCTATCTCACCCTCCGCCCTACTTTTGTCTAACCTTCTTAACCTTCACTAGATCTGTCATTCTCTGCTTCTCTTAAGCCTCTATATCTCTATCTCTCTGCGTTTTACTGATTTTTTTGTTTAACTCTATCTCTGTATAATCATATGCACCTAACTCATTATCTTTGTAACTCCTTTATCCAACACTTCCTCTCTCTGCCTCCCTCTTCCACTCTCCTGTTATCTCTTCCTCTCCTTTCCCTCTACTTCTCTAACTCTTACCTCTCTTAATCCATTCCTCTTTCTCCCACTCTCCCTCAATCTTCCTCTCTTTTCTTCTTCCCTCTTCATTCTCTCTCTTACAATTTCTCTTTCCCTATCTTATTTTCTCATTCTCTCTTCCTATCAATGTCTCTCTCCCTTACACCCTTCCTTTTCTGACTCTTCGCCCGTCTCTGTCTATCTTTCTTATCCCTACACCAATGTCTCATTTATTCCCTTACTTTATCCTCTCCATTACGCTTTCATTCTCTCCCCTCTTATTATATTTATCTTCTTTTCTATCTTTTTTACATAGTCTTCCCATCTCCCTCCTCCCAACCTTTTATCCATCACTCTCTAAATCTGCGTTTCTTTACTCCCACGCATGTACCTCTCTTTCTCCTTCGCCTTATCTATTCCTCTCCTCTCATCTCTATTCCCCCTCCCCCTCCCTTACTACCCGACCTTATCTGCAGTCTATCCACTCTGTCGCTCTTGAGCGTTGAATTCTCATCTCCCATCCTCCTTATCTCCCCCCTCCCGCTTCTATAGGCTCCAAAAAAACCCTCCCTCAACACGGCCCTCTTGCCTGTTTCTCTTCACATCCTCTCCCTATCTCACCCTCACTTCCCCTTCCGTCCCCCTGTAATCATCGCTTCACCGCGCGTACACGGTAGATTTTTCCACTAGCCTGCTCCCTGGAATCGGTTTGTCAAATCGGATTTTGTTTGCCTTTCAGGAATCTTACTTTTGCGCCGAGCAATATGGCAAATTTCAATTAAATTATTTTTCTTGCGTCGGCGAAGGGGGAAATTTTGACCGGAAGTTTGAGAAAAAAATATTTTGGCGTCGATGAATCACTGAGGTGGAATTTAACGTGAAACGTCCTTTTGTGTTAATTCTACCGATTCCTGGAATTGCCTCTTCTTACGGAAAACACATTTCGTAAAGATACCTCTTAGGTTTAGGTGGGTTTCATTAAAATAATTTCATTCATAAGAGTTAAATCGGGAGAAAATATTGATTTCACGCTTTTTTTCAGAATTTTATCCAGAAAACTGCTCAAGAACGTTCTTTTAGCGTATTGAAAACAAGAAAACAACACGAATGTAAGATATTTAAATCGTATGAAAAGAAAAATCTTGTGCATCAATCTTGATTTTGAAACAAGTAAACCTACAGATCAATACATGAAATCAAAAAAATACAAGAAACCTAAAATATTAAAACTCACATCAAAATAAAAGGATGAACTTACTCCTCAATAACCCAATATTAAATTAACATAGATGTTTGACGCTACAGGATAACATTTCCTTTAACTTAGCTATTCTTAGCGAATATATGCTTATGCTTAGTAAAATTTTCAATTCAATTAATGTTTTTTCAAAACCTATAGATAATAAATATATTTATTAAATCCCAAAATGAATCTTAAATTTACTTATGCAAAATAAAATAACTTGGGCAGCAAAATTTGAATAAGCTAAGGTATTATAAGTTAAAGTCAACATGTTATATAAACAAATTAAAATTGCATATTTGGATTTTAGCTGATATGGTGCTTTCATAAAGCTTCTCAGGAAAAGATATATATTCCTCATGGACTAAGCAGCCAAAGACATTTATTTCTTTTGACTGCAAATATCTGCTATCGAAACATCATAGATAACTGTGTCTCCCTGAGGTGATTAAATTAACTGCATACATGGGGAACGGAATAAAATAAAAACATCGACATTGCATCCACGCGTTAATGCCCAAGAACTTTTTCTTATTTTCCTTCACGGAGCGGTAATGAAATTAATTATGTTCCGCTGGCAAGAGTTTTAATGGGTCAAGTCCAAATACTCTTTGCAAGTATCCGCCAATCACTCTCTACATTCGCGTCACTATGGAATCGCTCCTCTTACGCCCTTGATAATATGCATATTTTCCGTTCTTTGGTAACACCAATGCAATATTCTTTCTACCTTCGTGCATATATCCAGGAAATTTTCATCTCACTTTCCAGCCACGATTATCGAATTTTCGATATTTACCTCAGATTATCATCTCGCCAAAATTTATTTTTCTTTGTGCCCCAACATTCTTTTGCGCGCTCCTTCGCACAGGTCGTTCATGCGCGATTATGCATCATGTGTCTCATAGCTGTCGCTACCTTACTCTAAACACATTCTAGAGTAAGGAAATATTCTCCTTCATTAAGAGGATAATAAGCTCTGGTGAAAAAATAAATTATACATATATAGGAGTTGTCGGTGCTTGCGTACTGCATGCGTACAAAAGATCACCATACACCAAGATATAAACTCGTAAATAAACCAACGCGACAGCATTTGAACTACACAGAGCCCATTTATATAAGATAATAGTTTTCATTTTAGCAGAAATCTGGCAATCGGCTTCGCGTCCAAGTTTTCCAAATTCAAGATTCATGGCTCAAATCGCCCTGTTTAAGCAATAACTATAATGATCATTAAGACAATAGTTTACGTGTTACATTAAAATGTATGTAAAAATCGGATATGGCCACCACATGACTTTCTTTATTTATGTAATATTTCTAAAAAATCCAAATAAGTTACATATATTAAATATTTGAAGAAACTCCAAGAAAATTTTAACACTTACAAATAACAGAAATTGAAACCATAGCCTTCTAATATTGGATATAGCCACAAAGCTCTAACAATTAAAAAAAGAAAAAAGAGCGTTTCTAAGACGAAAATAAGCGTCAATTGCTAACAATAATCATTGGTAGGTGGCGTGGTGGTGGCAGCTAATCAGTTTTTCTGACTTTTATAAAAATGTTAAATATAAAATTTCACGTTCACCTGATTAACAGTTTTTGAGGTACAGTACCTACCATAGCGCTATCACATTCACAAACACACAGACATCATCGAGAAAATGCTCAAAACGTGTTCAGGGGACCTCAAAACGTGCATTTCTGTTGAAATCTCGAATTCGATTTTTTTCATGAAAATAATACTTTCCCGTATACTACTTACAGAGAAAGCAAAAATTAGGACATTTTGCGTGTTAGGATTATGGTTTCATTATCCATACATTTTAATACGTATCTGGATAAAAAATAATAATTTAAAATTATCACGTCATAATATGTATACGTTGTTGGCAGAAATCATATGGATTATAATGCAGTCTAAGCATTAAATCAAGGCTCTTCAAATATGGAAAATCCATTTCCATTGAAAGACATTAGATTCGTTGCTATGGTAGTTAATATTTTTCATTGTTGAAGACCGAAAAACAATTAATAATTTTATAGTTAAAATCAAATGTTTACGCAAATTCAGCATGTATTTGAATTCTGTCTTCAATAAAATACACTGCATTATTTTTTCTACAATATGATGCATATCTTGTCTTTGTTACTTAGTTTTAAATAATTTAAAAATGCAATTTTATATAGCCCTGCACAGTTTTAAATTATTCTCTTATGGGTGTTTAAAATTGGATTTAATATAACCTTTCCTGAAATTTCGGATTTTATTCAGAGTTTGTAACCAATTACTTATATTTATGCCAAGTTTCAGCTCTGTAGCACTTCTAGAAGTACCTTATATTTTACATGATATATATATCCTATCCTATACGTATATGTAAGAAGCCGCTATTTATAATGATAGCACCCCTAATATCATTTACCTCCTGAGATGCACCCATTGTACCGCTTTTTATGTTGGCCTCACCAGAAATTCCCTCAACATCCACATGATCAGCCACCGCAACAGCGTAATTCATAAACGACCGCTACCTGTGGCCGTTTATGAGAACAATCACAATTTAAAATTTAATGATTGCTTCACGGTGAGAGTCATTCGCGCTCTCCCCGATAATGCTTCGACTCCCCAACTCAGTCAGTGGGAGCTTGCCCATATCCATCTTCTAAACTCCTTCACTTCTTATGACCTCAACCTCCGCTAGAATTTCACTCCATTTCGGCCATTCCCCCATCCCCTCCGCATCCTTAAATCCCCGAATTTTCCACACTACCCTTCCACCTCCATGCCTCCAGCCAGTGTCACTACCATCAGTTGTCTCTCTCCTATGCTGACAAAGGGATCACCCCAGAAAGCTTCCATGTTTTCTGTTTGTTTTTGTTTTTTGTGTTTGTTTTACGTGTGCCACTTCAACACCCTCACCAGCTAGCAACCTGAAGTCATTTTATTGGTGAGTACTCGCTGGACTCCATTATCCCAACATCTTGTTTATCCCACTTACCTGGCCTCTTTCATAAGCATATATATATATATATATATATATATATATATATATATATATATATATATATATATATATATATATATATCATCATCATAGGTAGTCTGTCCGTAGACAGGTCCGTGATTATTCTTGGTTAAACCTGGTTCTCCATATACTCCTATTTTCCGCTGTCCTCTTTATATCTTGATAACTCTCTTTCCCTTTCAAATCGTCTATCAGCTGAAACCTTTTCCTACCTCTTTCCCTTTTCCCATCTAGTTTTCCTTCTAAAACGTCTTTAATCATACTCTCTCTCCTCAGGTAATGTCCAACCCAGTTAGCCTTCCTCTTTCTGATAGTCTGTATAATCATTCGCTTCTCTCCTATTCTTCGTAGCACTTCATCGTTTTTCATCCTATCTGTCCATTTTATCTTCAGCATTCTCCTCCAAGTCCACATTTCAAAGCTTTCCAAGTATTTGATGTCATTTTTCCTTAGCGTCCATGTTTCTGCCCCATACAATGCTATACTCCATACGTAGCATTTTATCAACTTCTTGCGGATATCTTCCCTTATTTTCCCTGTAAGTAGTTGTTTCTTTCTCCTGAAAGCCGCTTTTGCTTTTCCTATTCTATTTCTGATCTCATCCGTACATTTTGCCTCTCGTGTTATGATACTTCCAAGGTATTTATATTCTGAAACTTGTTCTAATGGCTTTCCCCCAATAGTTATGTTCAGATTCTCTTCTTTACCCGATATTCGAATGACCTTGGATTTTTCTGTATTTATTTCCATACCGTATTTTCTACCTGTTATCACTAGTCTATTTATCATTTTTTGTAGTTCCTCTTCCTTTCTTGCTAGAAGTACTTGATCATCTGCGTATTTTACTGTTCTTATAATCCTTCCTCCAATTTTGAAATCCCCTGTGCCTTCTAAAGCTTCTTGCATTAGACTTTCTCCATATATATTGAATAGGGTAGGCGATAGGCAGCAGCCTTGTCTTACTCCTCTACCGATATTTATTCCGCAGGTGTCCACATTCTCAAACCTGACCTTTACAACTTGATTCTCATATAGATTCCTAATAAGTCTCCTGTCTTTCCAGTCTACACCTATATCCTTTAATATCTTCATCAACTTTACCCAATTTACTCTATCAAAGGCCTTCTGCCAGTCTACGAAACATGCGCAGATATCTTGACTGTATTCTATTGCCCTTTCTGATATGATTCTAACTACTCCTATAGCATCTCTAGTTCCTCGTCCTTTTCTGAAACCGAATTGATCTTCCCCTATTATTTCTTCTGCCTTTTTCTCCAGCCTTTTATTAAGAATCCTCGTGATGATCTTCGATGTGTGTGACAGAAGGCTTATCGTTCTGTAATCTTTACACTGCATTGCCTTTGGCTTCTTCTTCATATATATATATATATATATATATATATATATATATATATATATATATATATATATATATATATATATATGTAAATGTATACATATATGTTTGTGTTTCACAGAAGAGATTAAAGGAAACTTATGCTCGCCACTTAATGCTGATTAGTTCCATGTTAAAATAAAAAAAGGTATTTGAACTCAATACTGAATAATGCTTAAGCTCTCCGAGTAAGCTAAGAATCCATATTTCACTGGGCATGCCTCCGAAGTTGAGATAAAACGACCCCGGTAATAAACATAAACGCAACTTTATACAAGTACCTATGCCAAAAAATGTGGAATGCAAATATGTATTTTTATAGCATTACCAACGACGTTTATTCAAAATAAACTCCATAGTCGATAAAGCCCATTCAGGTGCCGAGATTTGAATCCTTCCGAAACTTTCGCATCCTATAAATACGAATATTCCCTTAGTGCGAGTTACTTCGTGATGATGCTTCATATTTTCCTCTGCCGACGATTATCATCCTTCACCATCAAACTCACCTCCGTATCCTCCTCCATTTTATTTCCACTCTCGTAACCTTTTGTGACGTATCCATCTCTTTCGTTCCCTTCCATATTTGATATAAATCTGCTGAGTCATTTGTTCCATTTTTCAACTCGGATATCCTTTCACTCTCTAAACCACAAACCAACCGACTCGCCACCCCGACTTAGCCGCATCTCTTTCGAAGCATTTCACCCGTGTCTACCTACAGCTATCCGCCCTCACCTGCCGCTGCAGAACCTGTTCCCTCTCCTAACATCTCTTTCTCTCTCCCTAAGGCTATACGCTCCATATTCCGTCCCTCATTTTACAAAAAACCCGCATCCCGTCCTTTACCTTTATACCTATTCCGACGGAGATAGGAAAATAAGATAGGGAAAGCTGCGGACTTCACCCTAAAAGAGACGCACGCGACTATCGGTTTCCGTTTTCTTAAAATAAGCAGGGCGCGCTCGTCTTCGTCCCTCCGGCTAATGGAATGTGAGCCACAGTTTTAATATACTTTAGCGTTTTTGAATCTCTTGCCATAAGAGCCATATTTGGACGTTTGGTCCAATTAAGGGACTTCACAATGCACACCTCTCAGAGAAAAAGCGGTCACTTTAAATTAAAGGCTTATACGTAAAATATAAAAATTCCGTCGGCCGTGATAAAAATGTCGTAATATTTATTTATTTTTTGTTTATATATGCATAATTCGTGCTTTTCAAAGCGGTAATATATATTTATACATGGTACTTATCTTCCATTCGTAAGAATTTATTTCATAATATAAGAATAGGCGTTGGTTAATTTAAAGTTAAAAATATTTTCATACAAATAATTCTAGCACAAAGTAAAATTAAATAATTTATGTGATAAGGACGTTTTAAATACCTAATTAGTATTATAAGCTCGTAACAGATATCTGAATTATACGACAAATTGCCAATGGAAATCATAACGTATCACCTACTGTATAAGATCAATTAGGGTTACCAAATGAACCTTTTTCCAGTATACATGCGAGTCAGGTACGTTACCCTCAGTCGAATTCACGATCTTGCCGCACCGCCAGGGAACACGGGAAGAAATAATGGTGACGCATTTTATCGCCGCCTTCAGGAGTCGGAAGGGAATAGAAACAGATAATGAAGGAATAACAACACAATGACCAAAAGGGGAAGATGACGAAGGACCAAGGTTGCGTGGAGAATATTTGCAGAGGGGAACACAATTGATCGTTGAAGTGTGAGTTGGAGGGGAAATGAAAAGCGGAAGATTGTCCAGAATCGAAACGGAGAGAGAGAGGTAGGAGAGGCAGAGAAAAAGGGGAAGGAAAAGGAGAGTGAGAGAGAGGAATAAAGGCAGTGATGAGGGTGAGAGAGAGAAAGATGGGACAGACGTGGGAAAATATAAGGTTTTCGCAAGAAGCGAGGGAGAGAAGAATAGGGAGGGAGAGAGAGAGGGAGATGGAGAGAGTGAGAGAGAGACGGAGGTTGAAGAGAGTGGATGAAATATATTGGGGAGGTTTGAGGAGTGTGCTTGGGTTTATAAAGGCGTCTGTCTGCATTCGGAGGATAAAGGGATGTGGAGGAAGAAGAGGAGAATGGAGAGGGCGTGAGGCTGGAGAGAGAAAAAGCGAAAGTGAGGGGAGGAAGGGAAGGATTGAAGCGTTTTGTCACGTGTCTGAAGGGCGCGTTGGTCTTGAAGTGGAGAGAGATTGGAAACGGAAAGAAATGGAGAAAGGAGAGGGCATTACAGTGTCGCGATGGAAGAAACGCGGGGAGATAAGAACGATAATGATCCGCTGTCATTTTTGCAGGAGCGGGACAACAAAAAGGAAACTAATGCTCGGTGTTTGGAAAGTGCGTCTTCCGTTCGAGATAGAGAAAAGGTAATGTAGCTGCATTGAGAGAGGGTATGTATTTTCCACGCGAGAAGACGCTTTCTGTGTAATATTTTTTTAGAGAAAATATGTCACGCTTTTCCGCGAAAACATCAAAGGTATTTGAAGTTTTGCTCTCGTGTATTTTCTACCGTTTTAAGCCCGATATTACAACGGGTTAAAGTTAACATACCGAGGGCGCATTTTCTGCCAGGGGTGTGAAATATTTCTCTGGCGACGGGGTCGGAGATAAATTTGGTGCGAACGTGACGCAGTTTGGGGAAAAAATGTCTCCGGTGAAAAAAGTGGTAGCGTGATTTCATTGCATGGGAGCGAATGGCAAAAATCTTGATGGCATTCAGGAAAAATATAATCAAATGGTAAATGAAATTCCAGAAATTAGGTCAAACACCAATAGGAATCAAAATTAGTTGTAATTATAAAGTTTTGTGCAATAATTTACAGTTAATGACTAACTTCGTCCAAAAAATAAAAACTGCATTTGCATCATACGTCCAATAAATGACTAATACATTTAATCCATAAGAGCAAACATAATTAAAAACTGAATAATTGATTACTACAATAATGCAGCTAATGAACAAGGTTAACACCTGCGGCTGTATTACTTATATTATATGATTAATCAAAGAAAGAAATTTACCGAATTATATACACGACACCACCTTCTTGCGACTCAGTATCAAAATTTACTAGAGCATAGTGCGTTTTAAACATTGACTTTTATCCAAGGGAACAAAAGTGACACATACACGTATTTTTTTACATTCCTCCATTAGGTTTAATGAAAAAAAGGGAAAGCCTCTCCAGGAATAGAACTAAGAGAACAGATCCGACTATATTCACGGGAGAATAAATACTTATCCGGGGTGGGAGAATGGGCGGGGGACAATGGCGTGGGAGGAACGTTTTCTCATTAGTAAATCGCGGAATCGCAATTAATTCGCCGCTTTTGGGCTTTCTTCCCACAACACAAGAAGAGGAAAGAAGTCAGGTAGGTGTTTTAAAGGAGTCGTTCGGGAAAAAAGAAAGAGGCGACGAAGAGAAAGACCTGACTCTCACTCTCTCTTGGAAGATGTTGCGAAACTTCCTCGGGGGAAGAGAGAAATGGAGAGAGAGAGTAATTTACTGGCACTTCTGTGACGGCCCCTAAGGAATATATTTCATGGCGGAGAAAGAGATAACCGATGAGGAATAGAAAGTGAAGAGAGAAACGAATAATTTCATTAAATCTTAGTGTTGCCGTGAGTAGCCGAGAAATAAAAGACTTGTTTTCAATTTTAGCGGCGGCTTAATTTTCCGTTCCGAAAAATGTGTAAAAATTCTGTTTATAATAAGCAGCGGAAAAGATTCGTAATTTAAGAGGAGGTCTTCGGAAACGATTCATCAATTTTATTATGAGAATATAATTCTTGTTGTACCACTGTTATAAATTTATTTCTCCTCTTAATAAATAATTCTTAAGGCATAAACGGCATCCAAGTTATTTTCCTCAAAATAATTAATCATAATCAAAACTTTTATGGGTTTCTTTGGATTTGGCAAATCAATCAGCGGGATATTTTAGAACTATACGTCGCGAAACTATGCACGCGCTTAAAATTAAAAACCGAAATTATTGCGCAAACCATGAACCAACCAACTTAAGCAATAAATTATAAGTTAACTTAATCACTTGGAAAAGAGTCTTCCGCCAATTGAGAGATTGTATATTTTAAATCAAAATTTATTAGAAATTTTGCGATTGATATAATGTGCGGTAGAAATATCATTATCACACAATAGTTCAATTTGTCGCTGCATCACGAACATCAATGATAATTCCTAGAACCGATAAATAAATTGGTTCATAGTGTTTATATGCTACGAGTATTAGATGTTTGGATTGTAGAACTATAATATACTATATATATACTAAATTTACTATAATAATATTACCATCTAAGAAAAAACACACCTAACAATTAAACGCGCCCAATCGCTGAGGTTCCGATCACCGAAAAATACCGAACAAGTTTTTTCCGAGCTCGAGCAAAAAAATAAATCAGGAAACTCACGGTACTACGCGCTAGCACCCTAAACAGGTCGAAGGTTAACCACACTTTTTCACCATCCGAACGCCCACCGCAATTTTTTCCGTTTCATTCCTTTCTTCCCCAACCGCTCCTCTATATATGTTTCTCGTCATCACTTCAATTTCCCTCCCTTCCCTCATTCGTATAGCCCCCCTCCTACCCTATCCACTTCGTTCTAACTGCCTCTCACCCTTTTCTCCATCCTCCACTCACCGCCCTCCCTCTCCCCCTATCTCTTCCATCGCTTCATTGTAGGGCATGTCAACCACGCCCTTCGCCAAGAGCTGTTGGCGTTCCCTTGTTTGCCTGCTCCCAGCGGTCCCTTTTAAAACCCCAGGCTCCTCCTCACTCCCGCCTACGAACCCTCCCCCCTACGTCTCCTCTCCCCCCTTCGCTCCGCTTCCCTACCTTCCCCCAACGTGCTCACCCACTGACGCCGCCGTATACTCCTCCCATGCCTCCCACGCCGACGCCGCGTTCTGCCCGGTGAAGTCCCACACTCTCCTCCTCCACCACTAGAATGCATTCAGTCCCCGAAAAGCGTAAACACACACACACACGTTCTCTCTCTCTCTCCCCTTCACCCTGATATTCCAAAAGGCTGCCTTTTACAAGTTCGGCTACTATGTGTGTGCGTGTGTGCCTCGCGAGTTATAGCAACCGCTAGCACAGTACACCCGAACCACCAGTTATGGAGGTTGAGGAGTATATTTTTCACCGCATAACGCACGCGTCAATTTCAGATTTGTCTAAACGTCGTCGCCACGCAATCGTGAGCGTATTCTGTATGCAAAACTAACAGAATGGGTTCGTTGCTGAAGGAAAATGCCGAATTGCGACTTTCTCTCTTCGCTTTGGATATCCGGGTGAGTGCTAGGCTTCGCGTTTCTTCTGAAGTGAGCAACCGTTTTGCGGGATTTTCGCGAACCCGCTTGCTTTCCTAGTCATTTCATAGATCCGGAAAAGTGGAACGAAGTGAATTTGACAGTGAATTCGTTCAGAACGATAAGAATCGATTTTTTATTAAAATTTAACAACACCGTATGCTTAGAATCTACTGTAATGTGGACTACGAACCAGCTAATTCATAACTAAGCACTTCAATGTCAACAAAACATAAAAAGTGATAATTCACTTCTAGAAAAAACAATGCTGTGGCTATAGAAGATACCCATCACAATTACATATTTTTTCATTTTTTACATTGAAGCGCTTAATCTTGAATTTGTTTTCATCCATAAGACGGGCTGAGCATGAAAATAGGAATCATAGCTTAGCGCGAAATGATTCAGTTGAATGACGGCGTGCATGTTATGTACATACAAATAGATACATACAGGGGCGGCCCGAGCTACCGGCGAGCCGAGCGGCTGCCCCGGGCGCCATTCTCCGATCATTTATCTATGCATTACTTGCAAGTGAATAAATATTAGATGCCAATTTCTATCGAGGAACAGGCTAGCATCTTGATGGCATTCCTTTTAATTTTTCATTATCAATTATTATTACAGAGGGATGAATAAATTAACATGTACTATGTAGATATATAAAAAAAATAACGAAGGGGGGCGATGGAGTGGTATCTAGTCCGGGGCGCCAAAATTCATCGGGCCGCCTCTGCATAAATAAACACACACATATGTATGTTATATATATATATATATATGTGTGTGTGTTCGTGCGTGTGTGTGCATAGGTATATATATATACACATACATTCATACATATACACAAATTGGCATTAACATCTAACTTCCCTACATGTGTGTTATATTGCTCATGGGTGGGAGACTTTGAATGTGGTAGCGAGCTTTTGTAACCCTTTTTTTTGCTTAAGGTTGGCGCAAGGGAGGGGAGCATGGCTGGAAACGAATTGCTTGTGGAGGAGAAAGGGAGTTGACGTTTCCATGGTTACGTGCTCGGCTTTACAAAACGGCCGAGGAAGAATTTTTCTGCTGGAGACTTTTTTTTTCGGGCACGCGGCATGGATTTTCAATGATATTTTGTAACGTGCTTCTTTTGGGCATCAATTCGTGATATAATTTATAGCACCTTTCAACAATGTCTTCACCTGATATATTTTGTATTTCACTGCCGTGGAATAAGCTATGGTAGGTGACTTTAAAACGGGATATTTCGTTAGCTGTGATATATATTATGTATTACAAGTATGATATCTGTGTTCAAAACGTAGTCACAAAATATAAAAAAATTTAAAGCAAGATGATGTTCGAGATCATGAGATGTTTTAATATCGTTTCATATCAACTGATTGCATAATTCTTTTGTTGAATTTTAAATTATAAGAAAAGAATTTGATTTCTCATTTAGAGTCATATATATATATATATATATATATATATATATATATATATATATAACAGCTTACGGAAAAGGAAAGGTAAAATGGAAATATGGATGTCAACAAGGTGTTGGGATGAGGAAACCCAGTGAACACTCACCAATCAGACAACTTCAGGTTGGCGAGGCCCCGGGGATGTCGAAGCGACACACGTAAAAGAACACTAAAACACAGAAACATCACAAACGTATATATATATATATATATATATATATATATATATATATATATTAACTAAAGGAAAAGAAAAGGTAGTGATGAGGGTGGCAACAAGATGTTGAGGGAAGCCCAGCGGACACTCACCAAGTTGAGGACCAAGCTGGCAGGCTGCTGGGGGCGTCGAAGAGACACGTAAAACACACGAACACAAAAACACACGCAAGCTTATCGGGCCTAAGCCCTTCTTCAGCGAAAGAGTAACGTAAAGTGATACACTGGGCGGGGAATGACAGGGTGATGTGGGAAGGTTGATGATTGGAGGAGGTGGGGAGTAGGAGGGGTGGATAGCCAATAAAGAGGGAGTGTGATGAGGTAGAGTCCGAATACTTACAAAGTAACAAGGAAACATTGTAAGGGGGCTAATAGGGTTAGCGGAGGTTGAGGCCAGGCGGAGAGAAAGAGTCGAGAAGATGGATATGTGCTAGTTCCCAGTGTCGGAGAAGGGGGGCAGGAGTGTCATAGGGTAAAGCGCGAATAATCCTAACATTGTAGCAACTATTAAAGGGAACATTGTGGGTATTAGCATGTAATGCAACTGGGAGGGGGCGTCTGAGAGAAACGCTATTCCGGTGACCGTTCATTCGGATGTTTAACGGATTGCTGGTGAGGCCTACGTAAAACGCGGGACAAAGGGTGCAGGTAAGGAGGTAAATGACGTTACGGGTGGTGCAGTTGCTTCTGGAGGTGATGGGGTAGGTGATGTTGGTGGAGGGACTCGAGAAAGAAGATGATGGTAGGTGGATAGGGCAAGTGAGGCTGCGAGGTTTTCCGCAGGGGTGGGAACCTATTGCAAGAAGCGTGGTAGAAGTGGGAAGATCCTTCCTCCACAAGATATTTCCCAAATTTGGGGGCCGGCGGAAGGAGAGGAGCGGAAGATTGGCAAAAAGGTTGATAAAGAGGGACTGATGGGAGGAAGAGGTAAGAATTGGGTGGGCAGCATGAAGGATTGTTTTGAGAGCTTCGTGGATACCAGGATGGAAAAGTGTAGTAAGAGTGAGTGGAGGGGTAGATGCAGGAATAGTGGGTGTGTGAGGATGAGATCCAATGTGGGTAGGCGTCATCGCCCTATGGATCTGTTCGCGGACCAAGACTGGAGGGTAACCACGTTTGAGAAGAGCATCCTCGAGGACAGAGTAATACTCTAGAAGGGATGCTCTATCGGAACAAAGCCTCCATCCTCGACGAGCAAGGGCATAGGGGATAGAGGTTTTGGTATGAAGGGGATGGCAGCTATCAAAGTGGAGGTATTGGAGGCTGTTGGTGGGTTTGATGAGAACACAGGTGCGGATTTGGCTGTCTTGAAGGTAAAGATCGACATCCAGGAATGTGATGTGGGAGGTAGAGGATTGGTGGGTGAAGGACAGCGAAGGATGGGAGGAGAGACGCGAGAGAAAGGAAAGGAGAGAGTCAGGTCCATGCGTCCAAATGAGGAAGACATCGTCGATGTATCTCAGCCACAAAAGTGGTCTGAGTGGAACGTTGAGGAAGAGTCTTTCCCATTCTCCAAGGTAGCAATTGGCATATGAAGGCGCCATTCGGGTGCCCATCGCAGTGCCTCTAATTTGAAGGTAGTGACGACCATCGAAAGAGAAGTTGTTCAATTTGAGCACCATTGCTGCCAAGTCTAATAAGAAATGGGAGGAAGGTCTTGCGTCGGGTGGTCTTGAGTCCAGGAGTTTACTAAGAGCAGAGAGTCCATCATCGTGGGGGATGTTTGTGTAGAGGGAACAGACATCGATAGTGGCCAAAATGGTATTGGGTGGGAGAGGAAAGGGGAGGTGTTTGAGAAAGTGGTTAGTGTCTTGGATGAAGGAAGGGAATTGACGAATGAGAGGTTGTAGGTGGGAGTCAACGAAGGCGGAGATGCGTTCTGTAGGGGAATTAAAGCTGGCAACAATGGGGCGGCCGGGGATGTTGGGTTTATGGATTTTAGGGAGAAGGTAGAATGTGGGTGTGCGGGGTTTGTTGGGGATCATTAGAGCAATGGCGGAATCGGAAAGGCCTTCCTGTTTGCCTGAGGAATGAAGATAGGACGAAATTTGGTAGGAGTGGTGGTCTGTGGGGTTGGAAGTAAGGTGATGGTAAGAGGTTTCGTCAGAAAGTTGGCGCTCGGCTTCCTCGTTATATTTGGCGCGATCCATCACAACCGTGGTGGTGCCCTTGTCGGCAGGGAGGATGATGATATGGTCAAGATGTTTGAGTGTGGAAATGGCATGCCTTTCACCTCTGGTAAGATTATCTGTATGGTCGATAAAATCGGAAAAGTTAGGTTGGGAGATTCTGGAAAGGATATAATTGAGGTATTGTTCGACCGGGTGTAGGGAAGAAAGGGTGGGTGGAATGTATTAGGAAGGAGGTTTGAAGATGGAAAAGGTAGGTGGGAGGCCGGGAGGGAGTTTTGGGTTGGCAGAGGTGAGAGAGTCTTCTTTGGGAGGGTTAGTTTTTAGACGTAGTGTGCGGGCAAAGGACTGGACGTCGGCAAGGAGGCGAAAATGATCAAATTTGGTGGTGGGACAAAAGGAAAGGCCGCGTGAGAGGAGTTCATTCTCGGCAGGGGTAAGTACGTGGGAGGAAAGGTTCAAGACTTCATCTGGTTGGCAAGATGAAGAGGTGGTGGCAGGAGTGTGCGAAAAATATGAGCGCTTCAAAGGTTTGCGGGTTAAGAAAGTGTGGGTCTTTTTCAGGATATGAAGTGATGGTGGCGTTGGGAATCCCAGGAGGTCCGCAAGACAGGGGGTTTGACGGATGAGTGGCGGGGAAGGAGGTGGTTTGTTGACCTCGCCAGCTGTTATGAACGGAAGGGGAAGACCAAGTTTGAGGTGCCGGACGCAAAGCAGAGAGAGTTTACGGAGAAGTCTGTTGCGATGTGCGGTGATATCATTAGCCGCTTGAAGGAAAGCGGCACGAAGGTCGGATATGGATTGCGAAGAATGACGAAGATAAAGAACGAGAGATTTACAATTAGCGAAGTGGGAGTTAGAGAGGGTGGTATAATGGTGTATGGTGGAACGGATAATGTGGATAGAGGCGAGGTGATACGTGAGGGCTAGGGAAGCGCGGATAGGGGGAGGAAGACCTGAAAGAGGAATTCTGATGGTGAGGCATTTGGGGGTGAGTCCAAGTGCAAGGCAGGAGTTGAGGAATTCAATCTGGCAGTTGAGGGTAATGTGTCTACGGAGATGATAACGGAGACGGGTCAGTTCCATGGTGTAAGAGAAAGATAAGAGGAAAAGACGACAGGAAAGAAACGTAAAGATATAGACAAAAAAGGAGAAAAAAGGACGGTATATATATTAACTAAAGGAAAAGAAAAGGTAGTGATGAGGGTGGCAACAAGGTGTTGAGGGAAGCCCAGCGGACACTCACCAAGTTGAGGACCAAGCTGGCAGGCTGCTGGGGGCGTCGAAGAGACACGTAAAACACACGAACACAAAAACACACGCAAGCTTATCGGGCCTAAGCCCCCTACATATATATATATATATATATATATATATATATATATATATATATATATATATATATATATATATATTTATATGCATGGCAACAAAGTGTTGGTCTCTCTCTGTAGCTGATGAAGGAATAATTCAGAATTATATATATATATATATATATATATATATATATATATATATATATGTATATATCCCTCGATGTCTTCAATGTTTGCCAAATTGGGTTATGTTGTAGGGCACGTGGAGTTGAACATTAGGAAGAAACTGTTTGCCCCTGTTATGCATGGTTGCCTACCAATCACGCATATTGTTTTTAATAATTGGAGTTTCGGTATACTGCTAAGAACGATAAATTAGTTAATTAAATAAAGTAATCAGGAAGTATAAATAACGTATTTGAGGTCTTTAATGCGCTTTCACGTCATTTAACGTACGTTGAGCTAACTTGTAAGTTTAAACAAGAATAAGAATTTGAAAAAAAATTTACATTTTATCAAAAGTACGACCATTTTTATTTTCATCGAAAACCTCTTAAAAGTAAGCCCAACATGTCATCATTGTTGCAAAAAAAAACCCAATATGGAGGTGTTTGCCGTTTGCCGATCCACGAGCCCTACAAAATATCCCAATTTAATTTAATTAATCTAATTTATTATTGGCCTTTACATTGGATCCACCAAAAACAATATGAATATACATATAAAATACAAAAAGTAAATAAACAATATACATAATAAATACCTATGAAAACGCAAATTAAAAATACGTATAATAACAGTATAAGATGGACGTAATTAAAATTCATAAGATAAGACATTATTGTCTGAGATGTTCGCCCCCAAGGAGGCACGGAGGAGCGAAGACCTGCATGAAATATACAGCAAGGGTGCCGCCTTTAGTAATGTGTTAATTAAGGAAGAAATGCGATAAAAGAGCGACCTTTGGGATATAGATAGTCGGAAAGGTAGAAGATGAAAAAGAGAAATCAAACGGGTAGAACTTAATGGAACACGTAGAGAAAAATGTGAGCATATATCAATGGATCTTTAGAGAACATTAACCGAAGAGTGAAGGAATTGGAAATCAAAATATTGCCTCCTGAGATTCCGAGGACACAGTTTAAGAGCGGCGAAAACACCTTGTTTACTTAGCGAACGGAAGGCAGGAACTCGGTTCCTCGCTATTGCAGGAAAGAAATTCAACGGGCGATAAAGACACTTGAGTTTTGTCGGAGATGCTCTGGCTCACACTGGACAGCAGTAGTCCAGGATTGAGAGAAGGAAGGCTAAGAAGAAGGACTTAAGTGCTAAAGGGTCATTTATCTCCTTAAATCGGTAAAGAAGGCTCAGAATAGACATAGCCTTAGATGTGATTTTATCAATGTGAAGAAAGAAAGAAAATTTTGCATCAAAATTACACAAAGATCTTTTCGAGAGAAGACCTTTAGGATAGGAGTAGCACTAATAGAATAGAAAGTAACGAAAGGCTTATTTCGCAGAGTGAAAGAGAGGACAGTACATTTATTAGGATTCGGAGAAATATCCATATTTGACACCAGTCGGAAAGCTTCGAAAGACAGTTTTGCAGACAGTCGTTATCGTTTGAATTATTAATTTACTTTAAAACCTTACAGTCGTCTGCGTAAAGAAGGACGTCACACTTATGACTTTTGACAGTGTTAACTAAGTCATCAATGTAAAGCGCAAAGAGAAAAGGTCCAAGAATACTTCCTTGTGGTACACCAGATTTTACGGAGGAAAGACATGAACGAAAACCATCAATTACAACTCTTTGCGTGCGGGAGTGTAAGAAACTAGTAATTAGGGAGAGAAAATATCCAGGAATGTTAATCCACAGTATCGAAAGCTTTTGCTAAATCTATGTAACAAACATCCAGTTGGGATGATTTTTCGAAAGCTTCAGTAATATCATAATGTAAAACAGATAAATTTTCTAAGCAAGAACTCCCAGGTAAAAAACCATGCTGTTCAAAGGGGATGTATGGAAGAGTGAAAGAGAGAAGACGCTTTAGAATGATTTTTTCAAAAACCATGGAAATTACTGGAAGGATGAATATAGGGCGATAATTTTCAACTTCCAGCTTACTAACACATTTCAGTATGGGTGTTATATTGGCGGATTTCCATTGATCAGGGAATATTCCTGAAATGTAACAGCGATTGAAAAGACGGGCTATCGGATGACATAAAATATTACAGGTTCGCTTTAAAAAGAGGGCGCTCACATTGTCACATCCAGTAGCCATATTGATATTCAAGGAAGCGAGCATACTATAGATTTCTTCACTGGTAGTGGAGATTGATGAGAGGGAGTGTGAGGATATTTCTACAAGATATGGGTAATTGATAGGCTTAGATGGGGGTGTGAAATTACATGTGAAGAAATTGTTAAAAGCGGAAGGCCTTGCTTCGGATGAAAATATTTGAGCATTATAAGTCACACTGCTCGGGATCCTTTGAGACCGGCGTTTAGTGTTTAAAAGCGCCCAGAAACGTTTACCATTAGTAGAAACAAAAGTGGAATACTCCTTTAGCCAAAACAACTAGAGGGCTGCAAAACCCAATGCATTTCGCCAACAGGCAGTTGGCTTCCAGTCACTGTTGAAACAGGTTCTACCCCTGACGATGCCCACCTTGTGGGCGAAATGCATTGGGTTTTGCAGCCCTCTAGTTGTTTTGGCTAAAGGAGTATTCCACTTTTGTTAGTTTTGGCCAAAGTTATTGAGCTACTATCAATTATTAGTAGAAATGTTACTTGTAATTGAATTAACCTATTCATTATAATCTCGCCAGAGCAAAAACCGAGAGTGACGCCTGATATTTCTGAAAGTATTAAAGGTGTGGGGGTTTGGGTGCACTTAATATAACTTCCAGCAGGCAAGTTTGTTTCTTAGGGCTGGAGAGGATTCGGCAGGCATCCAAGGAGGCCTATTCTTGGTGACACGACGGGGAGGGACAAGATCGGCAATGGCACTGAGAACTAAGTAAGTCGTTGTAAGTCGTAGAACAATGACACAGCGTCGGCGAGGCAACCAGCCTCGAGAAGAGTCCAGAGCAAGAAGGAAAGAACGCGGTTAATTGCCTCCCAGTCTGTCTTCTTCCATACTTTCACTGACCGGTTCGGGGGAGGGTAGGGTGAGCCATCGGATGTGCCTAGGTTGTTAAAGGTCGCCAAAAGGGAGAGATGGTCGGATTCAATAAAATCCCTTCTCGGGATGACCTTGCAGGACTCGAGCGATGTCATGTCAAGATCCAGTGTTGCCTGATTTCTAGTTCCATACATGTTACACTGAGAAAGGCCAATGACGAAGTGCTCCTTGAAATATTTAGCCATTGGTTCAACAGCTTCACGATTTTGAGGGGACGACCATTTTAGGGATAAATTGAAGTCTCCCAACAAAATAACACCGCCAAATGATCGAGCACGAAAAACTGAATCAAAGCAGTTTTCTAAAACACAAACACTACTACTAGGCGGAAAATAAAAACAACGGACCAACACTTTTTTATGCTTAATGAAGATTTCTGTCCAGACAATTTCACAATTAGTTTCTAGGTCCATTCGCCTAACAGCCCTCAAATTAGACTTCACTGCAATTAAAACACTACCACCACGAGATTTTCTGTATCTACGAAATATGCTGAAATAATAACAGAAAGGTAATTCCGAATCGGACACACTCTCATTTAGCCAAGTCTCGGTGAGTGCAAGTATGTCAATGTGATTGAGTTCTTGGAGGGAAAGGGTCAAATCACTGATCTTGTTCTTAATGAGACAATCTGGGATGAACGTGGCCCGGGATTCGGCTCAATGTCCCCGCAGAGCAGTAAGAGCAGGAAAAGGCGGAGGAGACAGCGATGAGGGGAGGAGGTAGATTGCCGGCGAGCACGAAGATCATAGCCGGGGACACCCGTCGGAGGGAAGCGGACTAGGAATAGGCCTTTGAATTGAATTTCCTTCTAACTGAAGGACTCCTCACCAGATGAAAGAGTATTTACACGAAAAAATGTGAAAAAACGTCGACTGACACAAATTAAACACAATTATCATAAGAATAACCGTAGAAACTGCTATATATGGCGGAGCACAAGAGCGACGTGACCGCCTAACCGCCGTCATCTTGGGCATTTTTTGGAAAACATTGAAGACATCAACGGAGAAAAGTGGTCAGGTTGACATGGAATGCCACACGCACGCGCACGCGCGCACGCACGCACGCACGCACGCACCCACCCACCCACCCACCCACCCACGCACCCACGCACCCACCCACCCACCCACGCACGCACGCACACACACACACACACACACATATATATATCATTATATATAGACGTTCCTTACAGAGGAGGATATGATATATAGGAGGATACTAATGTTTAGAGACTTCCAGATGAGCTGGAGATTCGAAATTTTTTCTTAGGTATGATTTTATGCAAAACCGACTAGAAAAAACGAATCTTGAAAAAGTGCATCAATGCGGCCGCTAAAAATTCGCACTTGTTTAAACAAAATTCTAAGGTTTATGTATTTTTGAACGTGCTACGGAGCTGAAATTTTTCTTAGGGTAGAATTTGTAAATAGGGATTATAGAAATATTGATATTTTATTTTGTGTTGCCGTTAAAAATTCTTAAAGTTTAAAAAAATTATAACTGTTTAGGTACTACGGGATGACATAGGAAGCTGAAATTTTCAAGTTATTTTTTACAGAGTAGTGCATTTGCACAAATAAACATTTGAATCTCCCAACAAATATATTGCAGCGGCCGTTAAATATGTTAAAAATTTAAACAATTAGAAAAATATTATTTCACTTTTAGAATATGGCAGAAATGTGTAGCATTAGTACCCCATAATGGTAAAAGTAAAAAATTCTTAAAATTGCAAAATTTGGGGATAATTTTATTCTATTATTTTTTGCATAAGGGAAAAACAAAAATCGCTGCGGAGGTGAAATATTTAGAATTAAAAAATATTAGTAATGATGAAATATCTGTCTGAAAAATGAAAGTTTTTTCAAGGTGAGATGATATGCTTGAAGAATACAAGCACCTTCTACTAGTATATATGTGTGTGTGTGTGTATATATATATATATATATATATGGATGTCAACAAGGTGTTGGGATGAGGAAACCCAGTGAGCACTCACCAATCAGACGACTTCAGGTTGGCGAGGCCCCGGGGATGTCGAAGCGACACACATCAGTTCTCTCTCTGTAGCTGAAGAAGGAGTAGTTCCGAAAGCTTTACGTTTGTGATGTTTCTGTGTTTTTGTGTTATTTTACGTGTGTCGCTTCGACATCCCCGGGGCCTCGCCAACCTGAAGTCGTCTGATTGGTGAGTGCTCACTGGGTTTCCTCATCCCAACACCTTGTTGACATCCATATATTCATTTTACCTTTCCTTTTCCGTAAGTTGTTATATATATATATATATATATATATATATATATATATATATATATATATATATATATATATATATAAACTTAAGGAAAATAAAAGGTAGTGATGAGGTGTTGAAGGAAGCACAGCGGACACTTACCAAGTTGAGGGCCAAGTTGGCAGGCTGCTGGGGGCGTCGAAGAGACAGAGAACACGCACAAAAACACACGTAAGCTTTCGGGCATATGCCCTTCTTTAGCGATGGAGATAGAGTAACATATATATATATATATATATATATATATATATATATATATATATATATATACACACACACCGTATTCTCCTGAATACAACACGATGTTTTTTTCCAAAACATGATATTTTAAAGAATATGTACTTGAAAATTAAATTAACGTGATATCGCAGGGTAGTTTAATTGGTCCGTTATTATTTATAATTTATATAAACGATATATGCTCAGTAGTCAGAAGGAAAATTAGGCTTTTTTCGGACGACACCGTCATCTATAGAGAAATAAGCAATCCGGAAGACAATCAGTATCTCCAAAATGACCTGGAAGCTATTTCTGCATGGTGTAAGGAATGGCAGTTAGAGAACAACCAAAAAAAAAGCTGTGTCATCAACTTTTGGAGAACCAAGAGTATCTCGTTGGATATTAATTATAATCAATTAATTACTCCGTCCAAAGAATAATTATTCGTTCGACGGAGTAGTGATTTCAGTTTAAGAGTCACGATCTATCGTGATCTCTAGTGGGACACCCACATTCGCCGATTGATAAGTGCCGCTAACTAAAAGGTGGCCTTTATAAGGAGAATAGTTCGAAATAGCTCCGAAAAAGTGAAAGAATTATGTTATTTATCCTTGGTTCGACCACAGGTCGAACATACTTCAGCTGTGTGGGATCCATACGAAAAGGGACTCACTAACGAGATAGAAAAGGTTCAGTGCAGGGCAGCTAGATTTGTAATGAGGAATTACGATAGTAAACATAGCGTAACATCGTTAATAGAAAATCTGAAATGGACATCGTTAGAGGAACTTAGGCTGCAGACTAGATTTAAACTACTGGAAAAATTTATGTCGGAGGGACTAGCGAATGAGATATTAGGACTTATCAGAAGTCCGACATATCTCGGAAGGCAGGGCAGTGAGGATAAGAATCGCGAGATCGACTGTAGAACGGAGCGATATAGAGGATCATTTTTCCCTAGGACGATAAGAAAACATAATAGGAATAGATAACGTAGGAAAACTATGGACCCTTCCATCCACCAAAAAGGTGACTTGCAGGGTATTATATAGATGTTATAGGAGAGTAATTAACAACATCGTGATAAAAAATTCTGATGGGAATGTGTTCTTGTAGTAACTTTTGAAACTCTTAAGCCAAGTGTTATTTTATGTTTTACGTTCTGATTATATTAATTTATTACTAAATGAAGTTATTTAATTTTATATTGGGCAGGTTTTTAGCAGTAACATTGGAAGCCGCTTACAAGTTTAATAAGCGTTTATTACCGCTTACAAAATTCCCTACTTGTGTGTAATATCTTACTCAAAGTATTAAAAGAGAAATAGATATTCTCCTAAAGATAAAATTGATATATTGTGTTGTTCGTAATTGTTAAGAACTGGCAAATAATTCTTGCCATAGGGTCTTTCCATTTCTATTAACAATAGGTGAAACAACATAACTTTCGGTATTACATGATTTACTGACCATATGAGTTTTTACATAGTCATGACTTCTTTACTTTAAACTATTGGTAGGAGATAAAAATATATTAGGGTAAAATTTTAACCGATTGTAACCGTGGTGTACATTTGGCTAAAACTGGTTCAACGAAAAGTTAACATTTTTGTAAACAGAAAGATCCGTAGCAAATGGTACCAGTCAAGAGTGAAGGAACGAATGAGGCGAAGGAAACGAGCCATAAAGTCCTTTCACTTAATTTTTTCTGTCTACTTATAACAAGAACCTTACCCCAAAACTTTTGTTTTGCGTAGCTATCTCAATCTGGTACTTAAAAAATCTGATGTGGCCACTACATGACTTTCTCCATATCAGCAATATTTCTAAAAATTCCAAATAGATAATAAATAATAAATGTTTATAAAATGCGAGAAAATTTTAGACTTGACAAAGAACAGAAATAAACTCAAACGACAGCCTTCTGATGTTGGATATAGCTACAAAGCTCCAACAATTAAGAAAAGTAAAAGGAGCGTTACTAAGACAACTAAGCATCAATTGTTAACAAAAGTCGTCAGTAGGTGGCGCGGTGGTGGCAGCTAAAAATGTGAGATATCTGATAAAAAAATGCATTATATGTAGAAATTTTTCAAACAAAGAAATAAAATTAAAATTCCTACATCTTTTATTCCAATACATTGTTACATTTATCAAATATTTCAAAATAACGGATAAGTGACAAGAGTAAACACCAACTTCCGCTTGACCGATTTTTGCCAAAAATTAATCAGTTCTTCTAACTTTTATAAAAATGTTAAATATAAAATTTCGCGTTGACCTGATTATTAGTTTTTGAGTTAAAGCACCTACAAAAGCTATCTCACACATAGACCGAGAAAATGGTCAAAATGTTTTCAGGGGACCTCAAAACGTGTATTTCCCTTGAAATCTAGAAGTCGATTTTTTTCATGAATACAATACTTTCCCCTATAGTACGTATATGGAGAAAGTAAAAATAGCAGCTTAGCAACAGAATATTTGTCTTTGATTGGAACGTAAAGTTTTTGAATTAATACGCTTATTTATTCCAATTCTTTCCTAGAATTTATACTTCGTTTGTTTGAGTGCTAAGAGATGAAATGTTTGTATTCCACATACATTTCCGCCAAAACTATTCCTTTAAAGGGTTATATCTAATATACACGAATTTTATCATTAATTTGCCCTTTTTACTCTTTAAATTCATAAGTAGGGTAAATATAAAGACAGGCTCTTGTATTACTTCACAAATAGTCCATCATTTTTAATTAACCTAGTTAACCCGGCATTTTAAATACATAAAATCTTGCAAAATATTTAAATGTTTCATTCATTCGGTCTTATTTTCGTTGACAAAAAAAATGGAGTCAGAGTCGCAGCTATATAAATCTTTCGAATGGGTGTCATAACAATCTCGAAACGAACAAATTGTTTTGTGTAAAACACATGGGAAAACTCTTGCGATGAGCTTTAGAGGATAAAAAAGAATAACTCCTTTATTTATCAAACAACAGAATCACTTTTTCGCCACAGAAAAGCACATCAACGTTTTCATTGTACATGTACTCCTCTAATGAAAAGAGGAATATCTTCAGTCTGTCGAATACGTCCTGCAGATGTTTGATAGGAAATTTAAAGAAGTAAATACGTCACAGCCTCATGGAAAAGAGTGAATGAGTGCGAGAGAGAGAAAGAAAGAGATACCTTTCAATGCCAAATCCTTCTTTCCTCCTATCCCTCCCCCCGCAAAAGATAAGAGGCAAACTTTCTGCCTCGCTTGATTCCTTCCATTCTCACCCCCTTATAAAATCCCCCGCACGATGCCTTCCGCTTTCCCAAACGCCCCAAAATGCTCCGAGCCCCCAGGAGGCAGCTAATCCTGTCACGCCATGATTTACTACCCAAGCATCATCCCTTTACCTCCCCTAAAAACCCCTTCGCTCCCTCAGAGCCCCTTCCTTCCTTTACCTATTTCCCTCTCTCTTCATCTTCAATACTCCCTTTTCTATCTCCTTCCTTTCTTTCCCTCTCTCCCCCTCCAGCCAGCTACCCCTTTCTCTCTTCCTACTCTCATTTTCTCCCTCCTTTCCTTCTTCCTTGTCTAAAACTCCCATTACGCCTTCTCCTTTCTTTCGAAATCCTACCCTACTGTGGACCCTCCCCCCTCCTCCCTATCCTTTCTCCACCCCTTTTTCTCTCTCCCTCTATTCACAAACCTACACATACAAATCTCCTTCCGCCTTTCCCTCCCCCCTCTCTCCCCCCTCCCTCTCCCCCTCCCCTCTCTCCCAACCCCTTGCCCTTGTGCTTCGCTTCCGCAGTTTTCTCCTCCCCCTCCTTCTAACCCTATCCTACGCCGACTACAAATTACGTCGCCCCTTCGGTAAAAGGGACTCTTTGATCAGTTAACCAAGGAAACCGTATTAACCGCCTGGGGAGTGGGAGAGGAAGGAGCTCTCGGTGCATTTCGCGATATTAACCCTCTTCATCCCGCTCCACTCAACCACTCTTCCGTACATCGGTGGCGTGGTGTTTCCGTTTGTTTCTCCGTTCTCAAGGCGTCGGATAATTGCGGCAACCGGTTTCGGTAATTAGTTATTGATGGGATGGGAAGGATTTTGCCACCGCGGCATGCGGGTTTGTTTCACGACCCGAGGTTTAACTAGTGCCATTAAACTTGCGCCGTGATGGAATCTAGGATTGTCGCGAATCCTACGGAGACGTGCATATATGTTTGGAAATTAATAATAAACTTATTTTAATGCCGCTGGATCCGTTTTACGTTTGAATTGGCATCAAATGACGTCTTATAATCTTAAACCATATATATTCAGGTTATCGAATCACGTTGGATAAAAATTGAGTTCTTAAAAGCTTTGGAACATGCTTTTACTTCGGTCCTGAAAAAATTAATCTTGGTGAAGACCTTAGTAAGGTTTAAAAATATTTTAAAATTATTTACCGCTCTGAAAATAACATTTTATGGTGTAATTTGGTGGAAAATTGATAAAGCATTTATGTTATTTGTATTAAATTATAAAATTAGTTCAATGGGGGACTGCCAAAATATTTAATTATGTTTTTTTATTCTTTGTAAATGACTTAATTACCCCCGTAAACATTTTTTTGTTAAATCGTCTTCATTATGCAAAATAATATTTAAAATAACACTTAAATATTCCGCGAAAACTGCATCTTGGTTGGAGAGCGAACAGTAAGGGGTACGTGACGTCATCGCATGCCACTCGTTTAAACGTACAATCGTACAGAAAGCACGCGGTTTTGATACTTCGTCCTGTTGCCTTTCCTGATAACGTAGCTAAAATGGAGAATATGGAGCTTAAGAAGGGTTATAACTATTGTCTGGTACCTGGTAAAATGATTAAAACCCCGAGAAAATTGTTCTTCACGCTACCGAGCTCCTTGGGAAGAAATAAAAAGCAGAGAATATTGTGGTTGAAAGCCATGAGGAGATACGCATCTGATATATAGGAAATTACAAATGCATTTGTCTGCGAAGATCATTTTAATCTAAGTACTAGTTATATGTATGCACGTAATTTTATTGCTTCGTATTTTAGTTCATGACTTATGTCAGCATTACATTGACATGGCATATTTCTGGAGAATGTTGAAAGAGTAAATTATATTTTTATGTTTCAAAGATTAGCATATACATTTAAACAAAACCTCCATAATGTAATATACCTATTCTAAATACGTAGGATCAAACTTACGGAAATCGTTGGGCTATGGGTTTATTAAGCAAATAATTGCTGTTGCAGTGCATATATTTAAATACCAAGTTTTTGAGCAAATCCTTTTACATTCGTTACATATTAAGTTAGTTCTCTAATTTAAATATTTAAATAAATTTGTTCCCATAATATCCACGACAGCATGGTATTTTGAAGGACCATGTTTTTCTCAATAAGGGCAGTCATGACACTCCACAGACGTGACTAAATCTTCTTCTTCATCTACAACTATACTCACTTCATAACCTCTTTATTTTATTCTATGGTCAGGGCAGATCTTGCCTTTAGCAATACAAATTTTTCCTTCTCGCTTATGTTTAACAAATCCAACAGCATTACTAACATAGTCTTTCCTCATTGACCACAAAGGGAGAATAAAGCCATAAAAGAAACGATGAAATTCGCGACATATACAAAAGAGACATGCAGTTCCGACAAACACTTCTACAGTTTTTCTTTTCACAAGTATAGGTAAAAACTAAGGCAGATAGACACTTAAAACAACAAACCTCACCACATTTCCTATAGAGAAGACAGACCGAGTCTAAGTTTATTCACATTAATTTTGTAAAATATTTGTAAATATTTGACCTGATGATCCTGTAAAATCAGATGATGGTGATTATTCACCGAAACCGGTCGCGTTTTACATCATATATTTTGTGGAAATTAGCAAAAGTTTAATATAAATAAAAAATACTATCTAGCATTGTTCACGTTTATTTTATTGTGGAATTCCACTATGTCTCGGCCTCGTCCAATACCTTTTGTATACTTATCTAACTACATTTTACTTACTAGATACTAAGACAGCATGGGAAACAATACATAAATAAATATTCTATAATATTAGTTAAAACTAGAGTGGTTTTATTCTTTTAATATAAGAAATCTGTTTTAAGACGTCAATCTATCTTTTACATATCTTCTGCGTTTCAGTCGAAATAATAGTAGTCTTACAATGACTGAAAATAAAAGCGCAACATCGAACTTGTTTTATCAATTAAATGCAATACAAACCTATTCGCCTTCAATCCACACATTTCAACATCTGAATATTGCTCTCTACGACTTACAATGTACCGCAAAAGCATGTACGAATCAACGTTGGGCAAATTATCAGATCTACACAAAACCCTTCAGGTACCATTTTGCAAAACGCAAAGCGAAATAAATGCAGGAAGGTGCAGTACTTTTACCAATATTTCTTCTAAGACGGCGTATAGAGGAAAACAACAGAATTATGTCTTTCAAGCGTCTATTTCTATATCAGCACAATGGCTTCTAGCACGGCTAGCATCGGCTAACATGCTTGTGGCATGCACTGACGTCATTAAACTCTCAGCAAACTTTGGCTACCAATCGGATGTGATCGGGTTGGGCATTAACTCGTCCGTTTTAAATTGTTTATTTTTAAAATAAATATATCCTAAAAATTTAACGAAAAAACTTTATATTTGCCTATAACAATAGCCATACATACAATAGCCATACATCAAAACTTCATAAAATTTTCGGTGATTCCCGATATTTGACAGTCCCCAATTGCTCGTCAACAATGATGGGCACGCATGTGCAAAGCATCGAATTAAAATTTGAACACTCCAAGATGCATACCTTATCTAAACGTTAATTTAAAATAGCAATATAAAGAAACAAATCCATGGCTAATTTTCAACGTATATGGAATATTACACAATAAATGACAACTATTATTGCTATTGTTACTTCATGATTTCAAACATTAGTATTACTTCCATATTATTCCTTAGGTTCCAATTCCTTATGTAACCTTACCGCATCACAAAAATATGGTTGAAAACAATTCAAAAACATATTTGTTCAAATAAGACCTACCCAACACGTTAAATCCACCCAAACACGCAAAATAATTTAGCAGGAAATGAATTTTCATTCAGCTCGCCCTTGCAAAACGACGTTCCTTGAGAAAATTTTCGACTTGAAATCGCCCGCCAAACGAGACGCAACGGATACAAACGATTTAATTTAATAAGCGTCGTATCCTGGGGATTCATCATTCTTTATTTTTCAAGCTTCGTAAAGGCGGGAATCGGCAGCCTCCCCCGCCCGACACGTAAACTTCTTTGACAAATATCCCCCGTTTTGATGACGCAATACACGCGGCTGTTTGCCTCGCGCGGCTACCTAATGATTACAGAGAGCCTTCTCTTGCGAAATGGAGTCGTTTCGAAACCTTTTGTTACACCCGAAGGGAGAGGGGCGCGTAGGTGTAGTTCCCCTTATGAAACCCGGCGCACGGCGCAAGGGAAAAGCGACTTTTCTTGCGCCCCCCTCGCTTCGTCCTCCCACCTCAGACGAGCGACACGTTCTGCATCGGCGTTATAATGGTGGCAGTGAGGCGTGAGAAAATCCGACAGTGCGAATCCTGGCTAATTTCGGCGCCCGCTCGTTTTATTTTTTATTTTTCAAAAATCGTTTTCGGTCCCTGATTCTCTGTATTTCGCTCGCCGTTTCGCTGGCTTGAAATATTTCGGCAATTCCGCGGGAGCTCCGGGGGCGATTGAGTCTCCCTCTTGTTTTTCGTCAATCTTCCGAAGTTTTATTTTTTCCGAAAATGTGGGGGTGTTTGTATGCCTGCGTGCGTGCCTGTGCGTGCGATGCCTGGTTGCGTGACTGTTTGGCTTTGCATGTGTGTGTGTGTGTTTGAGCGGATGACTGATGGAATTTGTCGCTCCCTTTTTCCCTATCTACTCCGAAAGGGCGCGATAAATTGAAGAATGAAAATTTAAAATCCGTTTTTACAATTATACAACGCCGCTGGCTACAGAATATAAACTGCATTGGCAAATATACTTTATAGTATAACTGAAATTCGTACACTGAAAATAATTATTCCCATTTATAATTTTAAATAGATTCTTCTTACATATATAGGATATTATATATATATATATATATATATATATATATATATATATATATATATATATATATATAAACTTATGGAAAATAAAAGGTAGTTATGAGGGCAACAAGGTGTCGACGGATGACCAGCGGACACTTACCAAGTTGAGGACCAAGTTGGCAGGCTACTGGGGGCGTGAAAGAGATAGAAAACACGCACACAAAAAACACACGTAAGCTTTTCGGGCATATCATTCCTTAATTTCGCAGAAAATGAAAACTATTATCTTATTTAAATGGGTAGTTCAAATGCTGTCGCGTTGGTTTATTTAGGGGTTAAGATCTTGCTGTATGGTGATTTTTTGAACGCTTGGATTATGCAAGCACCGATAACACGTATATAATACTTCGATATTTTTAGCGACTGATGTTGCCATGATGCTCGGAGCAGCTAAACAATACAACATCAACAGAGACTGCACAAAGGTGAAAAGAGTTGTCAGCAAAAATACTATTAAATATTGTTCTACTTAATTTACCGCATCATTTTCATTAAAAAACGTATTGAATTTTTGGATAAATATGTTTTATATTCACTTCCAATTTCTCGTTGACTGAAGTAAGAAATTCGTTAAAACTTATGTTATCAATAAATTGAAAATATTTATGTACGGTTTAAATGGATGTGACTGAAAATATCATATATTTACTTATCAATATTCACAAAAATTATCCCTCTTTATGATTGATTACTAACGTGGAGGTCATATCAACATTTTGTCAGTCAATTTCTGAAGCATCTGCAAAATCGGTCGAAGCAAGATTAACTGTTTCCCGAAAAACTAATCATGTTCTGCAAAGTAAATTCCGCATAACCGCCATCAACTTAATTCAATCGCCTTGTTTAATAAAGCGAATTACCACGAGTCCACGATTATACGTACTACTCATGGAGCATATTTAGACACGAAACAATAGCGGGTCGCTGGAGGTGAGAAGGCGACGCCATGTTAACGTAACACGAGACCAACTGCCGAAAAAAAATCTTTTCGTTGTGCCGTCGTGTAACCGCGGCACCGTCCGCATAGATCGAGCGTGCTGCGGGAGATAAGGTCCGCGGGATATAGACTGGGAAAACAAGGGTAATTTCGGAGCGTGAGGAACGGTGCCGAGCCAACGGCTATAGAGACTCCCACGGGGTTTGATAAGGCAGCGAATTGTGGGTCGTTGTTCCAAGGTTTTTGGGTCAGGTATTTTTGTTTCCCAGCATCAACCATTCATGAATGTTGAGTCGATTTCCACGCTCTCGATTCTACACTTGACTTTTCTATTTTTTTTTCGTTCAAAATTCAATGTATGCAGCAAGTCAAAGATGCGAGATTTTTATCAAAATATCCCTTTGTATTTCTTTCGCCTTATGCTTTAGCATTTTCGAAAAAATACGTTTTCCTCTTGCGTACACAGATTATGGGGAGCACAACGATTTTAGAGAACTCTTTTACAATTTACTTTCATTTAAAAAATTAAAAAAAATTCAAATGTGTATAAATTAAATTAAGGTAATAATATCATACTAAAAGCCAGTTGCCGCTACGCTTGCAATTAATTTGTATTAATCTTACCCCATCATTCTAAGTGTAACCGCGCAAAATTTTCTTAAGTCAGTCAGAAGCCTGAGCACTAAAAAATTATCTGAAAGAGGAAACTAAGGATACGTAGTCTACCCCTTGGCATCTTTAGATTTTCTGCGATTTTACAGCAATGTATTACTCTAATGCCGTCGTCAAAATGTCACACAGTTACTCTTATCATCAAATTGCAAACTGATGCATAGGCCTGTTTGCATTAATAAACATTAAGCATGTAGAATATAATGATTTTACTTACGGAAAAGGTAATATTCCAGTATTGAAATAAAAAAAGAAGATTTTTTCTTTTAGTCAATCGTTTAAAACGCACTTAGTCCAAACGCGGTTTACTTAATAATAATTATCTGAAATTATTTGCGTTGCAATATATTACGTTTGACGTAGATAAAACAATAATTTCGATGGGAATAGTTTTGAAACGAGAAAAAAGTCTGCTATGACCGAGAATCGAACCCGGGTCTTCCACTTGCCGGGCGGATATTCCAACCAAGAAAACGTCCGCATTCAGAAATGAGAAAACTGATCTGCTACGATAGTTCAGTGGTAGAATATCCGCCCGGCGAGTGGAAGACCCGGGCTCGGTTCTCGGTCATAGCAGACGTTTTTCTAGTTTCAAAATTATTCCCAATTTCACAGTTTATGCCTGTCTTCATAGGATCTTCGGATCACTTTATTCCATCAATTATTTCGGTGTTTCATAAAAAGCGCGAAGCAAATAACTTAATTCTTTCGTCTATTTGAAGGATTACTAGATGCTTATTGAATCGGAGGCAACAATGCGGGTCGGCCTAGCAGCACCCAGAAAGAGTACGAAAAAGTCATATATTATCGAAAAAATGCGTATTTCTGACAAATTCTTCCATGTAACGTCAAAATATTGAAAGAATATGTCAAATAAAGCAAAAAGGAGAAAATTGGCCCATATTTACGTATTTTGTTAATAAGAAATAAAAAATCTTGCACCTTGAAAAATTGAATATCCCGCGTAAAATATAATTGTCTCCCGGAGTCGAATCTGGGACTTTTTCAGGGATGTTTGATTTTTCTAGAGATTATCTCATTTTGGAAAGACCAAAAGTACCGCGACAGAAAGACAGATGGACACTTGAGAATTATTATATAAGGATTATAGATCGCAGGATTAAGGGTATACTTAGATATCTACAGTTTAAATGCGACTATGTTAGAAAATATCTCTAACTCTTGAAATTCATCCTCGACCCCGATCTGGCAAGTTAAAGTTTGTCGAGAGATGCCTCATATCGTGAAATTATAAATTTGTTTGTAATATTGAAAAATTATCAAAAAACCTACAACACATGAACATAAAATCTACATTAATAGATTTGATTTTTACAATTTACCAATTTTAATGCTCAAAATTGTGTCTCTGATAGGATATTGGAATAATACTGCAGTAATAGTTTCAAAGCCAGGTTTTTTTCCCAACCCTGGTTGTACATTTGTCTTTCTATAAGATCTGTAATCAAAATTTTATTATTTTCATTTATCTCCGAACTTTTCTCATCCTATTAATTAACCATCCAACGGATCTCTTTATGAACAAAATCAAATAAAAAATTGGTAAATTTAATTATAAACATAATAAAGAAGCGGATAATTTCACCTTAAGATCTCGGCATGTATTTATCAACATTAAGGAACAGGAAACTAAATTAGTTTAAGGATATGGACATTCTCCTCACTTTCAAAGGATATCAAAACCAGACGGGAAAATATGTAAGTACTCAAGATTTTTTTCCTTGCAAAACTTTTCGTTTCCCTTCTGGTACGGCGTCGAAAAAGAAACTATCGTTTTTTGATCCTTGACAGGTGAACCCTTGGACAGTTTCATTAGTGCCACTCAAAGGGCTCATACTAAAAGGGAAAAATGTCGGAGAAAGAGGATATAAACCTCATTCTCATCTCTCTCTCTCTCTCTCACTCACTCGCTCTCCAGACACACACACGTACATTCCCTTGGGCAACTCTCCGTCCATCCTCTCGAAGATTCCCGTCTTTCGCTAGCTTATATTTTTCCGCTAGCTTGAAATTTCTATATCTTCTTTCATCTCTCTAACCGCCCCTTCCAGTCAAGTCTCAATGTGTCCCTTCCTTCTCCTTCTCTCACTCTACACACACACACAGATAGACAGACATTTAATGAAGAAGAAAGATAAAAAATGGGTTGGACAGGAAGGATATCATATAGATGTTTGCTATGTAACAGGAGAGCTACTGTCGATAGGTCAAAGATGAGATGAAATCTCATCGGGCAAAAAGTTTTCGCCAGAGACAGAGAGAACTCAAAACTCATATATATATATATATATATACACGCGCGACTTGTTGGTACTTGCATAAAAAGTCACCATACACCAAGATAAAAACTCATAAATAAACTAATGCGACAGAATATGAATTGCGCAGAGACTATATAAATAAGATAATAGTTTCCATTTTCCCAGAAATACAGGCATCTTTCCGGAATTTATAAGCTCGCGTCCAAGTTTTCGAATTTCAAGTTTCATGGGTCAGATCGACTTTTTTAAAGCAATTTTAATCATCATTAAGACAATGGCCTATATTTTACACTAACATTTATGTAAAATTAAGATATTTTGCCTGTCATCATTCATGCCCTTTAGTACATATCCGGATAAAAAATTAATTAAAAATTATCACGTCATCCTATGTATACGTCGTTGGCTGAAATCAAATGAATTATAATGCAGTCTAAGCATTAAATCAATGCTCTTCATGTATGGAAAATCAATTCCCATTGAAAGGCATTGGAGTCGTTGCTATGGCAGTTAATATTTTTCATTGTTGAAAACCGAAAAACCTCTCATAATTTTATGATTAAAATCTAATTTTTACGCAAGTTCAGCATAGATTTTAATTCTGCCTTCAAGAAAAATAAACCGCGTTCTTTCACTCACAGTATGATGCTAGTCGCAAATTTTTATCTTAATTTAAGTAATTTATAAAATCAAATTTATATAGTCTTTCATAGATTTCAATGCTTTTCTTATGGGTGTTTATAATTGGACATTGTGGTCAAAAACACCCCTTAAATATAATATTTTCTGAAATTTCGGATTTTTTCCAGAGATTGTATTAAATTACCTATATTCGAGGCAAATTTCAGTACTGTTGCTTTTTTAGAAGTACCTTAGGTTTTATATAATATATCCTATATCCTACAAGTAGTTGGTGCTTGCATTCAGCAAGCATTTTAGTCCATATCGAAAGTAACACCGTAGGTTTTCGAGGGAATGCAGTGCATCAGGAAGTCCATAACGTCACTAATGTTTCCTGTTTTTGGATTTTGACGTCGTTATTAGTTTACGCCGTGGTTTTAAATCATTTGCATTATAATTCAGTTCACTGATTCTCTTTAGAAGCAATAAATTAAAGCTATTATTATATGCAGTTCATCAACTTCATCATTGAAAAGAGTACCGTTTTTTTATATAATAGCATATATCGCGTTTTAAAATCATGACGTCATCATATGTATAGGTCTTTGGTTGAAATCAATGGGACAATGAGAATTTCCCTATTAAAAATCATTAAAGCGATGGTATTATATTACGGATTTTCCATTCCCATTGAAAAGCATTGTACTGGTTGCTATGGTATCTGAAGTTCTTTATTGTTGAGCATCTGCTTTTCCGATTAAAAACTCATTTCATCGTCAACTCGGCACCGATATGTATATGGTCTTCAAAAATAAGAAACCACATTCTCTTCGCTATCGAATCGTTTTCCTCCCGCGTTTCTAACGGAATTATACCTAATTTGTAAATGCAAATTTATGAAACTCTGCACGGATTTCCACGTTTTTCTTATGGAGAATCGAAATAGTAAATTGGGGTAAAAAAATCCACTAACAATTAAAAAATTTAGATATTTCGATTTTTCTGGTTAGTCGTATTAATAGTTAGTTGCATCAATAAGGACATAGAAACGCTAGAGGTCTGGAGTAATAAAAACTTTCTTAGGATTAATCCAGAAAAATCAAAGGCCATCTTAATTGGTTGCCCTAAGATATTTGCCGCAATTAATCAATCCCAAAGAATACCGTTCAACATAGCAAATTCAACTATACCCTAGTGTAAAGAAGCAAAGAATCTTGGATTGCTCATAGATGAAACCCTCTCTTGGGCACCACATGATATAAATGTGTGTAGAACAGTAAACTCATCTCTTCACGCACTTAGGAAGTTAAGTAGTAGTACCCCAGTTTCTCTAAAAAAGCATCTGGTAACTCCACTCATTATTCCGCATTTGACTATGTTGATATAGCGTACCAAGATTTATCTCAAGAGTTGTCGTTTAAGATTTAGAGAACTCATATCGCGTGCATTAGATATATTTTTAACCTGAAGAAATATTCAGATTTCAGATTCACTCGCCAAACTAAACTGGCTAAATTTGGAGTCCCGTAGACGCCTCCACTTACTTTCCTTACTATATCAATTACTTACTTCTAACAATCCACATTATCTTGCAACGGAATTCAGGAGTATAGACACTGAACACTACCGTAATACCAGAGGGTGCCATAAACTCCTTATTCCTCAACACAGAATGCTAATATTCAACAAGTCCTTCATTGTAACTGCTTGCCGACTATAGAACGAACTTCCCCAAACAATAAAAAATTTGCACTCGATATCATCATTCAAACGACTGCTATCTATCTCTCCTATCCTTTTGAAGGAACAGTTAAACACACTTAATGCTTCAATGTTTCTCAATCTTGATTTTGACAAAATAATCCTCATTGTGAATGATTTATACTTCTTTATTTTATCCATTTACTTATTTTTTCTCCTTTATTTTTTCTTTAGTCATACTAGTGTTATTATCTATTCATTTCGTTATTTTAATATCTTCATTCCATCAATGATGTATTCGTATTGTGCCAAAATTTTCCTGATGAATAGTTTAAGTTTATCATGTATTCATCCTTTGTTCTAAATGTCAGTTATTAATGTCTTTAGTGAATCTCAGTAGGTTTCGCAGGCTTTTCACACCCCCTTCATGTGTGGGTGTTTTCCTGTTTTGGGTTTTTCGCCTTGATTTCATTATTCAGCAGTCCATATTTTCCCCTCACAAAATTACATCTTTTCAATTTTTGTATTTTTATTGTTACTTGTATTTACATAAAGCGCTACGTATTATTGTATATATTTCATGACGAGGGGTTAGGTGGAAGATGGGACTTTTTAGTCTCAATCTCGCCCCAAATAGAAACCACATCAATCAATCAATCAATCAATCAATTGTATATCATTCTGCCAAATTTCAGGCCCGTGGCATATCTAGAAGTATCTTAGGTGTGTACATCATATATATACATATATGTATACACAAACACAAACATGCACGCGCACACACACACATACATAAAATCGATATTGCGCCCGTTATAAATTATTTAAATTTAAACAATTAGATAAATGTTATTTCACTTCGAATTGTGCTATAAATTTAAAATTTGGCAGAAATATGTGGCATTATTAACTCAATGTGGGAAAAGTATAATATTCCAATAATTGCAAAAATTAGTGATTGTTTTACTCCATTATAGTTCCATAGTGAAAAAACGGAAACCGGCCTAGAGGAGATATCTTTAGAATTACAGAAATATTTCTCATTATTAAATATCTCTCTGAAAAATGAATGTTTTTTCAAGGTGAGATGAAATTCTTGCAGTATGCAAGCACCTTCTACTAGTATATATATATATATATATATATATATATATATATATATATATATATATATATATATATATATATATATATATATATATATCATCATAGGTATTCTCTCCGTAGACAGGTCCGTGATTATTCTTGGTTAAACCTGGTTATCCATATATTCCTATTTTCCGCTGTCCTCTTCATATCTTGATGCCTCTCTTTCCCTTTCAAATCGTATATAAGCTGAAACCTTTTCCTACCTCTTTCCCTTTTCCCATCTAGTTTTCCTTCTAACACATCTTTAATCATACTCTCTCTCCTCAGGTAATGCAGTTAGTCTTCCTCTTTCTGATAGTCTGTATAAGCATTCGCTTCTCTCCTATTCTTCGTAGCACTTCATCGTTTTTCATCCTTTCTGTCCATTTTATCTTCAACATTCTCCTCCAAGTCCACATTTCAGAGCTTTCCAAGTATTTAATGGCATTTTTCCTTAGCGTCCATGTTTCTGCCCAATAAAATGCTATACTTCATACATAGCATTTTATCAACTTCTTGCGGATATCTTCCCTTATATTCCCTGTAAGTAGTTGTTTCTTTCTCCTGAAAGCTGCTTTTGCTTTTCCTATTCTAGTTCTAATCTCATCCGTACATTTTGCTTCTCGTGTTATGATGCCTCCAAGGTGAAACTTGTTCTAAAGGCTTTTCCCCAATAGTTATGTTCAGATTCTCTTATTTACCCGATATTCGAATGACCTTGGATTTTTCTGTATTTATTTTCATACCGTATTTTTTACCTGTTATCACTAGTCTATTTATCATTTTTTGTAGCTCCTCTTCCTTTCTTTCTAGAAGTACTTGACCATCTGCGTATTTTGCTGTTCTTATAATCCTTCCTCCAATTTTGAATTCCCCTGTGCCTTCTAAAGCTTCTTGCATTAGACTTTCTCCATATATATTGAATAGGGTTGGCGATAGGCAGCAGCCTTGTCTTACTCCTCGACCTATATTTATTCCGCAGGTTTTCACAATCTCAAACCTGACCTTTACAATTTGATTCACATATAGATTCCTAAACAGTCTCCTGTCTTTCCAGTCTACACCTATATCCTTTAATGTCTTCTTCAAATTTACCCAATTTACTCTATCAAAGGCCTTCTGCCCGTCTAAGAAACATGCGCAGATATCTTGACTGTACTCTATTGCCCTTTCTGATATGATTCTAACTACCCCTATAGCATCTCTAGTTCTTCGTCCTTTTCTGAAACCGAATTGATCTTCCCCTAGTATTTCTTCTGCCTTTTATTAAGAATCCTCGTGATGGTCTTCGATGTGTGTGACAGAAGGCTTATCGTTCTGTAATCATTACACTGCATTGCCTTTGGCTTCTTCTTTAGAGGGATCATTGTTACTTCTAAGAAATCCCGAGGCCACTCTCCCGTGTCGCAAATCTTATTAATTAATTTCGTGATCGCTTTTATTCCTTCTGATCCAATGACTTTAAGTATCTCAGCCGGTATTCCAACGCTGCCCGTGGCTTTCCCTTTCTTTAGTTCCACTATCGCTTTTTCTACTTCGCTCTCCATAATACTTGGTCCTAAGTTGTCTTCTTCAAGGTTTTCCTCATCTTCCAGTTCAATTTTTGCCGCTCCTGCCTGTTTGCTATATAATTCCTTAATGTATTCTTCCCATACCTGTGCTACATCCTTTGTTTCTGAGACTATCTTCCCATCCGTATTCATAATTCCCATACCATGAATTCCTTTAAATTTCTTATCTTCTAACTCCAGTGCTCTAGTGTAGATCATATCGTACCGTCCTAACTTCTCCATTTGTTCTATTTCATCACATTTTCCTTTTATCCAATTTTCTCTAGCTTTATCTGTTACCCTTCTCAACTCATTGTTTATGCATCTATAGTTGGCTCTACCTTCTTCAGTGTTAACGTTTTTCCATTTTCGTCTCTCATCCATTTTCTCCAGCATTTCCTTCGTGATCCATGGTTTTCTGTTTTTCTTCTCTTGTTTTCCAATCTCTTTATCTAAGGTATCCTTGATACTGGTTTTAATTTCATCCCATTCTATATCAACGGTCTTCGGTTTGTTTTCCAACTTTCTTAGGTTATCTTCCAACTTCATGCTGACTACATCCTGCCTTTCTTTCAGTTTTTCTAGGTCCCAGGTCTGTCTTTCTCTTCTCGTTTTTCTAATTTGTTTGAGCTTTGTACTCACGTCAAGTATTAGATGGCTGTGATCTGAATCAATGTCCGCTCCTTGAAATGCTTTGGCGTTCTTTATGCTGTTCCTGAATCTTTGTTTTACAAGGATGTAATCTATTTGGCATCTCATTCTATCTTCTGGGCTTTTCCATGTGTATAACCTTCGTTTATGGTTTTTGAACCATGTATTGGTCACTACAAGGTCATTATTGATGTAGAATTCTACGAGTTTCTCCCCTCCTCGATTTCTCTTTCCAAGTTCGTATTGCCCGACAACATTTTTTTCCTGTCCTTCTCCGACTATTCTGTTCCAATCTCCCATTATTATGCAGTTTATATATATATATATATATATATATATATATATATATATATATATATACATACATATATATATATATATATAGTTCTCTCTCTGTAGCTGAAGAAGGAGTAGTTCCGAAAGCTTTACGTTTGTGATGTTTCTGTGTTTTTGTGTTATTTTACGTGTGTCGCTTCGACATCCCCGGGGCCTCGCCAACCTGAAGTCGTCTGATTGGTGAGTGCTCACTGGGTTTCCTCATCCCAACACCTTGTTGACATCCATATATTCATTTTACCTTTCCTTTTCCGTAAGTTGTTATATATATATATATATATATATATATATATATATATATATACACACGAGAGTAGTCGGTGCTTGCACACTGCAAGCGCTTCAAAAATCACAATACACCTAGATATAAACTCGTAAATAAACCAACGCGATTTCCAGCGCAATAGCACTTCAGTCAAGTGGAGCCTTTATGTATTAAATAATAAATTCCATGAGTAATAGCAGTATATTTATTTTTTTCCGTAAAATTAAGTCATCAATCCGTAATTTCAAAATTTTCTGGCAATAGGAGTGTGTCCAAGTTTTCGTATTTCAAGTTTAGTGACTCAGATCGCTCTGCATGAGCAATAAGAATAATCATCATTAAAACAATATCCTACACATTAAATTTATGGAAAAATTAGGATATTTTCTGTTCGGATTATGGAATTATCATCCATACCTTTAGCGATTATTTGGATAAATAATATCGAGATATAGGTATGACGCAATTATATATAACATTTGAAAAGTTAAAATTTGTCGAAAGACTACGAAACACATCATTAACATACCTTTCACGTTTTACCTTTTGTGATCCCTTATAGCCCTGGAGAAAAACCAATATATTCGCTCCTTATTACAGTCGATAACACCAATTTTATCGTCTGTTTGTGCTTTCAGTAGTACGTGAGAATTACAATTATCTATGATTTACAGTGCGTGATGCATTTAGTGTTTTGGATAGAGTAAAATTTTATATATTATCGGAAGAAAATAATGGTGATGATGTTTTAATAATATGCATGATTTTGAAAATTAGAATAAGTTAACTTATATGCTTATGGGAATAAACTTGATGTAAATTCAATCGAAGAAAAATGAAAAAAATATAATTCCGTAACTCGAATTATCTATAACTCGAATAATTGTTGCTTTCCTCTAAGATTCGAGTTATAAGAGTTCCACTGCATATATATAAATATTTAAAAATATATTTCCATAACATAAATTTTCTATTACTTGAATAATTATTAATTTTCCTTGAGATTCGAGTTATGGAAGTTCAACTGTATTTCGTTATGATGGCATTAATTTCCATTAAAAGCATGAAATCACTGCAATCGTACAGTATAATATCAGATACCTTTAAAAGCAACAAGGTCGTTTCCATAGTATTTCAATATTAACATTTTTGAAAAGAGGAAATAATTCACACTTTTTTCCGATTAAAAGCAGATATTTACACTAATTCGGTAGATATTTGAATTTTGTCTTAAAAAATCTAGAACGCCGTTCTTTAAGATAGACGAATATACTTGTAAATTCGTACTCCAATTTTAAGTAATTTAAAAATATATTTTTTTAAAGCCTTGCACTGAATTCCATGCTTTTCTAATGGGGTATAGAAATGGAACATTTGGGTTAAAAAAGCCACTTAAATATTAACTTTTTGCGATTCTCGAGTTTTCTCGTCGGTTATGTCACTTGACCTACCTACATGTCAAATTTAATATTTCTAGCCATTCTAGAAGTACCTAAGCGTTTTGTGTCAGTGAGCGAGTGAGGCACTAATAGCTATCTCTATTATATTGTACAAGGTGAGATGACTTTAGCCAAGCGCAGCTAGTTTTCAAAAACTCTTGTAGAGGGTGTGGAGTAACATTGAAGTGCTGCAACCTAATGGAACACATTATAACTAATAGAAGTTGTGCTCAGTACAAAAAGCTTCAATGAATACAACACGCTATAAAAATTATAGTTAATATTTAAATGAAAGTCTTACGTTATAATGTTAAATGAAATTAATAAAGTTGCTGTATACGTATAAGTTTAATTTGATTATCGGTATTTATATTTAATTTCGATTTTATTCCAATTAAAGTTGTAATACAATCAAGTTCATTGAACTTGAAAGAGAACATTGTGATTTAACTCGACAACCGAATATACCATAATTTAACGTAAATAAGAGGCATGTAGCTTGGGTTATGATTGTAAAATGTGAGCAAGAATGATGAGTAATTGATTAATTAAATGTGATTAATAATTAAATTAATTATAGGAAGTCATTTCAGGTTTTATGGCTGAAATCATTCACTTTATCCCAAATGTAAAAATTGACATGTCAAATGATTCAGCAATTCCTTTTAACATGCATTGCAGATAATTCGCAATAAAACTGTCTTATGCCATGAGAATAAATATATTGCAAGGACAAACCTTAGCCAAAGTTGAAATTTTTTTAATAATTATTATTTATATTTATTATTTATATTTTTATAGTTGTATAAAACTCCTTAAGCCAAAAAAATTGTAGGGTAAGCCCTATGCATTTCGCCCACTAAGTGGGCATCTTCAGGGGAGAACCTGCCTTGGCAGTGAACAAGGTTCAACTGCGACAAAGATAGAGGAGAGGTTTAAAACGAAGAACGAAAAAACGAAAAACAAATGAGGGACGAAAAGAATTTTATGCGTCAAGTTCGGTCAATTTGTATAAAGTTTTGTTAAAAATCAGTATCTGTGTTCATAACATTGTTTCTGTTTTTATAGATATGAAGATTTTCTAACGAGTTAAGTGAATGATTGGCTGAAGTTAACAATGTTAAATCCTCTATGTGTATACTATGTCCAGTTTCGAGGATATGAGTCGCTACACTTGATTTCTCAAACCGATTGTGTTTGTAATGGGCTAAGTGTTCTTTAAATCGTGTTATTAGTTTACGTCTAGTTTGTCCTATGTACATTAAATTGCAATGTGAACATTGTATTTTATAAATTCCGGACTTGTTCAAATTCTCCGTTCTGTCCTTAGTGCTATCTAGTAAATTTTTCAAACTATATGGGTTCGTGTATGTTATTGTGCAATTCTTATGTTTGAAAATTTTATTCAAGCCTCTGTTTAATATGGGACAATACGGTAGTTTTATATATTTGTTGGCTTTATTGTTGTCAAGTTTGAAAGTGGTGGAGTTGGACAACGTTTTTTTAAGATTGTGTTTCCTTATTAATTTATTGATTAAATTGGGATCAAAACCAAGTTTCTTAGCAGTTAGTTTTATATGTTTGAGTTCTTGAACATATCTATCTTTGTTAAGGGGGATGTTGCACAATCGGTGGGTTAAGAATTGGAAAATAGCTGTTTTTTGATTCATGGGATGGAAGGAGTTGTTTGGAATATAATTGTCAGTATGTGTTGGTTTCCTGTAAATATTAGATATGTTGATGATATTTTTACAATTTTTGATTTAAAAAAACAAAAAGTAGAAGACTTCGTGGATCAATTAAACAACTTATATCCATCCATAAAATTTACTTTTGAACTTCAAGAGAACAATACTTTACCATTTCTGGATTTACTAATCATCAATAACCAACAACAAATAGAGTTTGATATTTACAGGAAACCAACACATACTGACAATTATATTCCAAACAACTCCTTCCATCCCATGAATCAAAAAACAGCTATTTTCCAATTCTTAACACACCGATTGTGCAACATCCCCCTTAACAAAGATAGATATGTTCAAGAACTCAAACATATAAAACTAACTGCTAAGAAACTTGGTTTTGATCCCAATTTAATCAATAAATTAATAAGGAAACACAATCTTAAAAAAACGTTGTCCAACTCCACCACTTTCAAACTTGACAACAATAAAGCCAACAAATATATAAAACTACCGTATTGTCCCATATTAAACAGAGGCTTGAATAAAAAATTTTCAAACATAAGAATTGCACAATAACATACACGAACCCACATAGTTTGAAAAATTTACTAGATAGCACTAAGGACAGAACGGAGAATTTGAACAAGTCCGGAATTTATAAAATACAATGTTCACATTGCAATTTAATGTACATAGGACAAACTAGACGTAAACTAATAACACGATTTAAAGAACACTTAGCCCATTACAAACACAATCGGTTTGAGAAATCAAGTGTAGCGACTCATATCCTCGAAACTGGACATAGTATACACATAGAGGATTTAACATTGTTAACTTCAGCCAATCATTCACTTAACTCGTTAGAAAATCTTCATATCTATAAAAACAGAAACAATGTTATGAACACAGATACTGATTTTTAACAAAACTTTATACAAATTGACCGAACTTGACGCATAAAATTCTTTTCGTCCCTCATTTGTTTTTCGTTTTTTCGTTCTTCGTTTTAAACCTCTCCTCTATCTTTGTCGCAGTTGAACCTTGTTCACTGCCAAGGCAGGTTCTCCCCTGAAGATGCCCACTTAGTGGGCGAAATGCATAGGGCTTACCCTACAATTTTTTTGGCTTAAGGAGTTTTATACAACTGTTCAACTTGGAGCCAAAGTGATTACGAGCTACCATCTACTGTTATATTTTTATATTTATAATAGATGTATGTATAGCGCACACTAACAATGGAGACTGGTAGGAAACCTCAAAACTAAGCAACATGTATTAGAAAAAAATTCTCTAGAATGAATAGATACAGAGATATGGGAGGACGTTGCCAGTCTCATTCATTTGCTAGTCCAGCTAGCAAAACGCATTTTTGACTGGATGGCGGCGTGCTGGATATCCATCTGCATACGTCCTGACTGCAGCGTAGGTCCGGTCACCAAACGCACCAAGGATAAAGTGTATATCATAGTATACGTGTAACTTGTAGTCCATATTATTTCCCCTTCCGTGCTGACAGCGTACTGCTATGGAACGACTGCATACTGCGCGCTGGGTGTTGATCACTGTCGTTTGTGGTATTGCAGTGAGCTATCTTTGTCTTTTCCATGCTGTACATGACGTCTTGTGATCCTTGGTCCTCTCCAAGCATGACTTCATTCATGCTCCAATTGACAGTTCCTTTTTACCATGATATCTCCGTACCTATTCATTATAGAGAATTTTTTCTTATACATTTTGCTTAGATTTGAGGTTTTATACCCGTCCCTGTTGTTAGAATGCGCCATATTTCCTACACCCTGTATACAGTAGAATCTTGATTACCAGACATCCTTTTATCCGTTACTTACTGTTATCGTCACCCTGCTAGATTTTTTGTTTCCAAGTTTGAATATACATTTATAGTATTAAGAACTGCATTCGTCCATGTAGAATTTCTGTTATGTAATGTTTACCTGTATATGGCATTATTTCAGCCATTCCTAGAAAAAATTCATGTTATTTTCTCGCTTATGTTTCTCGGAATCAAACCCATACGTTTTCACACACAAAAACAATTCTCGGAATTAACATCCCTTACTGTTTCCGTTTGTCGCTTAAAATTTTCTGATAGTTTTAAAAGATCAACCTGTGTAGTAAATTCATATGCTCTACATAAAATGCCGGAAAACGGAGACGCGTATCTTTTTGGATTTAATAAAAAAGTTTGAAATCCTTTAATGTTTAAGGAAAGGCGAAAGTGCTTCCAGTTTAACAGAAATATACGGTGCTACAAAAACTACCATTAACGATTTGTAGCAGGATGGTGACAAAATTGAGGATTCGGTAGGCAAAATGGAAGTGAACTTTGGAATTTTAACTCGAAGGATAACGATGAAATGTGCCACTCACAACCAACTTGATACCGGAATGTTTCGGTGTTTCGTTCAACAACGGAGTAAACGAATTCCTATAACAGGGCCAATTATAACACAGAAGGCCCTGAGATAAAGGACAGCATTCGCTTTTCAGGTAGCAACGACACTCAACGCTCAACGTTCAACACTCGTCGTTACGAAATAAACTATATAGATATATAAACACACGGCTACATTGCAATCGGTAGCTCACATGGCAAAATGGAACGATCATTGGGAGGTGCCTACTTTATTGTATCGCAAGGAGTATCAACAGAGAGAAAATAACGTCGTATACAGATGGGAAATATTAATTTTGAAATTGGAAATTGGAAGGTGATATGGAAATCGAATTCTTTTGAAGGCTTTCATCTGGAAATGGATATAGAAGATGGCTGATGATGATATATATACTTATACACACCCGCACACACGTGCGAGTCTTCCGCTTCACTTATCCATATTTTTGGCTCAGCTATCTTGCTCCAGCCGTGCATCCGGACAAACAGAAATTGTATATCGAAGAAAATTGACCTTCCTTCAAGTCGTTTCATTGAGTCTTTTGTTTTTACTCTTTTCGTTATGGACCTCCTGACATTTCGAGGAATTTTGAATTTATTTTTCAACTCTTCGCGAAATTCTAACCTATTCTTTATATATTTTTTGTTTCATCGCACTGTTTACGGTCATGTTTTTATCCAACAACGGATACTGATTCAGATTATAGTACTTTTTTCGAGGTGCCGTAATTGTTTGTCAATCTTCGATGGTCCCAAGCAAACTACAACTTCTATGAGGAAATCTTTGATTAATCTGTCGTTACAAGTTCATTTGCACGAGAAGTTTTTTCTGCAATCGCTCAAGCAAACTAAGAAAATTTAAACGAAGTTCTCAATTCCAGGATAGGCACTTAACTATCATGACTTGAAATATCAAGTCCTTGTCTTAGAGATTCCTAATAGTAATAACAAGATTATTGGAGACAACTAATTACTTAATTTTTCTAGTTTTGATACTTAACTGTTTATTTTGGAATTTATTTTCCGTCATAAAACGAGCTCGATAACTCTCTAGTGGAGAATTCCGCGGAATAAATAATTAAATCTGTTATTTTCTATGTTACAAGCAAAATGCTATCGGCAGTTAGCTATAAAAATAATTGTTTTTATTATGAAGTTAAAGATGGAAATTTCAACACAAGGCCTTATTTATACCTTATGCAAGGTGCGGCTGAAAGAACTCCCCACTCCACGACTCCACTCCCCACTCCACGACACACTCCCCACTCCTGTACCCCCACCCCACCCCTAGCTAAGCCCCTCCCAAATCGGGGAGTTCTTTCTGCCGCACCTTGTACCATTTCAGGTAAAGATATTTCTGCTCGAAGATATTTAATTCGTAATTGCATGTTGTTATTGAGTTTTTTAAATCCGCCAATATTGCAAATATTTCGGTAAAATAATTACCTATATTCTTTAAAACTGATTCTGATCTAAATTTCCTTATGTCCTAGAAAATCAATTCTTATCTTAACGAAAAAATTCAGATTGCGTTAATACAGCATTTCTGATATAATTACGGCAGGATATAATGATATGAGGGTTTACTTGCCATCTCTTTCCTATAGCATATATTTTCTTCCAACTATCGTAAAAATTAATTTGAAACTTTAAAAATATTTTTATACAAGTTTTACTCATTTGTACGAAATAAGACATTAGATGATATGAAGAGACATCGCAGTGACGGTGAAAGCTTTTCGGGTAAATTGAAATGGAAAATACACTATAAAATTTGCTTTATCAAGTTGACGTCATATAAGATGTTTAAGAATATCTATAGATGGGTGCCACAATTAAGATATGTACTATTCCAGAAAATTTCAAATGAGGAAAATGAACGGAATGAGAGCAGTTTTCTAATAAATTTTCATGTACCTTCGCGTTCCTTATCAAATTCTAGAACTTACTTAAATATAATTAACAGGTTTTCAACGGACGTTTTATTTTACATTTATGGAATATGTAAGGCAATAAAGGGAATAGAGAATAGCAGCGCACTGTTATTCTTGAATAACTACATAATTTTCAGATCCTTATTCTCTTAGAGGCAGTAAAGGAGCAAAAATGAGTATCGAGTATCGATTCGAGAATAAATTTGAAATTAAATAATTTCATCGCGTGAGTACATTTTTATAACAGGGTAAAACCTATAAAAACGACCTCCTCCATACTCTTCAAAGTAAGACACAGACGACTAAAGAATGTGACCCCTCCTGATAAATTTTCGGATTCTCGGCTGAAAACTGAAAGGTTAATAATTAATATTTCGATTAACTCGATTCGCAAATCCCTAACTCGTTCATGCCACCGCCATCCAGGGATGCTTCGACATCCCTAATACATTTATGTATTTTTTTCCCCCGATTTCGACTTCCTTCGGTATTTTTTGCTCATCGAAAGGGAATTCGGTGTCTCCTCTTCCTCCGGCCATTTCCCCCACCCCCTTCTATCGGATGGACGTCCCTTTCGTTTCACAATCATTCGGACCAACGAAAACGGACAAATCATGAATTTATATCCTGTTTTCCGGAGGTGTCCGCGCATGCCATTTTTTGTCCCACGATTTTATCTTTTTATGGCCGAGGCCGATTTAGTTACTTTTCATGTTAAAAAAAATGAAGGCGGTTTTACGATGTACTCGCTGGGATGGAAATCGTGGCGGAGAAAATGAAATAAATACGTACGATTCATGCGTTGAGGTTGTTGATGTTTTTTATTTTTTTTTCAGCTCAACGCTCGTATTTTATTCTCGTGCCTATAAAATATATATTGACTGGAAATAATTCTTTTGATCGGCAATATTTCTTCTCTCAACCGAAGCAATACTCTCGTGTGTTAATAACGAATTTATTGTTCCAAGCACTTCAGAGAGAAATTCGAGAATAAGCACTTAGTATAAAAAATAAAATAAAAATTCCTTGTTTTTTCAAAAGTTTATACATATTCTTGAATGTTTTCAGCCATAATACGAGATCAATAATTTTAATATGAATTTCTGTGAAACGATTACTGGGAGTAGATACTATACGTTAGGAAAAAATACTTCTCAGATGCTATATTGAAGTTTGGTTAGATTGGCCAAATAATATGCTTGCATTGGCGATTTTAACAACAATTAAAATATTCGCGCACTTTTTAGTATTCGTCATGCTTAAAGAGATATATCCTTCGACATTTATCCTGTATTACTAAGATACGAGCCAATCACACAGTATTTCCCTTTTGTTCATACAAGTACAACAGATAAGAACCAAAATGAACTTTTTTAAAGTACAGGGTAGTTATGTAGTGAAATACAACAGAATTTTACTTTATATAAGAATCTAAAATAAGACACTCCTCATGTGGATTGATTTTAACAATAAGACGATAACAACACATTGGCAATAAAAGGTCAGTTAAGTACAAAAATCTGCATTGCATAGCAAATATCATCCCAGTTAAATGAATTCACGACAGTAATATTGCCAGATTAAGTTCATCACTCCAGAAGGTACGAATTTTCACTCATCTAATTATGCTAAATATGATATTTTTTCAAAAGCAACGATTTTATATTTTTACCATCCCATATTGGGAGAAAATGCCGAAAATCTCCAGTCTAGAAGTAATCCTGTGCGCATTTATTCATGGAGCCGAGGAAATTTATTCGCTACGAAATCACCATATCTCTTCTCTAATTGCTCACCGTCGCGAGCGACTTCAAAATTCTGCAGTCACGTCGCAAAATATACTGTGAATCGTTTCCAGGTCCGTTTTAGGGGTCGTTATATGCACAATTGCAGACCTCGAGGAATTTCCCTCCGCGCCGTGGGGCAAAAATATTCCGCATGCAGTTATCGAGAGCGGAGTAAAAATGGGAGAGTAGAATGGTAAGAAAGGGAGGAGAAAAAAGTAGGAGAGAGGGCGGGAAGGAAAAAATGATGGCGAGCGGAGAGGGACTGGAGGGTGAGAAAAAATGACGATCATTTCCCCCTACGAACCATGATTACGGAAAAGATATGGCGCCATTACGTCAAGGAGCGCGATGATTCATGGGCGGCTTCCTCTTCCCATCCACCGACCCATCCACGTATCCCATAACCACCCACTCCTTCGCCATTCACCTCCTCTTCCTCCCGCTCCCGCCACTTCCTCCGCTTTCAAAACCCCACCTACTCCCAACACGAGGGATGCTCCACATCCAGGCGGCGCCCTCAACACCAAATCGCAGATGTGGAGAATGTGGTGGCAGGGGGAGGGAAGAGAGAAAAAAGAGAAAGCCCCCGCTTCGTACCCCCTCTATCGACCGCTCGGGTGAAGTAACGCCGTTACGTCATGGAGTCGGGGATGAAGTAATTTGCCCACACCCCCAAGAGTCTTGCATCTCGCCTTCTTCCCGAGGCAAATGTGACGATTAAAAGAAAAAGGAATGGCAGAGGAGGAGGGATACAATTTGGCTTCCCTAGCATTCATTTTAATTCTTATTCCTCCATTATTCTTCTCCTATCTTCCCCGCAATTTTCCCCATTTCTCTTCTTTCGCTTTCTTCTCACAACAACCCACTTACTTTCTTTCACTTATTACATTAAATTGTATTTCGCTTCCTCTCTTTTCCCTACATGCGATCTAGGTATGCATTTTTCTCTTCCATTCCTTTAATACTTAATCGTTTACTTCTCCTATTATTCTTTCATACTTTCCATTTCGTAATTTCAACATCTTTGTCCTCATATCTCCCTGAAGGCTGTGAAATTCGGAGATATTACGCTCCTCAATACCAATTCCAGTAGTGCTAAAAGTAATGCAAGTTCAGCTCTGGCGACAAGATTGTTTCCTAATGTGATTAAAGAAAGGACCAAGTTCTACCTTTCTCTCTTGAACACCGTGTATAGCTATCATATAACCCTTTGCCGCTCCTTCGACTGGGTCTTGATATTCTTTGATACCGGAAGATTATCCACTCGCATTATCATTATCGTAAGAAATCCATCATCCTAATGAAAAAAGAAACACTTTTCTGAGCTGTGATGGGTAAGTTTTCCAGCGTACTCATTATCAACAGAATTAGGGCGCAACAAATTATTGCTTTTAATGCTTCAAGAAGTTAATCGAACGCTGAGAGATTTTTGGTTCTATCGACATAGCTCTCCCACTTATTTCCCCACGAATTATAATCTCCTCTTAGTTTCCTCAAAACCGTATAAACCCTTGTAGGTTCAGGAGTTATCCTTCCGATTTTCCTTAATTTACACGTACAATTCGCAATTTTATTTATCGCCGGTACGGGGTTAAATTTTAAAACCCTTGTCCTAGTGACTACGCCATCCAACCGGTAACTCACAAACGATCAAATGCGCGATTTTTTTTACTCCATCACTAAAAAATGCATGACGAGGCCGAAAAAAATGTCTGCGAGAACCGCTAAGCGATATCGCTCTGGATCAGTTCTCGGCATTCGTTTGATTCAGCGAGTGAAATGAAATATTCACGGGACTCGGCGGAACTGCAATGCATCCCTAATACCCGTTTTGCGGTGGACACGATTAAACGGAAGTTACGCAACCACCGAAAAGAAAAACTCATGAAATATTCACATCTGTGCTGCAAGGGTGGAAAAATTCTGGGGGTAAAATAAAAACCATAACGCTCTCCACCATCCTTAACCGCACCGCAAAAGGGAAATTGTTAGCTCGTAGAAAACGCTAAAAAGCGAGTGCTTCTCCGCGGGCACTGAAATTAGATAGAGGGAGAGAGAGAGAGGGGGGGTTAAAAATAAAAGAGAAGGAAAGTTGGATTTTTAAAAAATTAACGAAAATAATGCGCGAGGGCATTACTATTTTGTTTGAGGAGAGGTGGCCGAGAGATATGCGAAAGAGAGAACTTTCAATAGTGCGGTTACGAGGAGGGTTAATATATGAACGGCGTAGCGCGTGCGTACGCAGTCAATGCCGTATGGATAAAATATAAAATGGAAGGGAGATGAAGTGTACCACTCCTCTCTGGATCTCGAACTCTTTAATGGTCCTTCTTACACCCCTTACGTCACGAGAGGTAGCGAGGAATTAAAAAGAAAGAAACGGAGGGGAACTGGGGTGTACAATGTGTGAGGGGGAGGGGTAGGGAATGACGGTGGAGGATAAGTGAGGGTAGCGGCAGACGTTGAAAGTCATTCGGATTAATTAAAGTACGCGAGCACTTCGGGTTCTCTCGCGAGGAGGAGAGATTGAAAGGGGAGAGGGGAGTGGAGGGAAGAAGGGAAAAGGGGGAGAGGAAGTGGGAGGAAGAGAAAAAAAATGCTGTAGGAGGAGAGAAAAGTGGAGTAAAAACCACGTGACTGACTCCGGTGGAAGGGACCGTGAGGTGGGGAATGAATGGAAGGCGAAGTAATGAAAAGACAGGGGAATAGGAGGGAACGGCTGTATTGTGAAGAGTTTTTGAATCGCGTTCGGACCTTCGCGGCGGAATATAAAAAATACACGAACAATTAATAAATGATGCTTAAACAGGCGTACTAGGTGATTCGTTTATTAATCAAACATTTAGGAGAGGGTTAAATAAGTCCCGAGATTCTGGATTAATGGATGGTGTTGTTTCTTTCTGTGTAAATGAAATATGGAATTTAAAGCGCGTCGCCATTTGGGATAAAATGATCGTAGAATTACATTACACTTACGAGTCTCTAAAAATATATTTTCTGATATATTCGTATATGCTTTAAACAAAATTTAAAATTGTTTTTTTTTCTTCTGATAATGTATCAAATTTCGCATATTTTAACAGTATAAACATATCATTTTCCCAGAATCCGTGTTTTGGCTCATAGGTGATTTTAGCAAATTATTTTGAATCTTTGCTATTTATTCCATTTTTGCCACTCAAAAACTAGCAAAATTTTCTCTAATCAAAATATTCATAATTTGTATATATCGAGTTTTCTTCATATTTTATGAGCCTCTTCAAAATTTATTATGCAAATAATTATTTAAATGATTTTAGTATTTTTGTATATAATATAAATGTTCCGTTATCAAAACTTTTCCCAGAAAATCAACTTCATAAATTTCGCCTATCTGCGACAGATGAATTAAATTCCCTATCATTTTTTACAAAAAAGATTTGCGACCAATGACGCCCTCATTTCGGGTTATAAATTAACAGTCTTGTTCCAGGGCTGGCGCAACTGCTGAATACACTTAACATAGACGGGTAGATAAAAAACAGAAAGATTGAATTGGCAAATTTAGTTTGAAAATGCCAAAACTTGGTTGAAAAGCGCACCGGTCAAGCACTTTTCTATCGTACTGACTGCTCGCCTCAGGTATTGCATTTTTTAAACTCCCGACATTTCGTTCTTAGGTTTTGTGCTCTTATATTCGACCCGTACGTCGATACCGAGAATGCGTATAAAGCGGAACGACTCGGGTTTCCGTGAAATTCTTCAAACGGGTCAAATTCTCATACCGTTCCATGACAGCAGCAAACTATTTGCGCATCATCTTCCTTCCAAATTTATTCTAGGAATCCACGGCGACCATCGTGTTTTTGTTATGACTACGAATATCATAAAAAAGTAAGATGCTAGACTCGGAGGGAATAGGAAGACATTTCCCATATTTCCACCGAATCAAGGAGTCGCCTTAGCCTCAAAAGGTCCACCGAGGAACGGAGGTTATGCCAGGAATGCCAAGGACCGAGTGAAAAAGGAATTCCAGTCAATCGAAGTCTCCTTGAAGCCGTCCGCATGTCGGGGCGAACGAAGGCCTATGGCGTTAGCGGACAACATACAAAATTGCCTCCGGAATAGGCTTTAAAGTGTTGGTCAGCGAGACAGCGTCAAAATTAAGATCTAGGAATTTCAGCAGCGGCTGACAACACAAAGAGATGGGATGCAACATGGCTAACAATTTTTTTTTTAAGGATTGAGTTACGTAGCTCGTAGCTCATGTTGAGCAATACTAAAACTAGGTAGAGAATTCAGAAAATGCGTCCGTTTCGGGAAAACCACGGCGCGGACATTCTTACATACACGAGTTTAGTATCAAATCCAAGAATACGAACCAACAACTGAAGATATAAGAATCTCTCTTATGTATCTCCAGCAACCATAAAAAGATTACGAAAGACGTGTTTCACATACAAAGCAGCCGTTTTCAGTGGTTTCATCGAAAGTAGATTCCAACGTAACTCATAACAGCTTTTCACAACCTTGCTTTGGCTACTGGGGATATCTAATATACGCAATTGTTATATTTATTTTCCTTTTTTAATAGTTGAGTGTTTATTTATGCATTTGTTTTCAGTCATAAGACGAGCTCGTTAACTCTCTGGTGAGCTTAGTATCATGGTGAACGGAAACATTCCCTTGTTTAGTTTTAACCAGGGCATCGAATCGAAATTTTTTTCGCTCCGGTTATCATTTCGGTTCAAACAAAATAAAAAATTTCGGTTCGGTTCCGGTTTCGCTCCAGCAACCACCATTAAACCGGTTCGAAACGATGTTTTTCGCTCCGACTGAATTCTGGGAAAATTTCAAGATAATTCCAAAATAATCTTTATTAATTAATGTTATTTTATTTTTAAATCAAATACATCTTCACGATCGAATGATAGGAAGCCAAAAATAGATATACGCACCTAACATCGCACAAGCGCCCCCTCCCACCATTTAACGAACAGTAAAAATTGTATGAATTCCCTTCCTGCATTTTTCGTTATTCAATTTGTAAACGGCTCGTTTTATACGATCCTGTCCAATACTGTTCTATAGGAATTTAAATTTGTTTTCCTTTTTAGCTCGTATAAAAGCTATTATAATTGTAATTTATTTTTTAGTCTTTAATTTGATGAAAAACCGTTGTTATTCTTTCATAAGTCAACATTTATAGCATTTTACACTTGCATTATACCAGATTCCAATATAAGCATCTACTCTCATTATAATAATGAATTTACTCCAACTGTACTCATGCACGTACTTGAATAGGTACACTAATATTGATTCACATTTGAATGTAGAATGTAATTCATGCAGAGTTGTTCAAAGAAGAGCTACTTAACTATTTTTTAAATACAGTAATTAAGATGTTAATATTACAAATAAGTACCATAATATTTTCATAAATTTCCTTAAGATGGAAAATATGTACACACATATAATTAATGAGGTCAGGCTCAACTTTGTGGAATTTACTCATAATGAAACGAATACTTTGTAGTTTCCACAATTTATGTACTTTGTGGAAACCACAAAGTATTCGTTTCATTATGTACACACAGTAACATTTAACAGGAGTAAGAATACCTCAAAAGCACGACTGCCGAGCCATCCTTCTTCAATAGGTTTTAGAAAAGGACTACCAGAATATGAGGGTTCACTGCATATGGAGAAATAGTGACAGTTTATGGGGACAATAACCTCCAACTTTAAGCAAAATCCAAGTTAAGAATCGTGAAACATTTTTACCCGCAACACTCCACGGGGTAGGCTCAGGAGTGTGCCAAGACGATTAGCGATTGTCTTCAAAGTACCACTAAGTTCCTTTCCACTATATAGTCCCGTTTAACATGGTTCAGGGAAACCTCAGCAGGACATATCCTTTACCCTCTCTCTTTGTATTGAGATACCCATGGAAAGCCCCACCATTGAACAGACAGATATATTATCACAAATATGCATCTCTCCAGAGGCTTAGGAGCACGTATTCTCAAGAAAACCATTAGCCTTTGTCTTATTAGGTGTTTAAAAGTAAGGATTTCATAAAAGACTCATTAAAGCAAAAGTATAAACCCTTCCTTCACTCCCACTGTTTATACGAACCGAAAAAATGGAACGAAATAAATAACGGTTTTCGGTTTCGGTTCGGGTTTAGTAAAATATTTCTTTTCGGTTCGGGTTCGGTTTCACTCCAGCTAAAATAAAGTTTTTTTTTGTTTCGGTTCGATGCCCTGGTTTTAATATAGTTTTTTTTGGAAATCGAACACCATATGACAACGTAGATTTTATAAATGAGAGTACTGTTATGCGTTTTCGTAAAAGTCCACAGGAAACTTGGAGCAAATTATGAGTCAGAAAAAGAGAAAAACATATAACAAGGTAATCTTAGCAAATTCTAAGCTTGGTAACAACTTCATTTGTAAGTTTTAAGACGCGAGTAGAAATCAGTTTTAAAGTTAGACAAAATATAAATAGAAGAACTTTTATTAAATAAGAATTAGCATATAGCATATTAGCGGAACACATCATACTGTTGTTTTTATGCTCCACTGTATATGAAAATCTAGCGTAATATCAATGGAATAATGTGCATTCGGCAATCATTTGCAATGTTCACACCTCACATTTTGTGACATTCTTATTGATTACCTCAACAAACGTATTTTTGCCAATACAACAAACACTCGCTGGAAAAATTCGTTAGGACATGAGAAATATTGATCAATTAGGTATCTTTAATTGCCATATAAAGCATAATAACTTACACATCGCAGCTTTCACGAATGGTGATCCTTCAATATTAGATTCTAGCAAAGTAAGACACTAGGTGCATAATAAATTTACCGACAGTTACGTAAGAGGCGTGATAAATCCTCTTGAATCGCATATACATTGAAATATAGCAGCAAGATGGCTATAAATTAGAACTTATACACCGCAACTATGATGACCTACTCGCTAGGAAGCACTATTTGTTAGTACACACTGCTGGGAAAAAAATGGCAGAAACTACGGCGGGGAAGGCAGAGCTCTAATGCAGAGTGAGAGGGCGCTATTCCTTGTTCAATGAATTATGGCTTTCTTCTGGATAAGGACCAATTTTTATTTGATTTTTACTACCGGCTTCTGTGATTAAAACATCTCTACAGACTTTTGAAAACATTTTTATTGGTATCAATAAATGTCTTAACGCGGATTAAATTCGGAATTCGCTGAAGTAGTTTTACGAAGCCATAGATAGTTGGCAAAATCACCTCTGGTATTCGATCGAACTTTTAAATATCCTGTTTTTTAAAAAAAACGTCAGAGAAATTCAAGGAATTAAAAAAAGGAACGTTATAATAAGCAATATGTCATAGCGTAGGTTGAATTATTAGGATATTCTTTCATTATACAATACTTAAAGTGTAATTATTATTATTACTTTCAGACGTTCTCTATTTTTGCATTATTTCCATTGCACATAACATTATGAAACGACAGAACAACTTCTGCAGAAGTATAGAGAAAAAGAATACGAAGGTGCATATTTTGTCTTCGTCTCCGTTTGAAGCTCAGGTGCGGTGCGTAATATCGCCGTTTCTTTGAGCCACATTGCATTGCTCCCTGAAGTGCTCTGTCGATATGAAGTGGATGTGAATCCCTCTTCTATTCTTTTACCTGCCTCATGTTTCAATTAAATCTTCCGAGATAGTAAATTTTTAAGGAAGTTCATTATTCTCTTTCCGCTTTGTCGAGAAAGTCATTATTCCAAAAGCGCTTTCTAGTCCCCTCTTCTTCATACGCTAGCCGCCTCCCTCATCTAATCATTTCTCCTTCTAAATTCTCCCTCCCTCTCCTTTACTCCCCTCCTCTCGTCCCCTCCATCACTCCCCTCTCACTTCCCCTCTCTGCCTGCCATTTCCCTTTCTCCATTTCTCGCCCCGTCACTTCTTCCCTCCCTAACTCTCCCTCCCTCTCTACCCCCTATCCCTTACTTTCGCGTGAGTCAAAACACCTTCATTCCCCATTGGATGTCTCTTCCACTCCTCAGAAAATCCCCAATTGTCACAAGAGGGCGTAAAAGAGTCGTCCCGCACTTTCTACCACCCTTTACCCAACTTCCTATTACAACCTCACCATCACCCTCCTCTTCCTCTTCATTGTTCCCCATTCAACTCCGTTTCTCCGGCGAAGTTCATAACACTATGTGTGTGACACAATGGGGCGGTTTTCTACCTCGTAATTGAATGCGAGAGACGGATTCAGTTTGGAGAGAGTGATGCTTTTGCCGCCAAGCCTAATAATAGAGATTTATCCCGATAATTCATTCGCGCGATCCCTCACGTTTTTTTTTAATTCGCTTCATTGGTGCGGCGTGGATTTTTTTCGCCTGATGAGTTGCGTTGAAAAGTACAATGCAGGTAATTACGTAGCAATAGAAAAATGTACTGCAGCGCTATATTTCACGGATGGGTTTTTCATCATAGCGTCGCAGGCATCATTCCTTTACCATGATTTTTGGAGATATCTGAGACAAGTAATTTTTAAATGCTTGTTTTTGAATGTCAATAAAAGATAAATATTAACGACTTAGTCTACTGTTGTTTTTTGTTTGTATTTACCGTAATTTTCCAATTATAATACGCATTTTTTTCCTCAAAATATTGGGGAAATCTTAGGGTGAGTATTATACATGGTAACAAACGCATACAACTTTTTCTAGTAAGGAAACAATTTTATTTTCGGACATGACTTTCTAAATAAATTGTACTTTTCATTGCATTCTGATAGTTGCGAGCAACAAATAACAACATTACATTCCTTGACCTGCTTGCATGAACGTAGAGACAGCAATAGATGAAATTCTATCGAAGAGACTTAGGTAATATTCTTGTAAACTCTTTCGCTCGGCGGCAAAGCAAGAACTGTTATTCCAACCGACCATATTTATACAAAATGCGTCGTTGAGACATATTTTAATAAATTGTGTCGATCTTTAATAAGTGATTCAGAAGGTAACGTGATGTCCTCGTTAGCTCTCTCGCACGTATATCACATGGCGGCACAGCGAGATTTGTATCGATACTGCTAATAATCTAGTGAAAAGTTACACTGATATTTATATAAAAAATGAGGTTCGTATTTTGTATGGTGATAAGACAATTTTCACATTTCATTCGTAAAAACATGGGTGCGTATTATATTGGGAAAATTACGGCATGTCAAATCAATCTCTTAGATTATTATATCCATAACTTCTTCCACACCGAACACTCATGCAAGGGAAGACGGAAAACCAGTACCGTCATTAGTCTACTCTTTACAAAGAGGAACAAGGGGGCCAACTGCTTAATGTCCCTTCCGATGGAGCGCGTTTAGTTTACTATCTAAGTTCTGCAAAACGATAGTATATCAGAAGCGATCCAAAGAAAATATTGAATTTCTAATTTATCGATTTATTTTACAATCACTAGTATTAAATGAAACAATCGAAAATTATTTACAAAATACAGTGGAGTCTCGATTATCCGAGCCCCGCTTGTCCGAGCTTCCGTGTTAACCAAGGCGGCTCCCTCTAATTACATACATTGTTTTTAGCTTGCGGTCAAGGTCACAGGTTATTTACCATATGCAAATCATGACTCTTCACGACTTCAGTTTTCAGTTGATACATAGTGTAAGATTTACAAAGAATGCAGATGCATTCAGCCGCAACAATGTATGTAACCGTGGCATGGTCCTCTCGACGGAGGCTCGGATCGTTGAGTCAATCGTCGACAGGTGGCGTAACATGGCGGTCAAAAAGCGATCGACCAAAGTTAGGCAGAAATCCTTAAAAGACTATTTTGTTTAAGTAATATCAGTAAATTGTTCTTTTAGTTAAGTTACGTATGTATAAAATAAATTTTCTGAACATACATAGGCCTATTTTTAATACCTAAGAATGAAACTTCCGTTTTATCCGAATTTATCATTATCCGAGGTTAGCTTGTCCACTTTACCTAGGATAATCGAGACTAGACTGTACCTCACTTGAAATGAGCAATAAAAATATTTACGTTCACGTTAATTCCTCCACGGAGGAGCTCCGACGTAAATTATACATTAATTTTCACTTACGAAATCAGTGTGTAGACGTAAGGAAATATACGTAGTACTAAAGTTCATTTCGGTACTTAGGTATTTTCAGCAGAACCCTTACGTGGCGCCGTGAGTGACGATAAATGGAACTACGTGGAGTTTACTCTGCTTCGGGAGGTTGTATTTTTCCGAACCATATTGGGTAACGTTGGTTTGATTGGTTCGTTATATTTCCATTTAAAAGTTTTAATAAAATGAACAATTTATTATAGAAAAAAACGTTTGTTTTTTCTTCAAATACGGATTGAGTTAACACATTGGTTGGTTAGTTCGGTTAAATTTCCATTAAAAAAGTTTAATTAAATGAACACGTTATTATAAGAAAAATCTGGAACTGCTGCGTGGAGGTTGCTATTTTTCTCCAACCGGGATTTGGATAAGGTTTTGTTCGTTCTATTTCCAAATTTAAATTTTTTAATAAAATGAACTTTAAATTATATAAAGAACGTCTGCTTTTTCTCAAAATCGGGTTGGGTAAGGTTTGATTGTCGGGTTCGTTCTATTTCCCAGCCTTAAATTAATGTCAACCTCCCCATGCCAGCAGGAAAATCCACGTAGCTCCATTTCCATTTCCTGCGGAAAATACTTAAGTACCAAAATTTTTGATTAGTTAGAAGTGATTGGAATAATAAATCCGTAAATCGAAAATTCATATTTCCTTAACGTAAATTCTGATGTATCGTTCTGGAGTGCTTAGATATTATATCGAGCGATTAAAATTTATTTTTTACACGAATACATAAATCGTAAGGACCGCCTCTGCCCTGCACGTAATCACGCATGATACTTGCTTCTTCACTCCCCTGTTATAATATCAAAATCCATAGAAAACGCTTTAAGTTAAATTCTGAGTAGAAACGGCTAAGAAAATTATCTCCACGAGTTTGTGTTAATTATTTAACTTGAATTTATAGCTACATATTCATTAGTGGCGTAGGTTCAAATCGCTATATAACATATCTTTTTAAATATTGAAGTAATGCGAATGAGACACATACGTCAATGGAAAAGAGAATATTTACGAAAACATGAAACCCTTGCTGAATTACAGTAACTTTAAAATTACTTCAATGCGGGAGGCTAATATTACAGCATATAATAACAATAAACGTTAATTACTGTAATACAAGCATACCTAGTATTGTTGATAGTAATATGCTTATGTGATTGATGTTAAGTTAACAATAAATATTTCTACCGCGGTGTTACATTTATATTTACGTTTTTAATGCAAAAATGTATGCAAGATTTCCCCTTTTACTATAAATATTTGCTTCCTGCATATATGCATGTATGATTTTGAATGCTAAACACACTTACTGTCCCAGCTGGATGTTTTCTGAAAAATTTGTTTTCTTTTTCGCGTCCATCATCGCTAAAAACGCGCGAATTCTTTCAAGCGTTATATCGGCAGCGTTTTTCATTCTCTATTGCTCGACCCCGCTTGATAGATCCCAGACGAAGCACCAGCTGCTATGCGGGCGGTTCCTTCGTTCGCCGCAGCGCGCGCGAAGCCCAAGAGGTTGAGCCAATCACTTAACCGGGTCATTTTACTTAAGAGACAGCACCGGCGAATACACGCGCGCGCACACACGCTGGCAGATGTGTCCCCGACCTTCCTCTCCCGAAATTCTATCTCTCCACCTCTTTTAACACCTCTTTTACTCTCCCCCCTTCCATTCCCTCTTCCCCATTACATATCTCTCTATCGTCACTCGCTTTTCAATGCTCAATTCGGTTATTCTAACTATCGATAGAGTAAAATCTTGCTACAGTGGAAACCGTTATAAGGAAATTTATTTAAAGCGAGAATAAATTCAAGCTCCGGCCGACATTTCAAATCTCCTCTGTATATATTCGTTTTTGGAGTTTTAATTGCTGTTTTATTAATTGTATTTTTATGTTAATTTGAAAATTAGGCAAAAATGAAGAAATACTCCTATTCTAAACATATGGACGTTGTGAATTTACGAAGCCGTTTTTGAGTAGTCGTGAAAAATATTCCATTATGTGGCACTAGGGGAGGTTCTGTGTTCTGCCGCTCAATTTGAAATATTACACGGGTAAACGCGCGATTTCTATTGAATAATCTCGTTCTGAAAATAAATGAGCTGACTTCCGAAAGATTTAAAAAATACAAAGATTATTTGGATTGTTTTTTTAAGTGCAACCACATCTACTGCTCTAACAGAAATTAACTTTTCTTCTATTTATACAATAGACATATTAAGAATTCCATCTGAAGGTCTCAAAAAGTAACGAAATCGATACTTTTTATCGATGATTTTTGGAGCGTTAGGAAAATATCTCAGCCGATTTCATTTTCAGTACACAGCGCTAGGATCAATGGATGATAGGTTTTATTCCTCACAATAATTTTTGAGGAAAAATTGTGATTTTTTGCTATCACGAATCACAGCCAAAAAACTAAATCTCAACGCCAACAATTATTAATTTAAATTATGCACCAGCCAAAGTTTCTCTTCCGTTCCCACGGGAGAAAATAAGCAACACGTTACTTTCGGAATGAAATAATATTAAATTTACCGCATAATATCTACACGGTACTATACTTGAGCATTTATATGTATTTTTATCAAATAAATTCCTACCGGCTAATGTTTGCATATTTTCTCACTATGAATATGCTAGATTATATCCTATAAGAGCCCCCAAGAAGTGTGATACATGCGACATTTTTTAAAATGAAAATTATAGCTGCGTTCTCACTTCACCGGCTTATATGAATACAAATTTGCTCTATGAACTTTGCGGAATGCTGAAATCCAGTTCAGTACACTATATTCTGTTGAATCAGTCACTAAATGGGAACTCCGGAAGAACTTCTCAAAAGGAATAACAGAATCGGAAGTTTCTATTCAAGCTTAGCGTCTCCTATAGGCTAAAGGCATGGTATTCACAATAAGTTTATCGAATAGCTAAAGAGCAGAACTTTAAGATTACTATATTAGGCACTCAGGAATAAAGAGCAGAGTGAATAACAAAATTCAATGGCTGAGCAGTTAAAAAAAATGCAAGCTAACATAACATGCTGATTATGGAAGAATATTTCGGCAGAATTAAATCTATCGGAAAAGATTAATTGAAAATATAATCAAAACCAAACATAAAATACTTTTAAGGCATCATAAAAACAATGGTTACAAGCATTATATTTATTAATTTCATATGTAGCAAAATTTCATAAATACGTACCTCCGAATAAAGTATTTTGCTTTAATCCCGTCAAATATTTCTTATGAGCAACGTCAACACATTTCAGTATAACGTACTTCACTTTTAAGTACCTTTTATAATTAAGTACAAATTTATATGGTCCCTACAAAACAAACTTTATATTATAAGGTATTAGTAAAAATTTAGATTAAATAATGAGTAATTGATTGCAAGAGTGAAATTTAAAATCACTCGCTGGGGTTTAAATAAGACATTTTCGTAACAATCGAACAAGGAAATATACGAATGTTGTGGAGTTATCCAGTATTAATAAAGGGTGAAACCTCTTCATGTATATCCATCTCAATGCGTACCTGGTACCCGGTTTCTGTATAACCCGCATACAGTACCAAGTATAAAAGCAAACATTCGTAATAATAAAATTCCACTGCGCGAATTGTTGGGCTAAAAATATCGCACCGTTTCCAGGATGCTTCCTTAACCCTTCGTTCCGTAGTGGTTTCATATATTTAAAAGCACTCTATAAGTAAAATTCTTTTTTTTTGTCCATTTAAGTTTGTGTAGTATAAAGGCGAATAACTTTATTCATTCGTTACGTATAAATATTTTTCATGTTTCGGTGATATCTGGTGGGGAAAAACGTTATACCAGTTGGAATAACATGGTGAATAAATGTTTAAGGAGACCATGTTTTTTATGTAGTATTTTGTCGAAGATTTGCAGTTTTTTATCATAAATTTGAGTAAAATATAAAGGTAAGTCGTAATTAAACTAATATTATTGTATAAATACATATATAGTTCGCAATTTGTTTTCCTATTATCAATTTGAAAACATATGGTTCCATATGGCACCATGTAATATTTCAATGAAAAAATATAAAATTAAAAAATATAACTAAGAAAAAATGTTCGATTTACTGGCCTATTATATATATATATATATATATCATCATCATAGGTAGTCTGTCCGTAGACAGGTCCGTGATTATTCATGGTTAAACCTGGTTCTCCATATACTCCTATTTTCCGCTGTCCTCTTCATATCTTGATAACTCTCTTTCCCTTTCAAATCGTCTATCAGCTGAAACCTTTTCCTGCCTCTTTCCCTTTTCCCATCTAGTTTTCCTTCTAACACGTCTTTAATCATACTCTCTCTCCTCAGGTAATGTCCAACCCAGTTAGCCTTCCTCTTTCTAATAGTCTGTATAATCATTCGCTTCTCTCCTATTCTTCGTAGCACTTCATCGTTTTTCATCCTATCTGTCCATTTTATCTTCAGCATTCTCCTCCAAGTCCACATTTCAAAGCTTTCCAAGTATTTGATGTCATTTTTCCTTAGGGTCCATGTTTCTGCCCCATACAATGCTATACTCCATACGTAGCATTTTATCAACTTCTTGCGGATATCTTCCCTTATATTCCCTGTAAGTAGTTGTTTCTTTCTCCTGAAAGCCGCCTTTGCTTTTCCTATTCTAGTTTTGATCTCATCCGTACATTTTGCCTCTCGTGTTATGATACTTCCAAGGTATTTATATTCTGAAACTTGTTCTAATGGCTTTCCCCCAATAGTTATGTTCAGATTCTCTTCTTTACCCGATATTCGAATGACCTTGGATTTTTCTGTATTTATTTCCATACCGTATTTTCTACCTGTTATCACTAGTCTATTTATCATTTTTTGTAGATCCTCTTACTTTCTTGCTAGAAGTACTTGATCATCTGCGTATTTTACTGTTCTTAAAATCCTTCCTCCAATTTTGAAATCCCCTGTGCCTTCTAAAGCTTCTTGCATTAGACTTTCTCCATATATATTGAATAGGGTTGGCGATAGGCAGCAGCCTTGTCTTACTCCTCTACCGATATTTATTCCGCAGGTGTCCACATTCTCAAACCTGACCTTTACAACTTGAATCTCATATAGATTCCTAATCAGTCTCCTGTCTTTCCAGTCTACACCTATATCCTTTAATATCTTCATCAACTTGACCCAATTTACTCTATCAAAGGCCTTCTGCCAGTCTACGAAACATGCGCAGATATCTTGACTGTATTCTATTGCCCTTTCTGATATGATTCTAACTACTCCTATAGCATCTCTAGTTCCTCGTCCTTTTCTGAAACCGAATTGATCTTCCCCTATTATTTCTTCTGCCTTTTTCTCCAGCCTTTTATTAAGAATCCTCGTGATGATCTTCGATGTGTGTGACAGAAGGCTTATAGTTCTGTAATCTTTACCCTGCATTGCTTTTGGCTTCTTCTTTAGAGGGATCATTGTTACTTCTAGGAAATCCTGAGGCCACTCTCCCGTGTCGTAAATTTTATTAATTAATTTCGTGATCGCTTTTAGTCCTTCTGATCCTATGACTTTAAGTATCTCAGCCGGTATTCCATCGCTGCCAGTGGCTTTCCCCTTCTTTAGTTCCACTATCACCTTTTCTCCTTCGCTCTCCATAATACTTGGTCCCAAGTTGTCTTCTTCAATGTTTTCCTCATTTTCCAGTTCTATTTTTGCCGCTCCTGCCTGTTTGCTGTATAATTCCTTAATGTATTCTTCCCATACCTGTGCTACATCCTTTGTTTCTGAGACTATCTTCCCATCTGTATTCATAATTCCTTTACCACAAATTCCATTAGACTTCTTATCTTCTAATTCCAGTGCCCTAGCGTACATCATATCGTACCGTCCTAACTTCTCCATCTGTTCTATTTCATCGCATTTTCCTTTTATCCAATTTTCTCTAGCTTTATCTGTTACCCTTCTCAACTCATTGTTTATACGCCTATAGTTGGCTCTACCTTCTTCACTGTTAACGTTTTTCCATTTTCGTCTCTCATCCATTTTCTCCAGCATTTCCTTCGTGATCCATGGTTTTCTGATTTTCTTCTCTTGTTTTCCAATCTCTTTATCCAAGGTATCCTTGATACTGGTTTTAATTTCATCCCATTCTGTATCAACGGTCTTCGGTTTGTTTTCCAACTTTCTTAGGTTATCTTCCAACTTCATGCTGACTACATCCTGCCTTTCTTTCAGTTTTTCTAGGTCCCAGGTCTGTCTTTCTCTTCTCGTTTTTCTTATTTGTTTGAGCTTTGTATTCACGTCAAGTATTAGAAGGCTGTGATCTGAATCAATGTCTGCTCCTTGCAATGCCTTGGCGTTCTTTATGCTGTTCCTGAATCTTTGTTTTACAAGGATGTAATCTATTTGGCATCTCATTCTATCTATTCTATATATATATATAATAATACATATATTTTGTGTTTGTGTGTTTTACGTGTCTCTTCGACGCCCCCAGCAGCCTGCCAGCTTGGTCCTCAACTTGGTGAGTGTCCGCTGGGCTTCCCTCAACACCTTGTTGCCACCCTCATCACTACCTTTTCTTTTCCTTTAGTTAATATATATACCGTCCTTTTTTCTCCTTTTTTGTCTATATCTTTACGTTTCTTTCCTGTCGTCTTTTCCTCTTATCTTTCTCTTACACCATGGAACTGACCCGTCTCCGTTATCATCTCCGTAGACACATTATCCTCAACTGCCAGATTGAATTCCTCAACTCCTGCCTTGCACTTGGACTCACCCCCAAATGCCTCACCATCAGAATTCCTCTTTCAGGTCTTTCTCCCCCTATCCGCGCTTCCCTAGCCCTCACGTATCACCTCGCCTCTATCCACATTATCCGTTCCACCATACACCATTATACCACCCTCTCTAACTCCCACTTCGCTAATTGTAAATCTCTCGTTCTTTATCTTCGTCATTCTTCGCAATCCATATCCAACCTTCGTGCTGCTTTCCATCAAGCGGCTAATGATATCACCGCACATCGCAACAGACTTCTCCGTAAACTCTCTCTACTTTGCGTCCGGCACCTCAAACTTGGTCTTCCCCTTCCGTTCATAACAGCTGGCGAGGTCAACAAACCACCTTCCCCGCCACTCATCGGTCAAACTCCCTGTCTTGCGGACCTCCTGGGATTCCCAACGCCACCATTACTTCATATCCTGAAAAAGACCCACACTTTCCTAACCCGCAAACCTTTGAAGCGCTCATATTTTTCGCACACTCCTGCCACCACCTCTTCATCTTGCCAACCAGATGAAGTCTTGAACCTTTCCTCCCACGTACTTACCCCTGCCGAGAATGAACTCCTCTCACGCGGCCTTTCCTTTTGTCCCACCACCAAATTTGATCATTTTCGCCTCCTTGCCGACGTCCAGTCCTTTGCCCGCACACTACGTCTAAAAACTAACCCTCCCAAAGAAGACTCTCTCACCTCTGCCAACCCAAAACTCCCTCCCAGCCTCCCACCTACCTTTTCCATCTTCAAACCTCCTTCCCAATACATTCCACCCACCCTTCCTTCCCTACACCCGGTCGAACAATACCTCAATTATATCCTTTCCAGAATCTCCCAACCTAACTTTTCCGATTTTATCGACCATACAGATAATCTTACCAGAGGTGAAAGGCATGCCATTTCCACACTCAAACATCTTGACCATATCATCATCCTCCCTGCCGACAAGGGCACCACCACGGTTGTGATGGATTGCGCCAAATATAACGAGGAAGCCGAGCGCCAACTTTCTGACGAAACCTCTTACCATCACCTTACTTCCAACCCCACAGACCACCACTCCTACCAAATTTCGTCCTATCTTCATTCCTCAGGCAAACAGGAAGGCCTTTCCGATTCCGCCATTGCTCTAATGATCCCCAACAAACCCCGCACACCCACATTCTACCTTCTCCCTAAAATCCATAAACCCAACATCCCCGGCCGCCCCATTGTTGCCAGCTTTAATTCCCCTACAGAACGCATCTCCGCCTTCGTTGACTCCCACCTACAACCTCTCATTCGTCAATTCCCTTCCTTCATCCAAGACACTAACCACTTTCTCAAACACCTCCCCTTTCCTCTCCCACCCAATACCATTTTGGCCACTATCGATGTCTGTTCCCTCTACACAAACATCCCCCACGATGATGGACTCTCTGCTCTTAGTAAACTCCTGGACTCAAGACCACCCGACGCAAGACCTTCCTCCCATTTCTTATTAGACTTGGCAGCAATGGTGCTCAAATTGAACAACTTCTATTTCGATGGTCGTCACTACCTTCAAATTAGAGGCACTGCGATGGGCACCCGAATGGCGCCTTCATACGCCAATTGCTACCTTGGAGAATGGGAAAGACTCTTCCTCAACGTTCCACTCAGACCACTTTTGTGGCTGAGATACATCGACGATGTCTTCCTCATTTGGACGCATGGACCTGACTCTCTCCTTTCCTTTCTCTCGCGTCTCTCCTCCCATCCTTCGCTGTCCTTCACCCACCAATCCTCTACCTCCCACATCACATTCCTGGATGTCGATCTTTACCTTCAAGGCAGCCAAATCCGTACCTGTGTTCACATCAAACCCACCAACAGCCTCCAATACCTCCACTTTGATAGCTGCCATCCCCTTCATACCAAAACCTCTATCCCCTATGCACTTGCTCGTCGAGGATGGAGGCTTTGTTCCGATAGAGCATCCCTTCTAGAGTATTACTCTGTCCTCGAGGATGCTCTTCTCAAACGCGGTTACCCTCCAGTCTTGGTCCGCGAACAGATCCATAGGGCGATGACGCCTACCCACATTGGATCTCATCCTCACACACCCACTATTCCTGCATCTACCCCTCCACTCACTCTTACGACACTTTTCCATCCTGGTATCCACGAAGCTCTCAAAATAATCCTTCATGCTGCCCACCCAATTCTTACCTCTTCCTCCCATCAGTCCCTCTTTATCAACCTTTTTGCCAATCCTCCGCTCCTCTCCTTCCGCCGGCCCCCAAATTTGGGAAATATCTTGTGGAGGAAGGAACTTCCCACTTCTACCACGCTTCTTGCAATAGGTTCCCACCCCTGCGGAAAACCTCGCTGCCTCACTTGCCTTATCCACCTACCATCATCTTATTTCTCGAGTCACTCCACCAACATCACCTACCCCATCACCTCCAGAAGCAACTGCACCACCCGTAACGTCATTTACCTCCTTTCCTGCACCCTTTGTCCCGCGTTTTACGTAGGCCTCACCAGCAATCCGTTAAACATCCGAATGAACGGTCACCGGAACAGCGTTTCTCTCAGACGCCCCCTCCCAGTTGCATTACATGCTAATACCCACAATGTCCCCTTTAATAGTTGCCACAATGTTAGGATTATTCGCGCTTTACCCTATGACACTCCTGCCCCCCTTCTCCGACACTGGGAACTAGCACATATCCATCTTCTCGACTCTTTCTCTCCGCCTGGCCTCAACCTCCGCTAACCCTATTAGCCCCCTTACAATGTCTCCTTGTTACTTTGTAACTACTCGGACTCTACCTCATCACACTCCCTCTTTATTGGCTATCCACCCCTCCTACTCCCCACCTCCTCCAATCATCAACCTTCCCACATCACCCTGTCATTCCCCGCCCAGTGTATCACTTTACGTTACTCTTTCGCTGAAGAAGGGCTTAGGCCCGATAAGCTTGCGTGTGTTTTTGTGTTCGTGTGTTTTACGTGTCTCTTCGACGCCCCCAGCAGCCTGCCAGCTTGGTCCTCAACTTGGTGAGTGTCCGCTGGGCTTCCCTCAACATCTTGTTGCCACCCTCATCACTACCTTTTCTTTTCCTTTAGTTTATATATATATATATATATATATATATATATATATATATATATATATATATATATATATATTTGGGGCTGAAAGTGTTAAAATACTGCGTTTTTGGAGGGTCTGGATTTCTGGATTGCGCTCCCTAAAATAAATCTCATGTAGTGTCCCACAAAGGGTACAAAGGGTGCGCCTTTTGCACTGAAAATATCCCCGTAATTTGAAAAAACGTACAGGAGAAAATTTTATTTCGACGACAAAACGCGCGGAGTTTATTCCATAAAAATAGCAGGTTTAATACTTAAGGGAATGGCGAAGCTCTTAAATTCTCGCGTACAACAAATATTTCATGGGGAGCTCTACATAGTGCGACGCGAGAGGGGAGGCGGAGAGAAAGAGAACGGGTCACCAGTGGATCGTAACCGATCTCACCGTGTGATCCTCGGCGGCTTGGCGACACAGGAGTGGACACCATTCCTCCCGTCCGAAAAGCATTAATGGCCCGCTCTGTAGAAAATCCAAACGTACAGTCTGCTCTAATCTCTATTCTACCTTTTGCATGGAGGTAATTATTACCGGGGAAAAGATATAGAATGAAAGAAAGAGAAAAGAAGAAGTAGGGCGAAGAGAAGGGTGGTGGCGGCACACAAGGTTCACAGTCCAGGGGACGTCCTCGTTTCACGGGTAATTGGACGGGCTCAGTGGATGCCCACGTTAAGAGAACGGACTGCTGCGGGATGGAGTGAGAGAGGGGGAGAGGGAAAGGAAGGGAGAAAGAGAGAGAGGAGGGAGAGGGAAGAGAGAGGGAGAGAGGGAGAGAGAGAAAGAGAGAGAGAAAGAGGGAAAGAGGGAAAGAGAGAAAGGGAGAGAGGAGAGAGGTTGGAGGATGAGGAAGAGAGAGGAAGATAGGGAGAGATGGAGAGAGGAGAAGAAACAGAGAATCGGAGGGAGAGAGGAGAAGAGAGATAACCGTAAGAAGAGAGGAGAGAAAGGGGCAGAGGAGAGGGCGGGAGAAAATAAGAGAGGGAAAAAATGAGAAAGGATTGACGGAAGGAGGAATGAAGGAGACAGGAATAAGGAAAGGGGGGAACGGAGGAAGAGAGAGAGGATGGAAGAAGAGGGTTGGGGAAAGGGAGAACCCAGGGAGTGAAGGAGGGAGAGAGAGAATGTAGAAAGGACAGAGGGAGGAAGAGGAGATGGAGGGAAGAATGAGAGGGGTAGGAGAGAGAGATGATGGTGAGAAAAAGAGAGGGCAGAGTGGGAGAGAGGGAGGAATGTGGGAGAGAGGGATGATGATGCGAGAGAGGGAGGAGGGTGGAAGAGGGGGAGGAGGGTGAGATAGAGGGAGAAAGTTGGGAGAGAGGTAAGAAAGGAGAGAAGAAAGAGGGAATGAGAGAGAGGAGAGTGGGAGAGAGAAAGGCGGGAGAGAGAGGAGCGAGGGAGCGATGGAGGGATAAATGAGAGATGGAAGTATGGTTGACGGAGAGATGGAGGAGGGTGGAAGAGACAGAGACAGGTTGGTCGTTCGGTCGGTCGGTGAAAAACACAGACTGTAAGGAAAATATACCAGGAAAGAAGATAAGGATTTAGAGGTAGAAGGGTTCAGGAAGAAAGTGAGGGAGAGGTAAGCAGGAGAAAGGTTGGGAGAGGTTGAGCGAAAGGATGGAGTTTGTAAGGGACCCGGCTAGGCGAACGCGGTAAGCGGAGGGAGAGGGAGGGAGAGAGGGATCAGGGGAAAAGGCAAGGAAGGGACGAATTAGAATTAGTAGTAGAGTTAGGACAGGAGCAGATTAGTAGAGAGTTTGCAGAGGGATGGAGCTGAAGGAGGGATGAAATAATAGAGTAGATGCAGTAGTACTCAGGACACAGAAAATAACATAGGAAAGGTAGGGAAAATACATTTGGAATGAGAAGGTAATTCCTTTTGAAGCGGATGGCTTAGAAAGGGTAAAGGCACGATGGGATAGATTTTGGAATGGGGGAAAAGAGACAGAGGGGAAGTTCTCTTTTTTTTAGAGAGAGCGCACCGCATGATGTGACGCCATTTTCGATGGGAGGGAGGAGAGGAAAGTGGGCGAAGGGGGCGGTCCCACTGGGGTCAGGAGCCCCCGGGAACGGCTTCACTCGTTGCGACGTCGGCCTAAAGGGGAGACCGCTGGACGTTACAAGGGGGAGTGGGTGGGAGCGTGGGAGAGTCGAGAATCAGGGGGAAGAGGGCGAAATAAAAAGAGAGAAAGGTGATGGGAGCAGGAATTGAAAGAAAGATCGGGGAAAGAGGAAAAAGGAAAGGGCAGAGAGAAAGGATGAGTACGCAGCAGTGAAGGAGAGAGAAGCTAGGGGGGGAGAGAGGGGAGGATACAGGGAAAGGCGGTATAGTAAAGGAATAAAACGCCGACCAAAAAGGAAAAAATCAAATATGAGAAATGAAAATGAAATGGAAGACAAGTTTGTTCCTCGGGTGTAAATTCGGAGGAACAGCTGCACTGTATCTCTGAATTTGCATTACCATTTCGGCAGGGGCGGCACAAGGTATTTTAGCGCCCCGGGCGAAATAGCACTTCAACGCCCCTCTACGTTAATGTTTATTGAGATATTTACAAAGTACATGTTAATTAATTCATCGCTGTGAAAATTAGCGATAATAAAAAATTAAAAGGAATGCCGTTAAGATTCTAGCCTGTTCCTCGGTATGAATTGGTATCCAATATTTATTCACTTGCAAGTAATGCATATATAAATGATCGGGATAGCGCCCCCAAAACTTTGGCGCCCCGGGCGGCCACCCGACTCGCCAGCAGCTCGGGCCGGCCCTACTTTTCGGTGAGCATTATATGCCAGCATACTTTAGGTGCACAGATATCGTGCGACAGATTTAGAAGGGAGTGAAAGACATAAACTAGCTAGAATAATGTTGTTGCGTTTCTCACAGTCAATTAGAAATAAGTATTTAACACATTCCGTGCAGGCGCAAATTTGTTTGTCATTCCCGGTGACGGTATTTTTTTCTAATTTTTGCTAGTATAGAAGTTAAGGGCCTACAATTATCATAGTTATGTATGATATCCAAAAACTCGGCTGGAAATGAAACGGCTGCTTCCTCTGCGATGGTTAGGGAACAAATAAGAGCGTCGCAGTGAAAAAGGTCACCCTGAGTGTGCTAGCACCCAAACTAAAGGTAAATAGTGTCCCTAGACCGATGACTTCATATGAAGTCATCCACCATCGGCGGAGGGTACGCATGACTTCATATTAAGTCACCCGCATTGAATGTGTTAATTTTTCGTTATTTATTGGTATATCTGGAGAAAATGTTTTGTAAAGTTTTAACAAGGGATCGGTTAAAACCATAGACTAGAAATAAATGGCAAGAGATAATGAAGATGGTCATGAATGGCTTTCGTAATAATTATATATCTCTAAAAGTACAACTAATACTAGGCATACAAGGAATAAACGAGAAAAACAGCTACTGTAATTCTAATGAATCAAAAGAAAAACTCTCGAAAGGAGAACATCGTTAAAACAAGATGTTCCAAACAGAACTTATGGTGCCTACTTTCCTAATTAAATTCAATGTGGTGCAGCAATTACTTATATTGGTGTTTAATGGTTTTAAAATCACCGCGGATGAGTTGCTCTTTATGTTCCCAAATTTCATAATTTAGCGTTATGGAATACTAGTAGTTGGTGCTTGCATACTGCAAGCATTTCATCTCACATTGAAAAAACATTAATTTTTCAGACAGTCATTTCATCATTACAAATATTCTTTCAATTCTAAAGATTTCACCTCCGCAGTGATTTTCATTTTTCCCACATATAAAAGTAATAGTTTAAAACAATCCCCAAATGTTGCAATTTTTAAAATTTTACAATATCTTCATTATGGGCTAATAATGCTACACATTTTAGCCAAATTTTAAAGTTGTAGCACTTCTAGAAGTAAAATAATATTTTTCTAATTGTTTAAATTTAAATAATTTTTAACGGCCGCCGCAAATTATATATGGTAAAATTGAAAAATTTATTTGTGTAAATTTACTACTCTGTAAATAATTTAAAAATTTCAGCTTCCTAGCTCATCCCATAGTACCTAAACAGTTATCTATTTGTTTAAACTTTAAGAATTTTTAACTGCCAAACAAATTAAAATATCAAAATTTGTATAATACTTATTTCATTTTTTTAAGAATTCTAATTATAAAAAAATTTCAACTCCGTAGCACATGCAAAAATACATAAACCTTGAAAATTTGTTTAAACAATTGCGAATTTTTAGCGGCCGCATTGTTGCACTTTTTCATGATTTTCGTTTTTTCTAGCCGGTTTTGCACAAAATCCTAACTATGAAAAAAATTTGAGACTCCAGCACATCTGAAAGTGCCTAAACATTAGTATCCTCCTATATGTTATATCCTCCTCCTCCTCTGTAAGAAACGTCTATATATAATGATAACAAAGAAAGCGTTATGGAATATTACGACGAAGAAACTATGCACCTATTTCCTTTCTGAAAAGTAGGCTAAAGAGTCCAAATACATGGATGATTAGATGGAGGATGATATGAAGAATTATAATTTTTATTATTATTTAAACGTAAGTGTACTATATGTATTACAACGATATAGAAAATATATAAACGAGTGAATGCATTTTAGTTTTCTCCTTCATAACTTCATTCAAAATACACAGAGAACAATAGGCGTGGAATTCAAGGATTATTGAGATAAATCTAATTTATCCGGCTCAAAGATATGAATCTAAAACTTGTCTTATAGAGGCCAAAAACACATCCCATTTTACTAAGAATAATTAGGGATCGAAATAAACTTCAGCATCAACGAATTTACCTTGCAGAGATGGTGAAGTAACCCTGAAAGGCTATTATGGCTGCCAAAATAATAAATGATAATTAACAATGATACAAGAAAAGTGCTCGAAAGGGTTAACTTTTGCATTCTGTAGAAAATGTCTAAATATTACCTACACCGCCTATCAGTTCAACTTCTTTTATGTTCCACGAAAATTATTTTGGTTATTTATTGGTCTTAAATATAAGCCTAAAGTAATTATGTACTTTCACATAGCACTCCTGTAAGTAGTAAGGTTATTTTCCCATTAAGTAAGCTATATATTTTAACAAATATTTCAAGTATAAAATTAGTGCTTGAGAAGACTTACTCAGGCTTTAAGAATTTAAGCATTAGTAATGAAAAATAATTAGTTTCACACATCTAAGAAATTTTGGATGATCATAGAAACTACTAACTTTTTTTTGCTCAAGATGATGCAGATTTATTTCTTTCGTTTAAATAAACGTATACATGTTAATATAATTTAGTTAAAAACATAATTACGTTAAACTAGTTATTTACTACTAAGTAAGATTATATCATTATAGTAGATATGTACATCATCCATTACATTTTATATATTCTGGAAGCTGATCAACTGCCAATAGGAGAGGTGATGAGCCTTAAATAAAAGTATGTTTAGGTCAGAAGCCAGTATTACGAGTTAAGATCTTAAATTATGCATACACTATCGTGGAACTTTGCCAACATTTGCACTCGTCTGGGATGATAAACAAATTCCAGAATAAGAAGCGATGACACTGATATTATAGGTGGCATGATTGGAGGAGGATTTTCTCTGCGGCGGATATTCATCGGTTTAAAGCAGCAAGAAAGAGACTGAATTATATGGTTAGTTCGATCGTTGGCTTGTGATCAAGTTGGACAAAAGAAGTGGCATATATTCTTTAAAATGACTGAGAATTTTTTCATGTCTAAAGATAATCGTTTACAAATATTAAAATAATCCGGAGGGGACATATTGCTGACTACGTACACTTTTTCCATGATCGAGTCTCTTAATGAATACACGGTCGTCTACATATTGTAAAAAAACAGCTTTTCATGTCGTATTCATTAACAACGAGTTTCTTCTCACTATTTTTTTCCTCCGTTCTTGCATGAAGTTATTATTTTCATGCGCACGATGACTCGTGCTTCGAGCTCGAAAAATCAGAAAACTTCACTTTGTGCCCTTGACTGAGAAAATTCGAGAAAAAATACCGAAGCGCTTACGCGCGCTTGTCCGCGCATCTACGCTCGAGACGAGAAGAAAAAATTGAATGCGAAAAGAAGAATGGATGGTTCGGACGTGGAGATGGCATTCGCCCCTCGCGAGCAATCTAAGGAGCGCGGAATCGCAAAATCGCCGGACTCGAGAAGAAGCGAGCCGAAAGAGGCCGAGAGAAGCATTCAAGAATGAGAGGGAATGGAAGAGGAATGAGAGGAAGCACGGCGGAAAGGGGAAGAGGAGGAATCGAACTTCCGAGATTGAGCGAGAAAGTTTTAAACGTTAGGGAGGGAGAGTCAAAGCGTGAGTGGCGAGTGAGGAAGGTTTTGAGGCGTGGAAAAAAAGGGCGGATAGAGCAGGTGGTAGGGATAACAAGAGAGGTTGAAATAAGAGTAGACGAGGAAAGTTATGCAAAGGGAGGAAAAGAAGAGAGAGTGGGGAACTAAGAAAGGAAATACTAGAGAGAGAGAATTGGCGAAAGAGGGGAGAAGGAAAACCAAGAAGAACTGTTAAAGTGAAAAATCTCGGTTTTTGTTTCCCCCGGAAATTCTATTTTTTTTATCCCAACTTCTTAGGGAATCTCGAAATACAAAAAGAGGTACGTTAACGTCTTCGCCAAATTGTTCAAAGAGTCGAATTCACGATTGGTCGACTCCTGGTGGCGACGGGAAGGGAATTGTTTGGATTCGATTATAAAGCTTTGTCAGTCTTCAGCTCTTGAGGTATAAAAAGATATTGAATGGTTCGTGGAGATGAAAAAAATTTCGGCGGTTTTCCAGGAAGACATTTTGAGTGAATAAATTATTAAAAGCGATATAAAAGTGGATTGCAGATAAAAATCCGATATAATTAATGATTTAAAAGGAAAAAAATAGATAAGGGCGATTTGATTAAGGTCAATGAAAACCAATTAATATTTTAAATTATAGATGAGGCTGCATTAATAAGTTTGCAGGCTGGTAATTAACTTTCACTAGAAAACATCTTTAGGAACCCATGCTAAAATATTCCTGCATTTCAGGAAATTATTAAAATTTAATTTTTCGTTTTGCAAGCCCAACGTAATTATTTTCAGTTTGAAATAATTGCCTTATTCCCGATATAACGATCCGTTAAACAAATATATTTTCTTCTGAATATTTTATCGGTTTAATTAGTCTGAGGATAAATAATTTAACTGTCAACCATAATTAATCTACTCAAAGATCAGAAGATGCATTTTAAAATTATAATCGTACAATTGTAATTATTTGTCAGAAGCTTTTACTTATATAAGATTTTTTTAAATATAACTTATTTTTGTAATTTTACGCAGTTACTGACAAATCATCCTATTACTACTTGGTATTTAATTTATCGTGATAAAATGCCTATGCATTTCTCTATTTGGTGAGATGGAGAGAAGCTAACCGGTAAAATCTAATACATTACGAATAAATTACGACGTTTTTTGACGGTTTTACAATAAAAAATAAATACTAGCATTTATTATATTCTTTAGTACGTTGGGTGTAGTATTTTTTAAGTAAAAGCTCTATTATTCTTCTCATTAAATTAAAAATGTTGTCTCTGAAAACTACGCGGGCTAAGATACTACATATTAGCTCAAGTTTTTCCAAGGCAATAGCAAATTGCTTCAATGCTACGGTGTCAATGAGAAACGTCACTGCTGCTTAGACAGTCGTTTCAGGTCTATATCCTCATGGTACATCCTCTTTAAAAACTGTTATTTCCTGCCTTGGTCGCCTTTCCCCACTCTTGGATAAAATTTACGCTCTTCGTATTTTTTTCCTCCCGCCCTTTGCCCGTTCGTTATGAGATATATTCATCTCATATATCGCTTCGATTCATTTTATCATATTCAGATATCAAAAATGGCTTGTTAGCCAGAAAATATTTCAGAAAAGCAGTTTCCATCTCCGCGCCAAAAGAGAATTTTTGATCTTGGAGAAATGTCTTTGATGGGATCGGCATTTTTGATACATTTTGTGTATAACAATATACCGCTTTATTCTGACTATAACACAACCTCCAATATAAGATGATTCTCACTTTACTAAAGCTAATTTGAGGAAAAATATTCATAAGCGCATAATATAAACGGGATTGTTGCGGTTACTTCTTGCTGAAATCTTTAAAAAGCTATCATCACATTGTGCAGTTCAATGAGATAAATGTGATTTCAATCATGCTAGACTATCCATTATCCCTTTCAGTGATATTTATTTTTTTAATTATTTGTTCCTGAATATAAGAAGATCACCAACTTTCTGAAACACATTGTGAATTGTTTTGAATGTTTATAAAATTTAATTAATCGTCTATAATGAGTATACGGAATTCATTATCGTACAAAATATAAATAGTGACTCTATACAGAGATTGTTCCGTTACCAATCCTAAAACAGATTTTACTGCGATATATAGAGCTGAGAAGCACAAAAAAGGCGACGCCACGTCAGTGTAATGGTGTTACTGGAAAGTAAAAGGAAAAATAACAGGTTGCTATTAAAAAGGAAATGAGCATTTTAGGGTGAAACGCTCGGCCGAAGGTGCATAAAATTCTGAGCGCGCACTTATACCTCATTAAAACTTACGGGATGAAATTTCGTGAAAAGCGATGGCACCTTCGGGTAGTCAAGGATTTATTAGAATATGGGAAAAGAAGCATGTATGTCGGTGACAACTCGAAACGCGCAGTTACATTTTCCCCGTTGAAGAAGACTTCTCGACGCGAAAGAGAGCAAGAGAGACGTCAAGATATTTCCACAGATGATTAGCGTATTAAATGAGCGCGAGGGTTCTTTTTTAAAAGTGCCACCTCGTTACCCATGGCCTTGCAAAACATTTAAATTTCTTAGCACCTCTGCTCTGTGATAAATGAACACACATTCATCAAAATTCAGTTTTTCCTTTCACAAGGCTTATGGGAGAAGGCATGTATCGGTGGAGTCGAAGAGAATTGAGAAACTTTGCCGGAAACCTCTCAATTCATCGCGGTTTCCGAATCAGAACGATTTATTCATATCACGTTGAAGTGCAACGGAAAACTTGTTCAAATAAATACTTTAAAAAACTAATATGTATACTCAATTTTACATTATTAAGATGATTAATTCTATGAAATAGAAACACTGTAGACTAAGAACTGTTTCTGGAGATAGGTTCGCAGATATTGTTTCGAAACATAATTTCAAGTAGTGGTAAGAAAAATGTATCGAATTATGCCTTCTTTTATTCAATGAGAAATTCTGCGTACTTCATTAACTACATAATATAAATGAACATATTTTTTTCATTTTTTAGTGTAATATAAAGGATTACCAAGTTCATCTTATGCCTAAGATCAAACTTATAAACCAGAATTCTCCAAAAGTCATAAAAAGGTTGTGGAAACTAAATGTTCATTTCATAATCTACTTTCTTCGAATTCCACTGATGATGTCTGTCCCGTAGCTGAAATGCCCATTTTGTTTTCACGAACATTTTATGGTTATTTGAAGACTTTAGATTTATCAATACGTGTACTTAAAATAAAAATATTCCTAGAAAACCCGGATTGATTTAAAGGATCCGAATGATTTAAGCTGGCTATTGTACTTTTTTTAATACTATCGTATCATTTTTCGTAAAATTACCCCTCTCCTATCTCCCCGACCAGCAATTATACGGCGTAGCGGGTAGTTAATCCGTGATTAATCATCGTCGCTATAAAAGGGAAAGACTAGTCAGAACGCGTTCTCCTGATGGTATTAGTCTGTTGGCGGGACAACCTGGCGAAATGAAGTAACGCGATCAATTTCGAAGTAAAGGCATAGAGTGAGTTGCGGCGAGGGAGCAAAGATGGGGAAAATATCGAGGGAACTTTGAGGGGTGGAAGGACAACGGCGCGAGACGTACTTCCCATTGCCCTAATTCGCGAGCGGCCATTACGAGACGGTCACCCGTACAACAGCGCCGGAGTTCATTATGATCCTAACGTCCTGCAGTGTAATAACTTAAAGGGACGCGGTGAATTAAAGGAAGTGATGGGATGCGGATGTTTCATTTCCATCGCGCAGAATGGCGAGATCGTTCCACGTCATTTATCTACCGCGAAACGCACTTATTTTTCGATCTGAGGAAAAATTCTGTAGATTTATATATGCAGTCAAATATATTATCTACGGTTAATGCGCTATGCGAGATTCATTTTTATATACCAATAAAATGTTATGAATGCTTCTTCATGATAAATTTCAGGATTGCATTGGAAATTAAATTCCAGAATCAGTGTAATTAAAGAATTGTTATGTTCTGGAACATGAAGCCTCGAATATAATTAAGCACTCAGTGTTCATATTTATGGACTAACATAAAAAGAACAAATATTTGCTTACCCAGAATATTTGAGAGAAATTCTTCATATGAAGACAGTATTATATATCTAATTTAAAGGTATCATATACCTTGATTGAATTTTATTTGATTCATAACAGAATATGCACAATGACAAAAGTGATTATCTCATTACTAATCGTGTAATTAGTTTAAATAAACGCAAATACGCAAGACCATCTTTAAAGGTGCATTTACACTATGTGAGCACAAGCGAATGAACACAAGCGAACGAACACAAGCGAACGAACACTAGCGAGCGAACACAAGCGAACGAACACAAGCGAATCATCAAGCGAGGGAATTCGTTCGCAGTAATGCTCGCTTAGTGTTAACGCTCCTTCCACGAGCACAATCGAATGAACGAACGTTCTTTCGCTCGTGTTCGTTCGCTCTTGCTCGCATAGTGTAAACGCACCTTAACATGTATGTTAACTGTTGGAACTGCGCTAATGTAAATTATTAAAATACAAAGGAGGAAAGCATGATAAATCTGCAAAACATTTTCTATGATCGCATAAACATCGCATGTACTTCACTATCAAGTACGTTCGAGTCAAAGAAGGACGATAAATGTGTCTCACGAGCATGGAATTAAGCACAATGCCGAGAGTTATGGAGCAAGACCCGGGGTAATGGGACCTCATGGCCGTCGATGCTATCAGCAAACTCGATGGCTCGCAGCTGCCAGCCGAGCAAGTGCGTAAATTTCTCCCTTGCTTTTTCACAAAGGAAGAGGCTCTTTTATCGTTTGAATAGGGAGGTGATTCCCCGTGCGCCCGAAAATCCTTTCAAGACAAGGAGATGGCCTTTCCCTCACGCATTCACGCTCTTGGTCTCGCAGAAAGGGAGGATGGAAGCCCTTTTGTTCCCGCGGAATTCGTCTACTCGCAGCGTAATGCATCAAAGCGTCACGCGGCTTTAAGGAGACACTTTTTCACGAGAGCTCTTTTACCTCGGGGAAACCTACCTAGCGACTCGTGTGCGGGTACATGCCACTCGAGATTAAAAAAATTCGTCACCGCCTATGCGCTAAATCCGGTACTCCGCGCATAAGGACGAACTCGGAAAAATTACACATTGTGTTAAAACTTAGGAGTAGGAAAATGCGTCCGCTCAGTGCTACAACGACCCATGCGAGATCTCAGAATGAGGGAATAGTTTCAGCCATGATTGCCTACCTTAAGTGCAAAATATTTCACCAGTTGCTTATGCGTTCACGTTATTGAGACATATTTTTGTTAAAAAATAGCTTTCCAAAGTTATTTATAAAATAAAAGTATAGTCAAGATCCTATCTCGGCGCATTTTTTGTTCTCAGTTTAAAGATTATATAATATTCTGCACTATGCTATAGAATAGTGGCAAGGAATCTTGTTAGTATGACGACTTGCAATTTAACTGATATCATTGGCGCGACCCCAATTGTAATATATTTTACCTTACATAGTTTTCCTAGAATAAAATTATATTTTCGTAAAAATATGTATGTACACGAGTAGTGTAAGATATGCAAAACAAATACATGTATGCAATATTAACATAAATATACTACAAACGAAAAGTGATATCTCGCTACCCTCCCGAAAGCATTTCGCTAACCTCAAAGGGGGAAGAGGGTGTCGGTGATGTGGCGGTAAGGGCGCTGGCCTTCTACGCTAAGCGGGACAGGGCGATAATCTTACAAAAGTGGGATTTTTTCGAGGTCGCCCACCCCCCTACTTGTGCGATTTGAGGAGAGGGACGTTAAACCCTTGGGGCCGTATTCATAGTTCTGTTAGTCCAGGTCTAAGGACGGTAAAATTGGTGCTCTTCGCCAAGAGCAGGCAAATGGCGGCATCAGGTTTCCCTCCTCCCTTTTATGTGTGTGTCCGGTGTGAAAGGCAACGGGAAACAACCACACCATGTACGTATATTCCCTAGTCAAACCAATCAATGATTGGTGGGACGTGTCGCAAGACAGAACCCTAGAATGAATGAATGAATGAATGAGGCTGGGAAATTATAGCTGGTATTGCCAACCGCGGTAACCTATCATGAGCATCGACGTTTCTCTGTGCGATCGTGCATAACTGTTTCATTTTACTAATGCTAAAATTTATGTTAGCAAAAAAGCCTCGTACCAACTAGTATATACAAAGAGAGACATAGGAAAGAGGATTTTCAGCTCCCAATAAGACATTGAGTTAGTTTCGAGGAGTTTCGAAATATTTTATGGAGGCGTTGTCTTAAGAGTTTCTTGAAGCGTAACGCCTTGCACACACCTACAGAAATTGCCGGCAAACAATGTTTGAAAACAGTTTGTATACAAGTTTCATCTGTGGATGCCGACTTTTGTAAGCAGCAGGCAAACAAATATTCAATGGATTTAGTTTTGCATTCTTGCTAAAACAAAGAACAATGTTTGCACGTTTGGACGTGTCTTCCAACATTATTTTCCCTCTCCAATCTGTCTCAGAGTTCGCTTTGGAAAGTGTAGGAGGAATCGCTACACGATACTTTGTATCCATTCGTGATATTTTACAACCAATCATTTCAAGCAAAGTTTCTGTTGATGCCATTCTTAAAAACATTCTGAAACCTTTTCCATCTTCTAATTTCAAATCTGCCAAAAAGGTTAACAATCCGCGTTCCTTCTAAAAATTTCCGTGTCCACCAACGTCTAGGATTTTTCTTTTTCCCACATCATATAATTCTAGAAATATATATATATATATATATATATATATATATATATCCACACAAACCTCATCTGGAAATTGTCTTGAACTAGCGAGCCAGTGAGAGGTCTGGACGCAAAACTTTGTTTGCGGACTGTATCTGGACAATCGGCAGACAGCCCGCAAAAAAAGTCAGCAAATTGCTTACAAATATTGTTTGTCGACAAATTTTATAGTGTGCACAAGGCCTTCGTCCCTCAACTATAGCTTATCAACTACTGGTTTCGTAAAATGCGCAAGCCCTAATCATATCGATAATTTCCCACTCTCACATCTATTTCCTCTCCCAAAAACCTCCTGTTTCTCTCTCTCTCTCCCCATACTCGTTCACCGGAAGGTCATGCATCATATTTCCCCCGCCAGGAGGCTCTGCCGTTTGGTTCGGAATTGGGAAGGGGACGATCCTATGTGTCAGAACTCTGGACGACAGACTGTCATTCCGATTCGTGTGATTCGCCATTATGTGCCAATACATGTATCTCTTTAAGCATCGATAGAGCCCGACGTGACAACGCATTTCCCCCGAAAAAATGAAGAGCAAAATGACAAACGGAAAATGAGATATGGTCGTCGAACCAATACACGCCGTTGGAGCTTATTACGTATAGCGAGGACGGAAAATAGAGCTCCGGACTCTCTCGGAAAGGGATTATTATTTCCGTTCGCTTTTCTTTTTTTTCCTCGTGAGTGGTGTGAAAAAGATACGGCACCTGATATACTGCCAACTGAAACGCGAAATTGCGATGAAGCGCTCGATTGAACTTCAGAGTTAGTAATAATTTTAATTAATGAATATACTCTTTGATGAAATTGTAATTTATGTCGAGAATAATAAATTATAATCGATTCTGATTTTGAGCTATTTTATAAATAAACGACGAATGAGTTTGTTCGAAATATGCTTTTTATTTTTGTAGAGGACTAAGATTTGTTATTATAAAATCTTAATGGTAAAACAGATAAAAAATAATTAATACTAAGGTATACGTATGTTTGTGCATTGAATACATTAAAATACCGTCCAATGCGGATTGAATTATTTACATATTCACATTTACATATTCCACTGTAAAATCGCTGCAAAAGCTGTGCGTGGAATTACTGAATAAATTAAAAATAAAATAAAAATAAAGCATTAAAAATTAATTATGAGCTTTATAATTGGGTGTGCACCGAAATATAATCCTGTGAGTGACTTGAGAAGATTCCTAAGTGCATACATTTTTTCCATAACGTATTAAAGAACACGTTTTTTTCCGAACGTGATGTTTACTTCGACAGTTTTGCGTCCAGATCTCTCACTGGCTCGCTAGTTCAAGACAATTTCCAGCTGAGGTTTGTGTGGATATATATATATATATATATATATATATATATATATATATATATATATATATATATATATAGGTACGTAAATCAAGTATTAATAAGGATTTTAGGGTTAAAATTTCAAAATTTAAGGTTTTATTGTCTAAATTTATCAAAAAACACGAATTTTTGTGGTAAATTTTAGGGATCAGTTTTTCATCAAAAGGTTGCGTGCCGCATAAAATGCTCTCAGGGTCAGTATACGGCCAGTGGGACTTAGGATGCTAACCCCAGTATTAGGGATATAAAATAGCAGGAGCTTATCCAAACGACTGGAAAAATGGCGCGGTAATACGCAGATTTCAGAGAAAGTGAACGTATTGGTAGTTTACGGCATTGTCATTCTCAGAAAAAGTTCACAAAAGGTTATCACAGTTTTCACAACTTCCAATCAATCCACGGCTATAGAATGACAGCCTCAATACTTTTTCGAAATGTGATTAATGCCTCGAGTATAAAATGATATGCCACTTATTACCATACAATCGTGAATGTAGCTTCTGAAAACGCATAAGTGTTAGTAATTTAAATGTAATTTAAATTTGCAGAAAAATAATATAACCTTATAAAAATAAAGTGGTAAATAGAAGTTAATGCAGAAATAACATCTATGAAGTCATAAATTGGTTTTAGGAGTGATAGTATCGTATTGGTATTGAATAAACGGATCAAGATTGCAATTTTCTATACCTGGCGCATACACAATAGATTGGCTTTTCTTTCATTAAACAATTCATAAAATCTTCTCTGATAGTGAATTAAGATCTATCTGATAGGAATTATCCACTCATGGCACAAACTAATGACTGTTGGTTACAATAACAAACAAGCTTCTAAATATACCACGTGACATGATAATAAAATGCCCACCCTAAAAAAATTTGGGACTTGCTAAGTTTTCTCTGATATTCGAGGATTAAAACAAACAACTCCAGTTCATGTTTAAAATGTCTACAAATGATAACCTACAATACGATTCTTCAGAAACCATCGCTCTTTAACAGTTATAATATTAGTTCAGATATATGTAGATATTGTTTAACGCCTATCTGCAGACATGCACAGCAACCTAGTTTATTAACCTCGGCAACATATGAGATACTGTGTATGGTTTGGCTAGTCACTCCAAGTGATCCCGTGTTTTGCCTCCTCGTTACCAATTTATGATGTAACCGAAGCCGCCGCTCTCAGTATGTCTGCCCAAACGACGCTGTGTTAGACGATCCCCAGTAAGACTCTCGTAGCGTAAACCTTCGAAATACCACGGTGAGGTATTAACGCGCATCGCTATGTATTGCCAATATATCATTCGTTTAGTATTAATTTTGAATATCAATCCAATAGAAGCCCAATTAAAAATTTTCGCATTTGGAGACCTATCCTTTTAGCAGGAAAATCAACTATGTAAGCTTTAAGAAGATATTTAACAGGAATTTCAAGCAAGACTTTCAATTTGTTACATACCAACCACCTAATTATTTTTTTAGAACTAATTAGGTATTCAATAATCGTTTTGCTTCCGCTAAACGTAGTATAACAACAACCTATTCCTCAACTTTTACAACTATATGCTTTTTCATAATTTTCTTAAATAGGATATATTTTGCTTCCATTTTTTATAATTCAATAGCTCTCGAAACCGACAAATTGATTTAAATCCTATTGCTTCATAATTTTTCTGTATTACATAAAAGTCAGACTACTAGATCAGAAAGCGATCATTTAATAAATGCTACCTTGAGGTAAACACCGGACCAATAATTCTTGAGTAATTCATTACAGAATGATTATAATTTATAAAAAATAAAGAAACTTTTATGAATTATAAGTATAATCTACAATATACAGAGAATATGGAAAAATCGTCATTAGCTAAATATTAATACAGGTTTACCTCTCTTTATGCGGGTTCGCATTATGGGAATTCGCTATTATGCAACAAGCTTATTGTTACCGGAATTTCTTTTTATGCGTCTTTAATTCGCTCTTACGCGGTTACGTGGCTTGTGCTATACAAATGAAAGAAAGTTCTCCAATACACCACAAGGCTACTATTTAGTTTCTCATTGTCTCTTACGCTGTGCGTATTAGTACTAAAGTAAAAGAGATGCGAGTGGAGTGGATATTGTAGAGTGCAGTGGATATTGAAGAGTGGAGTGGATATTGTAGAGTGGAGATGAGACGGAGATTTTGTGTGGTACTTTTTAAGCATACTTGAGAAGTTTTTTCTCCTTGCCCGCGGAACTAGCTTTGTGCCAAGACAACCCTCCAACACTTTAAACCTCCACTATTATGTCACTCACAACAGCCACCAGTTGTGCTCGTCTGCTTCCTTTTATTGGGGAGTACAATTTAGTGTTAATTGCTTTAAGGTTGAATTTAGCGCATAAGAAGTCGATTTTTGGTACGTATCCCTATCTTTTATTTATAAATATGGGTTCTGTTTATGCGAATTCGCTTATGCGACACTTTCCTGGAACCTAACCCACGCATAAAGAGAAGGAAACCTGTACTTGTCAGATAAAATTGTGGCGAATTTCCCCTTTGAGTATAGGCGACGCAGCAAGTACAGGCGTGTCGAGCGGGTTTCCAAAATCAAGGCGATGTCATGTGAAGTTGGAATCCCAATTCATGGTCTATATCTAAAGATACGTTCACGCTATATACGTGTATATGACGAATCCAAATACAAGTATTCGACTAGTAGATTTAGTATATACAAATGTAATGAAAGTCTAAAATTTTTAAGCGTTCACATTCGGTTAGACAAGTCAGTAGACAATGTCTTCGAACGAGGAATATTTCATTTGTGCTGCTGAAAATTGTAATTAACAACAAAATAGCATAAAAAAGAACATACATGTATAAGATTTGTATTTATCAAATATGTATGTAGTGTGAATGCACCTAAAGGGCCGTGCAGCCTAGTATATAACTAATTTCCAATACGCATACGGGATACTTCTCTGAAACTGCAAATTATCAGGCAACGACGAATAGTGAGACCTATTTGCCCATAAATAATGATAAAAGAAGGATTGAAAATCCAGGCAAACATTTTGTGTCGCAGTTAAACCCTAAACAAAACGTGAAAATAGAAATCAAAATACACTCTGTATCAAAAATGTGCAAATTAAATAAAATTAATCCAAAAAATTCATTTCGGGCAATTTTATAGGTTTTATTAGACATTTTTATGAAGGAGGAGAGGTTATGCGGAGACGTATCTGTGCTGCATCATCCTATAACGTATTATTGTATAAATTTATGCGAAAAAATTGCTCAAATTGTTAGTATTAATAAGTGAATAGATAAGGAAAAGAATTATTGAAAATATGACTATATGTATTAAGTTCGACAGAAGTCCATGATCGAATAAATTAAACGGGCATAACTAAATCATTAAAGTCAAAACAATGTCAAAAATCTAATCAGACGTGCGCTAGTTAAGTAAATAATAAATATAAACAATTTAGGCGCGTACTCTAACAAGTTTTTCTAGAATTTCGCGTTTGGTAATACACAAAAGCTGTAGGTATATGTCAAGCGACGTTTAACAAAACGTTCATTGACGACCCATAGGCAAAACGACTTATAACTGATCGACGGAAATAATTGGAGACATTTTGTAAGGGTATTATAGCCCGTACACTAAACACTCCTTAGCTATGGTTTGCCAAAACCTCTACGTGATTTAGTAAAAGTAGATAATATTGAAATATAAAATAATATATGTTGGATTAACTTGCATGAAATTCACGCCCTACGCATAATTTATCCCTCAATGTGCATTTTATAAGACTTAAAAACATTCCTAATTTTCGTGAAAGCTAACTACAATATCTTCAAAAGCATAGATATAGAAAAAATTGAAGCAGTTACAATAGATGAGAGGGTACTTTGGTCCCATATGAAAGATACAGGGCACAAAAAGTTGCGTATCCATAAAAGTTACATCTGTTTAAATTTGAACAAGTTTGAAAAGTATACTCCATGAATGGAATGCACAGAGATTTCAAAAGGGGTTCTTAATGGGAAATACGTATGGAGCGGTATCGAGAGATTGGAGGATTCTCAAATTTTTATCTCCGAAACAATAACTCGTAATTACGTGATCTCGTGGACTATCTTTTAGTAAATTTTGTTCTCTATCCAAATATTTTTTTAAGCTATACCTCACAGATCATATAAAAGTATGGGAGAGAAATATATGGATTTTTAATTGTTATTTGCTGAAAGAACCGTCTTCGCGATCAATTTAAACTAAATATCCAATATTTTGCTCGGGATTTTCTGGAATTTTTATCTCCAAAGCCATAACTCGTAATTATGTGGTCTCGGGAACTATCTTGTAGTAAATCTTGTCCTCTATCCGAATATGTTTTCTAAACTATACCCCACAGATCATATAAAGGCGTAGGACAGAAAAACATGGATTTTAATTGTTGTTTGTCGAGAGAACCGCCTTAGAGATCGATGTAAACAAAATATGCGATGTTTTGCTCGGGATTATCTCGAAATTTTATCTTCCAAACTATAGCTCGTAATTATATGTCCTCGCGGAATTCTTTATGGTAAATGAAATCCTCTATCCGAATAATGTTTTTAATCTATACTTTACAGATCTTATAAAAGCTAGGGAGAGAAAAGTTTGGTATTTCATTGTTGGTTGACGGATGCCATTTAACGAGATACAAGTTTTAGTTTATTAATGTAATTATGTAAAGCGGAAATTCTAATTGACGGATTCAGTTGAAAATAACAATTGGGCGATAAATTTTAATAAAGATCACTCATACCTAATTAAATTAAAATCAGTCCAGCGGTTTAGGAGATGAAAGTTACCACGGACGGACGGACCAGACGTTCCCATAAGGCGTTCCGCTATTACCGATTTGCTGGTAAAGAGCGCTTAAAAACTGGAAGCATTATTGAGGGAAGTGAAAAATGCTTCAAAGGCAGGAGTTTTATTTAGTAACTAGCTGGAATAACCGGCGTTGTCCGGATACGTTTTAATCAAGTGTATATGATACTGGGAATATACTTCAATCATCGCCTAAGTTTTATCTATCCGCATTTACGTCTTAATCAAGGGGAGAATGGAGACTATCCTGGTATAGAATCCATGGTCTTTTGTTAGGAAACTTCACATCTATCACATGCAAAAAGTCACGCCGAGTATTATAATTAAAATTTCATCGAAGACGGGCCGACCTATCGCGAGTTATTTAACAACTTGTGAGAATTGTACTGTAGTTCATGAGTCTTCCGTAAAATGGCGCTGTATTTTAGCGTTATACACAGTGCGTATATAGTAATACAACATACCGCCACGTAGCCTATGTTATCCGCTGTGTAAAAATTATATGCCTATGCGAAGTTTCGTGAAGATCTTTTCCAAAGTGTGGATTTGTATAGCAAACATACAAACAGATCAAACCTTTGCTTTATATATAAAGATAATATAAGATTATATTTATTGAGACTTTAAAATAAATTTATTTTTTTGTTTTTTAATAACCAGTAAATATGATTAGAGATTGGGCGATATATTACCGATAGAATATTCCTCAAGGTAATATGAGGGTTCGGTGTTACGCGATTGCTAAGGTTTACACGAGTTAATGCGTTTCATCGTTTCTGAAGAAGCCCAATCTATTACACCCACACATTTCAATTCACGGCCCAAAATCGCATTTCGCCTTGTATAAGTTTCGCCAGCTCAAACTCCCAAGTGGAGTCCAAAGTCCGTCTTAGAACTCCGTCTACTTTCAAAAGGGTAAATTTCAGCTCTGGGGGAGTTAAAAGGTTTGCGAGGACTTCTGTGTCTGGACTAGCATCAAATCGAACGGAGGCGTGCAAAAATAAATAAAAAAAGGTTTTGGAGGGAGGGAGGTTTAAGCCGCTCACGAAGGCATGCAGGAAAAAAAAAATTTTAGCGTCCGAAAGAGTACGTTAAAAAAGAAAAGAACGAAGTCTACGAGAGAGAGAGAGAGAGGGGGAAAAAACATGGGGTAAGAGTGTAATACCTCCTTTCGGATGCTCTTCGCAAGTTCTCGAGAGTAAAGGCTGAGATCGATCCCCCAAAGTTTTGCTTCAATATGATACAGAGGATCGGCGGTAAAGGAAAGGGGAAGACAAGGGAAGAGGAAGAGAAGCCGTCAAGGAGTTTCGGAGCGAAGACGCTTCACTAACTCATCTTTGATTTGCTAAAATTGATTTGGCCCAGGAAACTAATGCACAACAAATATGATCAATCTTGGGTTGAATTGGGAATAAATTTTTGGGTAGCTTGTTTTCTGTCGAGTTTAAAGAATATTCAAATAGACTAAGGATTGCACTATCAACCCCTTATTAACCCTTGCTTTACCAAGGTATTTTAGAACTTACTCTTCCCAAGTAGGATAACTCAGTTACGCCACAATTCTTTTGTCAGAAACAGTTGTTTATTGAGAGAAATGTGTTAATATTAGGATATCTATATAAAACAAATTATATAAAATAGATATTTGTAAAAAATAATTAATATTTTACAATTACTTCACAATTGTTATAAAAGTTTTGCCACCTTGAATGCTGAGCACAACCAAAGGAGAACATAAAGTTGACTTGTATTTACAACAGCCTTTCACTGTAAAATACAGTCACATAAGATCATTCTTTTGTAGTTCAACACGCGCCTACCCATAACTAAAATACGTTGAAAAACTCTATGTATTTAAAACATGAAGTGTATTAGCTGATATAAACGCGTAATATGAAAATAAATTGTTGTTAAAATAATTAATGTTTTATAATTACATCGTAGTTGCAATGAAAAGTTCTTAGTTACCTTGAATGTTGAACACAACCAGACGAAAACGCGATACTGACTAAGATTTACAACGCCCTTTCCATTTTTTGTAGTTCAGCACACGACTGCTCATCACCAAAATGTGTTATGTTGCATTGTAAATCGATAGATAGAATAAATTACACACATACGTAGCCACTTGTATAGCGGAACTCAATTCAAAGTAAAAATTAAACAATGACAAATTCTACCAAGGGGAGTAACTCAGTTACCGCGACAGTGTTTTCAATTAAAAACGGTCCCTAAAAAGATATAAATCTAAACAATAACAAACAGCAATATTCTTAAATGGTAAAAAGCGAATAAAATGGGGGATATGAATGAAATCCCAAAAATAACCATTAAAAAAAATAGAAAACGTCGTTGGGGTAACTGAGTTACCCCCCTTAGTAGAGGAAGGGTTAATATTGCTCCAACAAGATAATCAAGCATTAACCCTATGTGGAGAGACCCTTTCACTGAACATACCGTTAATAGAACCGAATTGGGATATCTAGTAAATCGATTAAAGCTATTTCAGTTGAACCGAGTGCTACTGTTTTCATTTAATAAATTAGCAATGGATTTATACTATTTCACGTTGAAAGAAATGAAGATTCTTACTCTTACCGCCGATTATGTTGTCTACTTCGTGTTTGCTCATATTTTTAGTTAATATTCGATTTTATCCGATTTTTCGATATTTCCAAATGGAGGTTGCTAGGGTAGTCGGCATTGTTCATCTCGGATTTTTGCATTGTTAGACTCGGGCTTCAAGTGCATTTGCACTAAGGTTACAATGAAATGCATGAAGGACAAAAAGAGATTAAGCCTCGAGTGACGTCACCTCCCAGTATAAACGCAAATAAATCAAAAACGGAAGGCTCGAGTTCGACAAATCTTTAGCCTGAATACTCAGCGCAAACTCCTGCAGGTTTTAAGTTGGTAGTCGTCTCCCAAAAAGGCACGGATAGGATATCAGAAGAGTTTTCGTTTTTGCATTTGATTAATACATAATCGGCTGGAATACGATGTATATACTTTAGTCTTTAACATTTTAAAAAAACTTTGACTCGATATTTATACTATTTCACGTAGAAAAAAATGAAAATTATTATTCTTACCTTCGATCCCGTTGTTTAATTAGCGTTTGCTCATATTTTAAGTTTAGATTAGATTTTCTCAGATTTTTCAATAATTCAAAAAGGAGTTTCCTAATGTTGCTGGCATTGTTGATCTCAGATTTTTGTATTGTTGGACTCAGGTTTTCAGGTACATTTGCACGAAGTTTACAATAAAACAAACACATCAAGGACAATAACTGATTGAATATTTATGTGAAATGTTTCGTGTAAATATAAAGCAAATGAAACATGTAGCGAAGAAACTTGATGTCAGAAACGACTCCAACGCAATGCAATAATGGACAACTTATCATTTCAAATAGGAAGATATTTCACGCTTACATAGAAAATATCGTTTTCTTTGCAAATTTTATTGGGGAGTTTAGAGAGAATTACTATGTTGATAATGTTTTTCATTAATTTATTTTGATAGTTAAGCAAGATCTTTGACGCGTGGCCGATGCATCTTTTGTGATTACTTGATATTAAATAAATTACAAAACATATGATTTGCTGTATCATCAGAAATAGTGAACATAACAAAAACTGTTGTTTACCGGTAGTTGTTAGTCTATATCATGTAGGTCTGTGTTTTTGGTTATAAAAACGGTGTGAACTATATAATTATTTTGATAGTGGCAATAAAAGTGGATCAACTAATAACACCTTGTGTAACAATTTTTTGTCATAGGAACTAGCGCATAGGGCCACTTCACCAAAAGTTCACTATATGTTTGCAGGAAGTTCTGCAATGGGCCCCTAGTATATGCGTGTGTATATATATATATATCATCATAGGTAGTCTGTCCGTAGACAGGTCCGTGATTATTCATGGTTAAACCTGGTTCTCCATATACTCCTATTTTCCGCTGTCCTCTTCATATCTTGATAACTCTCTTTCCCTTTCAAATCGTCTATCAGCTGAAACCTTTTCCTGCCTCTTTCCCTTTTCCCATCTAGTTTTCCTTCTAACACGTCTTTAATCATACTCTCTCTCCTCAGGTAATGTCCAACCCAGTTAGCCTTCCTCTTTCTAATAGTCTGTATAATCATTCGCTTCTCTCCTATTCTTCGTAGCACTTCATCGTTTTTCATCCTATCTGTCCATTTTATCTTCAGCATTCTCCTCCAAGTCCACATTTCAAAGCTTTCCAAGTATTTGATGTCATTTTTCCTTAGCGTCCATGTTTCTGCCCCATACAATGCTATACTCCATACGTAGCATTTTATCAACTTCTTGCGGATATCTTCCCTTATATTCCCTGTAAGTAGTTGTTTCTTTCTCCTGAAAGCCGCTTTTGCTTTTCCTATTCTAGTTTTGATCTCATCCGTACATTTTGCCTCTCGTGTTATGATACTTCCAAGGTATTTATATTCTGAAACTTGTTCTAATGGCTTTCCCCCGATAGTTATGTTCAGATTCTCTTCTTTACCCGATATTCGAATGACCTTGGATTTTTCTGTATTATATATATATATATATATATATATATATATATATATATATATGTGCTTAAGGAAGAGGAAAGGTTAGTGGGATAATTGGATGGCAACAATATGGAATAAGGAAACCAAGTGAGCACTCACCAATAAGATAACTTCAGATTGGCGGACTGCTGGGGGTGTCGAAGTGACACACGTAAAACAATCACAAGAAACACTGAAGCTTTCGGAGGTGATCCCTTCGTCAGCACAGGAGAGAGACGACTATATATATATATATATATACATATTCACATACACACTATTCATTTATCTCTCCCACCCTCTCCTTCCGTATGTTACTTTATACAAAAAAAATCGAACCGAGTATAAGAGGAGCGAAAAAAAGGCCGATCGCGAGCAGAATACAAACGACTCCATCTCGCAAGGTAGTTAGCGGAAGGGAATGGAAGAGATGGAAGAGGGGAAGGGAGGGGGGATAGGAGACGGAGGAGAGGGGGAGGAAAAAGGTTGAGGGCCACGGACGTGTTCCTTTTGAACCCTTTGCCGCAGCCACGGGTTCCAACCAATTCCTCCTCGATTTACGACTTCCCATCCCTTTCCGCATCCCCTCTCCCTCCATCCCTTTTGCGCCTCTCTCCTCATCTCCCCCCCTTCCTTATCTCCCACTCTCCTTCGTTACTAAGGCTCCTATTCCTCCGCCATGCCATTCGAAGGCCCGCAGACCCTCCCAAACCGATTCCATCCGACCAATTTAATCCAAAACCGTAGCGATTGCAATACCCTACCTCCTCCCTCTCTCTCTCTTAAACCACCCTCCCCTCTCCGAATTCGCCCTCCTCCCACTCCAAGCTCACGTCCTTACTCAGTTTCCTTTCCTTCTCTCACCGTTAAACCGTGTCTCACCTACCGTCCATGGCATTTTCTCTCCTTCACACCCGTTATTTTTCTACCGCCATACATGCCTCATATATATTATATATGTATTAAAAAGTAGTTAACAGTGTCCCTGGCCCACACTTAAAGCACTTTCCCTCTCGGCTATAAATGTTAACTAAACGATGGCCTCCAAGATGATCGAAATACAATTTCGATATCGGATAGCTCGCCGTCGCTTCGATTCGCCAATATTTACAAACATCGAAAATTAGATGCTTACGCCGCGGTGCTCTGAATCTCATTATGAAGAGAAGGAGAGAGAGAGAGAAGAGATTCCATCCAAATGAGCCAACTTAGTATACATTTTATAATACAGACAATTACAAAGTTTTATGAGGGATTGGGCTACTGTAGTTAGGTTGAGGTCGCCAATTTGGAGAAGTCTTTTGGCAGCTAATAATGGCTGAGCTTAGACGGTAAAACATATAATCAATTCCCACGCTCGCGCAAATAAATCCTAAAGTTGTTTGTTTGAGTGCCCAGCCAATTCGCCTCCCTTCCAGTACAAATGGGTATCTCAGAGGTAGTGCAATGAATAACCGGGGAAGGGAGGAGGGAAACCCGGTGCCGGCATTTTGCCTGCTCTTACGAAGAACACCAGGGGGGCCAACGGCTTAACGTCCCTTCCGAAGGACGGAACAGCTGAATTTGCGCGGTCTCCTCAAACCACACAAACAGGGGGCCAGTCGACCTTGGAAAAATCCTACATGCGCAGGATTCGTGCCCGCTGCCTTTTCAAGCAGCAGCCGAGTATCAGCCAGCGTCCTAACCACTACACCACCGGCACCCCAACAGAATATATATATATTCCCTCGTCCCTACTGTGTGTCCAGTATGGGAGGCAACGAGAAACCACCACACTATGCATTCCCTATTCAGCAAGACAGGCACTGCTGATGATAAGCCACGTCGAAATATCACGTCTCTATCAAAACAGAAAGGCAATGAGAGCGACGATTCATCGCCTAGATAATATAACTCGAATCATTTTCGATAAAAAATCTCATTAAACAACTCGGGTGGAATTGAACTCGGCGTTTCCGGCGATTCCCATAGACCCGACCTTAACGGCTCCACGAGGAAATCTACTTTCGGTGACGCACGTCTCAAGAGTGTCGAATATGCCCCGCCAATCAGATTTCAATCAGGTTTCCTCCCACGCCGGCAAAAAAACTCCTCCCCCCTTCCCGAACAGACTTCCCTTCCCCCAGAATCCTTTCACCGGCGGACATTTCGCCCTCAGACGATGAGGCTCTTTTACTGCCATTCAATCCCATTTCGCCTAATAGAACTGCCCTCTCTTATAAAAGCGCGGACATTGGCACAACCCTTTATAACCGGTGACTCTGAACCTGCGCGCGCGCACACACACACACATACATGGCAATTCGATCGTCCGTGCTTTCGCAGATCCCTCGGGCGAAAGTAGTCTTTTTTCCTCCCGTTCCTACCGGAGCGCATTTCGCTCTTCACTCCTTCAATACCTTTCCTGTCCCAAAACTCTCTTCCATAGCATTTATGGTCCTTCTCCTTTTCCGAATACGCAAACCTCGGTTTTCTTACCTCTATTCTCATTGATTTTCATTCTGTTCTACCTCTACCATTGCATGTCTCCTCGTATTCCTGACTGTTATTCTCCTCACATTCTTCATCCTTCTTTCGAACCCATCCTGTACTCCCATTATTATTAATTTACCCCTGCCATAACCTAAAATTCTACTCCACAGCCAAATGCTCACGCTTATAAAAACAATGAATTGCTCTACACAACTTCCAAACTACTGCTGCACTCACTTCCTACTCCTACTTTACCGACTTCTTCTGTCATATCACCAAAAAGCTCTCTACGTCTCTAACTTAGATCTGTACCTGATGCCCTATTGTTTACTTTCAACTTATGGTATAACTCCCAACTCTTACTTCATCATCCTCCATCTACGATTCCACTTCAACCCTAATGCTACAATATCCCATATGCGTCTTAAATTCTCAACTCCTACTTCATATTGATCCTCTACCTTACCACTCGCTCTCTACCATCAAATTCTACGATATCTTCGATTCACTCTATTTTTTATGTTAATATCTTATGTATACACCCTTACCTCATCTAATTCCTCTTTTTATAAACCAACTATTTATACCTCCACTCTTTTGCTCCAAATCTTTGTTCTCCTTCTAAGTCTACTTCCAGTACTTTTCTCCTAGTATTTCGCTCATTTTCATCCTGTTTTACGTCCACTTTTTCTATTCCTACAATGTTTAATGTCACTTCTTCTAACCCAACATTTTCTACTACTACACTTAACACAACTCTTTTTAAATTAATGATACCCTTCTACTCTTGAGCAAACTTATACGACTATCCTATCCTTCTACTCTTCCCCAAGCCATCCACTCCTACTCCACCGTCTAGACCCCTTTATATTCTTTCCGACCTTCCCTACTAATTTTATAAACTTTTCTTTTCCCTTCCCTCTATCCTTTCCCTTCCCTCTATCCTTTCCCGATCGCACGCTATCCTCCTAACTATAGACCACCCCCTTTTCTTGCCCAGGCTCTCGTATCCTATTCATACCTCACCCTGCCCTTTTCCTGAGCCCATCCTGAATCTCCTATCCCTCTCCTCCTCTCTTTCTTTTCCCCTTTCCGCTCATCCGTGGTCTCCATTTGCACTCCCCCTCCTTCCTCACAAACCCACATTCGCTCCATCCCTAAACCCTTCCCCCGCTCAATATTTTTTTTCGAAAGACTAGCGGTCAAAGGGACCGAAAATCCCCCCAATGGCTCGAGTGCGTGATAAGGGTACCGAGGGATAAAAAAAAGAACGGTCACTCACCGTTCCGACTGCGGAAAATTAAGGGGCGGAAAGTTCTTATTCGTAAAAAATACAGGGTGGGGATGAAATTCCATAAAAATGAAATAAAAGTTGCATGAAAATTTCCGTCGTCGACAGGCCGAATAAGGCTATGTCGCGTGGTAAGTGTGCCATGCGATAAAAAGTTCGATTCGCTCGAGTGCATGCAAATTTGAAGTCGCGATTATGCTCTTTAGAGTTGCGTCAAAGGGCTGATGTCGCGGCAAAGCAGACTTTGTCCTCTCGGAACCGCCTGATCCAGGATTTTTAAAATTACGATTATCAGTCAGCATGATATGAACGAGCCTTATCTCTCCTTTCCCGAGATGCCAAAAAATACATAGGACCACGTGAAAATATTTAATTAATATGTTAATCGATACGTGGTAGGTATCTGCAAAATATATCCCGTATGGCGTTCCCGCCTATTAAAAAAACTCCCGATGTTGCTTTTGATTGAAGTTGTTTTTTTTACTTCCTCGTAACATGTTCTATCATAATTTATTAACGGAAAGGGATCGGGCCTGTGATATTTTTGGCGAAATTGATGAGGTATTTAAAATTTCGTTTCCCATTACCTGTAACGCGGTTTCGTAATTTATCTCGTTTCGTTGGGCACCTGTCATAAATATCTGGTGGATACATTACGCACAAAGAGGAAAATGAATCTTATCACATAGTAAAATTATACCATAGTTTGACACATACAAAGTTATAATTTTATGTTGTTTTATTAGGGATTCGGCGGCTAATTAAAAATTTCATGATGGTTTTAATAACACGCATGCACTTTATGAAACGTCAAAACCTTCCTAAGTATTAAATGTGATACTAAATGCCGAACCACAGTCATTATTACTCACTTAAATATCAAATTTCTGAGTTAAATATTACTCCTCCCGCAGAATACTCCTTTCAACTTTATTGCAATATTTCAGAAGTTAGCTACGATAGAATTGTCTGCGTTAATCTCGATGTTGAAACAAGAACGATGCAGGTCGCTGTAAAACGCCCTGGAAATGGTGAAATGGAGTCGGTGCTGACAGAATAGTCGAAGTAACTTTTGGTTTCATCCCCAAATACTCCCTCGAAGGAAAAGGGGTCGCACTTTTAAACCAAATCGTGTTTTTTATTTACGATTTATCTCTTGCTATTTTTTGAAAGTCGAACGCGATTCCCGAGAGAAATTGAAGTCCAGGCACGCACGGCTCATTTTTTTTTCTCGTTTGTAGCCCATAAATTTATCTGCTGTCAAACAATCGTCAATTATTTCTCATTCAACCTCACGCTGAATATTGTTTTTTTCCTTCGAATCGAATAATAATAATAGGTCATTATTGGTGTAGATAATGACGGATTATGGCCCGCAAAATCAATATTTTGTAATGAAATGTACATTCATTATAGCAAAATCGAAACGATATTCCATAATGATTCACGACTAAAACATAAATCTTTGTTCGACTTCAGTCTTCTAATTAAGCACCACAATGTTTCGCAAGGCGTAAAAAATGAGTAGTATTTTTGCGTTTACAATGACGTGTGCGTAACTGTTGTTATTCATATATAATACATTTGCGTAATATTATGCTATATATGTGCTTGAATAAAATTCTGTACTTTATCAAATCAAGAACTTTTCGCATCTTAAAAATTAACAAATGAAATCATTCAGTATTTCGTCATTTGATTTGAAATTTTGAGAAGTCTCCCAAAAATTCCATCCGATATCAGAGTATGGTAAATTTTGCGAGTTGAAGTTTCAAAAGTAATTATTTAATTTATATGCAAGTAAAGCTGATATTACGAAATTAGTTTTCATTTTTAAGTCAATGCGATCCATTGTTCGCAAAGTATTCCAAGTATTTTACAATTAAGTTAAATTTTCTCAACCACTAAAAAGGCCATCACATCTGGACTAAACCAGTCTCAACAAAGTAGAAATAATTCAAAATCTAAAGAGAATTCCGGGAAAATTTAATAAATGTCTCTTTTCTCTCTCCTGTTTGCTGACTGTTCTATTTTATCTAAATGGATGGACATTAACAAACGAGATACGGCAAATTAAGACGAATTTCTCACACGGGTTGAGCGATGACAATTGCCTCATTCATAATTTTCCCAAACAATGAGAATAATTCTTATGGAAAAATACGGTCTCCTCCTGCCCTCTATTTATAGATTTTCTCTCGGGGAAACGTCGCTTCGTTTAATCCACATTTCGCAATCTCATATTTATATACGTAGATATGTTTTTGCGTACGTTTGTGTATGTATGTATACATATTACCGGTTTGAGAGAAACTTAAATTTTTCGAGTGCTAGATGCATATTACGCCTTCATATTGTCGACGAAGTTTGACGAAATTCACCCACATAACTATTCAACCTCTCCCTTTATTCCTTCTTCCAGCAACTTAACACTGGCAACTTGCGGCGAAAACTGAAACAAAAGCCTCGGGCAGGAGGAGGATAAGATGACCTCTGATACAGCAGTTTTCCGAAGATGCTTTTGTTTTATTTCGAAGGGGTCGTCGAGTCGCATCAGGAAAAATAAAACTACAGGAGGGAGTGGTAGTGAGTGGTGGCCAAATTTGCGTGCGACAAAACTCGTCTCATAACTCTCTCCTTTTTGGGAGATTTTTTCAAAAATAATCCGATTCCTGTGCGGGAAAAAAATTACGTAAGCAAAAAAAATACGTGGCGCTCGAAAATATTCGGGTATTTTTTTTGGGAAAGAGAGAAGGGTAGAGGATGGGGCAGTAGACTGCCGGGGAAAGAACCGGAATGAAGGCAGGAAAAGGAGGGTGGGTCTGATGTAGGATGGGAGAGATGAGAGTTTAAATTCAGTATGAAGGGAAGTGAGGTGTACAGGGGTGATTGCGAAAGAGAGAGAGAGAGAGAGGGAAGGAAAAAATTGAGAAAATGAGTTGGAGAGAGAGTAAAGGAGGAGAGAATCGGAGGGGTATGATTGCCTCGCAGGCCGACCGTTTGAACCCACCCTCTGCCATGCACCGTGCATGCTCCTATGATCCTCCACTCGGCCATCAAAATTCCGCGCCCGAATTAAAATTGAATTGTTGATTTTTCGAGCCTTCGTTGTGTGTTCGAGAATTCGTTCAGCTTTCTTTTGTGCATTCGATTTTTTTATGTCCTTCGTGTTCCTCACCAGTCGATTTTTGTATGGTTATCTTTGAGGTAAATTGTTTTCGTTAAGCGCGTTTAAGAATTTCTTCACACCCTTTCTATACCATTCTTATTCTCTTTTTTTCGATATCATCTTTTTCTATCCCTCTTTTCTTCTCTACTTTTTCTTGACTTCTTCTATCTCAACCTCCGCCTCTCTCTAGCTTCCTATCGTTAGCGTATTGCGAGTGGATCTGAGCACGAGATAGAGCAAAGGGCCCCATTAAGTTGAAGAGTAACGTAAAAATCCCCCAAACAAACTATTCAGATTTATCGTCGAAAGGAAAGCATACAATGCAGCAACATTTATTTCAGACTTCATTATTATCTACTATAATTAATACTAAAGGTAAATGGCCGTCATTATTATTAATTACCATTATTATACATTGACATTATTATTACAATACATTATTTCACATTTTATACCAATAGCAGGTATACTGTTAGGAAAACTTCTTTCGAGAAGAGAGTAGCTAGGCGGGATAAAACCTTCATTTTTCTCAACTTTTTAATTAACATCAACTTACATTCTTATCATTCCAACACTTTTTTATTCATTAAGAAAAAAAGAAACTCGGACAGACGTGGGCCATTTTTGAATTCAAGTCCGACCATGGCGTTGCCCTCTGAGCCACTGCTTCCTATCCATTGTTGTCTTTCTCCGCAATCCTATCAATATAGCAAGCGAAGCTTCACTTGTAAACCGAGAAAAATCAACGGAGGAACTCTCGAAAATGGCTCCTGCCAATCACATAAAGCAAAGTTGCCACATCATGCACAAACACTGGTTAGCAACGTCGCCCTCTTCCATGACTTATGTCAGAGCATAAACTTAGACTTCGCCAGCTATACCTTTTCCTCCATATTCCCTCTTCTCTTCCTCCCTTCTCAGTCTAACACTCATAACATCAAATCATTCTCCTCGTCTCCTATTCCACACATTCCTCTCTCCCTTATACAACTTCGCAATATTTCCGCCAATCCTTACTTTTCCATTCACTAACCTTCTTCTCGTACGCGAAACATTATTTGAAAGTGATTCTTCGAAAACAAATCTTCGAAAAACAAATCTTTGAATAAGCGATTCTTTGATAAGGCAATCGCCCTCAGCCTTAGATTCATTACAATAATACTACATTTAGCGCCGCAGGTTAGGTTCAACGGAAAAAAAGCCAAAGAAACCTGCTGGGAGCAGGAAGAAAACTTATTCTGTCCCCCAACTGCGTAAGGCAGACCTGTCCAACTTTTTAAGGTCAGTGGGCAACTTCAACAAAACAATCGCAGGACACGGGAAACACACACTGTATTTATTTATTTCAAAATTTCAATATTCTAGAAAAATGAAACGTATATAAACAAAAATATTCATGCGGAAAAACTAGTTTTTTTAGAATACTTATCCAAAGTCTGATGTTGAATTTTGCCTTTCGAAAATATCAGAGACTTGGTTTATTTATTTTCATAATATAAAGGCCGGATTAACTTAAATACATTGAAACAAAATACGAATTCAGTCTAAGAGATGTGGACATTAGAAGTGAAATTTCTCGACAGGTGTTAAAGACCAAAATATTTGGATGCAATGATCCTGGTAGCAGAATATCTGTTCTAATTTTTGTTGTTTTCTTAAATAGTGGTTTGAAAACACACGAAATTTGACTGGCGGTTCCACTAACTTCATCACCTTGAAAGGGATTTGAAATGAATGTTACAGACATACGACTTCAGACAGAAAATATAAGTTAATAGTCGAAATGTATTCACCTCGAGGGCAACATCGTGGTTTCTCGTGGACCACATGTAGATGGCGAGCGGTGGATCGGTCAAGCCTGAAGTGGGATGTTCTAAATGCGAACGAACAATAAAATGCCTACATTTAGGATATTTCTTTAATGCATTTCTTAGATAACCGAGGTGAAATATTTAATAAGATATAAATGTAAAATTTTGCCTCGTCATAGTGTAAAAATAAATGCTCCAGGCTGGCCGCGTTATTCAGAACCCTGGTCTATTCCATGCTCCTTTATCTAGTCCACTTCCATCTCTATCTCGCCTTATCCGTGTTTTCTTACCGCTTGAATGTATACGCCTTTTATTTTTCCATGCCCAGACTACTTTTACCTTTTGTGTTTGCAGTAGGGAGTCGAATTCGAAAAGAAAGCCTTATATAACACCCCTTGTCCTCGCCTTCCATTGACCTCTCTCGTCCACGCATCCATTCAAAATAGACCTCATATTCAAACCCTTTTTTTTTCTCTTCCCCCTCGCTCTCGCCTCGATTTTCAGTCCGGGAGATCCATACCGTATTTCAAGAGAGAGAGAGATGGAGAGAGAGGTGAAAAGGTCAGGAAACGAAAAAGGACCGGGGTTGCATAAAATTTCGGGAAATGCTCTATTTAAAGGAAATAAAGACGCGAGAAGGATGGCACCCCGCGAACTATTTGCTAAAAGGTGTTGTTAGCGCTGTTTTCCTTGATATTATTTTCGGGTTTGCATAACTTTGATATGGGTTATCAGATATTCTAGGGCAAAATCGCACTTGAATAAAAGTATTCAACCTTATAAGTCTGAGCACATGTTTTATAACACGAAGGTATCTTCTTGTCATCCTGTGGTTGCGAATGTTACCAAGAAGAGTATATACGAGTATGATGTCGAATTCGGGTATGTTTAGGTTCGTAGATTTTTGAACGTGTAAATAAAACTCATTTAAAATGGGATTTAATAAATATAGAGGCTGTGTTTTCATTTCTATTACTTGACTTACGTTTATAACTAATTTTAAGACTTATTCATCCATTTTAACCATGGGCAACACTACGTTGAATCCCAACTTAAACACAAAAGAAATATTTTCAAGCATTTCTTAAAATATTGAGGTCCTTAGAATAAAACAAATAAATGAAATGAAAATGAAAAATATATATGCCGACAAATATTTTACAAAAATAAATATATTACAATTATCAATTATGGGATATTACTTATCTAACAATGTTAATAAAACGGCCCAATAGACTGCAACATATGAAAAATCTGCACCAAAGTAATCACATGATTTTTTGAAGAAACGCTGTGTTGTGGTCTTCATTAATCCCGTTATTGTTGTAGCGCCAAGTATTTCGTGTGTGGCCTCATTAGATATTACCCAGCCCAAAGAAAGAATCTTTTGCAAGCAGGTTATTTCAGCTAACGCATTGATTTCATGGCAGCACCTTTCAATCTGTTGCTCCAGCTGTCCTGATGACCCCATTGTAGAGGTGATACTCAGTGATTACATCCCTGCTGAAGATGATGGTCTGGGTCTTCAGGGGATTAATTTCAACCCTCCATTGCTGGTACCATTGAAGTTGACGGTCGGTGGCTCTCTGCAGATATTTTGCTGCCAATCCTTTTTCTCTTGAACGGCAGATGATCGCCATATCATCTGCATAAAGTACAGTTATGGTGTTCCATCCGTTATCCGTTGGAAGATCTGCGGTGTATAGGTTGTAGTGAAAGGGGCCCAATACCGATCTTTGGGGCATTCCCATCTTGATTGTCTTCTTTTCGGAGATCGTAGTCTCCCAGCTGACCAGGAATCTACGACCTTCCAAGTAGCTGCTGACGAGGCGAGTTTGCCTAGGTGGAAAGTTGGTCGTCTTCATTGCTATGAGAAGCCCAGCATGTCACATTATGTCAAAGGCCTTTCTGATATCAGAAAATGTCCATGACTGCCGTGTTTCTGTGGTTTAAAGCGTCCGTGATGAAATTGCAGACTCCTGTCAGCTGCTGCGTGGTGTCATGTTCCGCTAGGAAGTCTAACTGGGCAGGCGGAAGGAGGGAGTTATCCTGCGCGTGGCGTTGGAAGCGCAGGAGAATGAGCCTCTCAATGATTTTCCCTCGGCCGTCCAACAGTAAAACAGGACGGTAGTTGACAAGCTTAGAGTTCCCCTTTCCCGGTTTTGGGATACAAAGCACTTTTGCCTCCTTTCATGGTGTTAGGAAGTGTCCTATCCGGAAGCAGCTGTTTGCTATGAGGCAGATATGCGGTCCTACTGCTTGCGGCAATTTCCGTAGGATCTCATTAACTATCCCGTCCTTCCCAGGCGCTTTCTTTGGGCAAAGGTGTTGTAGTATGGCCGCAATCTCTCTCGTCGTTGTCCATTCTGGCTCAGAGCGAGTTGGAATTCCCTCGAGTTGTTTTTCCTGCTCTGGCGGTAAGTTTGCCCATGGATTTGGAGTGAAACTGTCCTCAAGGTAATTGGCAAAGAGGTTTTCCTTTTCTGATGGAGACTGCGCCGTGGTCGCATTATGCTGGAGCGGTGGAGCGTTGGAGAAGGTACTCGGAGGTTCCTGGCAAGTCTCCAGATGGACTCATCTATCATATTGAGAGAAGATATTTTCCGCTCCCAAGCCCCTCTCCTATGATCTTCAGTCCTTTGCTGGATCTCCCTCAGCATTCTTCGAAGAGGCTTCCTCTCAGATGGGCAGCCCGTTTTTTAGCCAGTCTTCTGCAGAATCGCAGCCTTAGCAGCTGATATTATCAGCTTGTGAGGTAGCAGTTGTGCTGATGAATTTCATTCACTTTGGCTAGCTCTGTCGGGCGTTGTGGGAGGCTGTCAACAATAGGGACGAAAAACTGGTCCCAGTTGCCGTTGTGGAGGTCCTAGATCATACTGGATGGTGTTTGTAGAGGTTGAAATCCTATGTAAGCCAGGATAGGGAGGTGACCACTTTCAAGATAGATTTTGTAGACATTCTCCGAGGAGTTTATTCCCTTGTGCAGGAAGATATCAAGGATGTCTTCTCTCCCCTGATTGTTGTAGCTAGTTGGTTCAGGTGGTCCTGGAACCCTCACGTCATTGGAGTTCGCCCATGCTAGGAGTGCTTCTCAACGTTTGGTAATGACAGTGGTGTTCCACAAGTGATGTCTGCAGCTGAAGTCTCCTCCCAGGATGGTCGGGAGGCCAGAGGATATAGATTCGTCCAGGTCAATATGGAGGACTGGTCGGAACGTTGGTATGTAGAAAAAGGTTAATTGAATTTTGCACTTGTCCGTGGGTACCACTGCTGAAGTAGCTTCAGCAGAGGAGAGGTTGATTGGAGACACTCCTAAAATTTGTAGTTTGTCAGAGATAATGAGAGCTGTTCCTCCACTTTGCTTGCATGCAGAGGGATCAACTTTGTTTTGACGGTATACCCTGTACTCTGGAATACTCGATCGTTGATTCGGGCATAGGTGGATCTCCCGAATGAGCATCTAAGCTACTTTAGCTTTAAAAAGGCTACTAGCTCCGGTGTTTTCCTCCGGATGGTACCTCCTGAAATCCAAGAGACGATGATTAACGGATTTGATGTTTTTCTATTTGCATATATTTTGCATTAAAATCGATAGATGTTCGATGAGGGTACTAATGGCAGAGGGCTGCTTCTGGAGTAACTGATCTGAGGGACTCCAATAATGCAGAAAGCGTTGCCTGGTTGTTAGCAGCGGATGAAATTTCTTACCGGACCGGTCTTTAACGGAACTAGCGGAGAAGAGTGTTTAGTTCCTCCACTGTTTCTGTTCGGGCTGCAGCAATGGGCGAGGGAGCGAGAATTAAACGTCCAGGCACCATCTGGGCGTCTGCTGTTGTTACGGTGCTACCCGTGGTGCATTTTCACGCCCTTATGCGTTCTGCTTCCAAAGCGATGGATGGTACACATTCGGAAGTTGAGTGGGCGCTGGTTTCTGTGGTGTCCTGGAACTGTTCAGCAGTTTCTCTTTCTCCTGGCAGACCGGGCAGATTCGGACGTTTGGAGGGTAATATCCGCCACAGTTACAGCATTTCGCCGCAACGTCTGGTGATTTCTTACTGGAGACACCGTAATGTGCTCCGTCATATATGTAACACCTAGGATCCGCCGTGCAGAATGTGGAACCATACCCGAACTGGTTTCAGTGGAAGCACATCTGCGGTTCCTCGAACCGGTATGGGCAAATAAATACACTGCCGTTTCCCGGAGATTTGATTTCATAGATGTCTCTAGGACTCCATTCTACGCTTCTCTGAACGGTCTCAACAAAGAGCGGGAGTTTTTTCTTGCCCCAGCCGCAAATGTTCCGCGCATTCCGGATAGGGACCCCAAGGACTTTATGAATGACCTTCGGGGCGGCGTCAGCTTTCAGTCCGTTGTAGCTACTAAGCCGCTCCTCTCCCACAGCCCAGGTGGTGGTTTGGGCCTTCATGGTGTAGTCCTCAGTATTGCGGAGTTGCAGCTTGGTGGCGTTCCTGGTCTTGGAGACTGTAAATGTATGGTCCCATACAGCTCCCTTGATAGTCTTATCTAGTTTCCATTGGTTGAATAGACGAGGATGAGTGGAAGTCTTTTTGATGTACGGGACCCAGCTGCGATGTTCTCAGTCGCCTCCATACTCTCTGGAGCTGCTGAAGATACCGCCGCAATGTCTGTGATTTCTTCATTGATAAGAGGCGCGTACCTATTGCTGGTGGAGACAGCTGCTACAACCATCTGTAGATTAGCAGGCATCTTAGAGGATTCTCCGTCTGCTGTGACAGAGAACTTAGTCTTCATTGCGGCACGTGGGTCCTTCGTAGAAGGAGCCGGTGAAAGGTTTACAGCCGCCATAGCGGCTGCGGTTGTTTCTGCCAATCAGAGCTGAAGTTTCCAGAACGTTGTAAGACAATTTTGGATATGTCAGCCGGGAGGCTGGCCGGTGATGTCGCTGTAGATAAATCAGCTCCGGACGACTCGAAGAGTTGTAAGGCGATGTTGCTGAAAGTAGACTCAAATCTCTACTCGGCTAGCTGTACGACGACTGGAATACGATCCACTGACTCGACTCGAATGACTGGGCTCTTGTCCGACTGTGTAAATGACTTTGTATTTAGGGGACGTGAGGTTTGCGGAGGCTTTATGTACGCGTCGGTAGGTACTGTATCCGGGTCGGATTGGATGTCTTGTTCGGGCAAATGAGCGCTGCGCTCTTTCACTACGGTCGAGATAAGTGGTATCCATACGTCGCTTAGGAGGAAGCCGAGGGTTGCCACCTATCCCGGAATTGAGGGAGTCTACCGGAATTAACCCAACTTAAATGCATCTCTCCCAAAATCTGGTAGAACTTGCCCGGGAATCCAGAATTGTCGTATTGATGTAATTTTCAACTTTACTAATCTTTTTACCTTATATTAAGTTGAGATTTTGATAGAATCATTTTCTTTGATTCTAATGAAACGATACTTAATGCACAAACATACTCTTAATACAGAACCATGTTGGTTACTAACTCTGACGCGCCACTAAAGGGTCGCCTGATTTTGATTACAATTTCAACCAATCAAGAAACATTCAACATTGTTTTCGGTTTCTTTTCAAAAGTAAATGGAGTTGGCGGAGAATTTTAAAGAAAATTGTAGCGTATGTGGTTTTTGTACCAGTATTCAACGTAATCTGCGAACGCGTGTTCAACGTCATTAATGAATTGTTGTGTAAAGGTCGAAACAAATTAAATGTGGTTCATATCAAGGCAGAAATTTATGTGTGCATCAATTTTAATCACTCGCGTAAAGATTTCCATGGCTTTTTAAAATCAAAACCAGATCTTTTGGAGACTGCTCGAAGTAGTTCAAAATACAAATTCAAACTAAATAAATGAAGCATGGCTTTTGGAGTGTTGCTATTTATAAGAGTTTGTAATAATAATTTATAGAATAATGTTAAAACAAAATTAAGTTTAAATATTTATGTTTTCTAAATAATAAATAAACCAAATCTTATTGTCCTCATCAGCTTTTTTTAACCTACAGAAAAATCTCTAATTTAACTATTCATATGGTGGATATCTCAGGAATCGGCAATTTACAAGGTGACAACTCTAACTTGAACAATAAAATAAAGAGTAAATATCATTATGTTTTCTAATAAGTAAATAAAACAAGTTTTATTGTTCACTTAAGTTGTTTTCGACCTAGAGAAAATTTTCCAAGAATCATTTTCTTAATTTCCTCAAACCACAGAAACAGGAGGCCGGGCGACCTTGGAAAAATCCTACATGCGCAGGATTCGTGCCCGCTGCCTTTTCAAGGAGTAGGCGAGTAGCAGCCAGCGTCCTAACCACTACACCACCGGCACCCCCTACCTAGAATTTGCTATTCATGAGGTGGAAATATCCCGGAATCAACCCTAAGGAAGCCCGTGTCTCTGTTGAATTTTGTTTTTCCAATTTAATTTCGATGGGCTCCTTGACTAGGCGATCCCAAAAGAGTCCATTGTCTCTCGAAATTAATCTGGTCTCCGGGAAATGGATGCGGTGTCCCTGGGTGAGACTGTGTTCGGCCACGGCGGATCTATCGGGGTGGAGAAGCCTGATACATGGATTATAAACTTCTTTAAAAGAAATATTTTTCTCATCCTTTCTGCAGAATGTTTTCGATCCTTAAAAATCGGTTTTAGAATAAACCTTTCAGAGATTGTAAGCATTTAAATGCCATCAAAAGCGAGTAAAATATGATAAATCGATCCCATAACTTTAATGGCAAGCAATTTTGTTTCTTATGACGCACGTTGGCGATTTCTTCACAGTAAAGACACGTACTGGACAGTCACGGCAGATCATATTGACTGAGGCAAAAATTTATAGGGCTCGGTAATGTGAATGAATACTGGAGACTGATCAAATTTGGTTATACTCGAAACACTGGCTAAATAACCGACATTTCTAAAGGAGTTTCTGCGTGGTATATCCAAGGCAGTACTTTCACTTTCGTTGAATGCTATCGAAGGAGCTTTTTATATAATTTTAAATATGTAGATGTCAAAAGTTAATTGTGAAATTAATTCAACTTAATGTGTATTAAAGTTAAGGCAGCTTAAATTGTTTCGGGAAACTTAAAGAGTTATGAATGAAATGGGTGCAGTGCAAAGTTTAATTGATGATTAACTTGCTTCGCAAATATTTGGGCTTAGGGGGATGGGCGAAGTTTGGTTGTGGGTCACATTTGAATTAAATTTAAGGGCATGTAATACAGTAAATATATTTATCATATGACAAAAGGAAAAGCATATGTAGTTGCCCTAGGGGGAGTGCCCATGATAATCAATCGAGCGACTGAATTGAAATTTAAAAGCGTTTGCGTTATCACCAAAATTTTATACTTGAAACGTGAGAAAAAAGAGTAAAATGCCATATGGGCATAAAATTTATGCCTTAACAATATCCAACAAAGAATATCCAGTTCCACGCTCACTCTATCGCCACTTTTGCAAATGAAAACAGACACAAATTTAAAGTCGCGAACTTATTTTCATAGCGCTATTGATTTCAGAAGAGAGGATTAATCCACGTCAATACGCAATATATAAAAGGCGTTATCAGAAATATATATCTTTTATACCTCACATGTACACGAGGCCGCTGTGGGAGTTAGGTAATTCTGGTCAATTAAGATTGTTCGCTCTCAAAATTCAGCAATGATGTTTGCCTCCACGACAGGGAAAATTGTTAGCCGAATCGCCGACTAACAGTAGTAAAAAGCCATTTGAATAAAAATAATGCACACCTCAGCATGAAAACTGGAACTGGAATATAAAATAAAAACGATTAGGACCTACCTAATTTTACCTAATCTGCAACGGTCAATGACCTAGCAACTCATACATCCATCGTTGATAGTTAATTTAGCTAAATGCTCGCCTTTCTCCGTCTCTAATGTTTTATATTCCATTCATACGACCTAACAATTAATTGTGACGTGTTCACACTACTTCATTGACTCTGAAAACGGGTTTCAAAAGGTTCAAAGCTTAAAGAAAAACTACTTTTGCTTACTTTTGCGGCGGTAAAATCCTCCATTGGTGGTAAACCTCTGCCCTGCCGTGACGACGGAATATCCTCCGAGGAGTAAAACAACCAAACGCGCACAGCATCACAGACTGCCCATGTCTCTTCACATCGGTTGACGAAATGAATCTCGTAGAACGAAGTAAATGAAAAGCACCTACGGAATGAAAGAGTGAGGTTAAGCCATTTGTCTTTGTGAAGAAAATCTGCTTAACAAAGAAATAACAAATACTTGCAATGCAGCTCATAAACTTTTTCCCTTGAAAAAACGGTCGTAGGCCCAGGTCGTATTACATTCGTAAGGACGATCTAGTATCACGGCACAAGCGTACATGGCCACGCCTAAAGTTAAACTGCGGTAGGATACGGAAAACTTCGCCGTTACGTAAAAGGCATTCGGTTCTCCTTGGCATTTGGGTTGCAAGGTTATGAAACCGAGGTCTCGATGAAGGAAAGAGGGAATTTGTTAACAGCCGTCAAATGCGGTGGAATCAGAGATATGCTGGAAGTTACGCGATTTCGAACTTCAGTTTTACCATCAATAACAAGATGAAATGGACTTGTTACGGCTTCAAATATTTAACAAAATTATGATGCAGCAGATATATTTCGTTAAATAAACTCATTTTATCATTTTCAAATACATAAAAAAATTCAATTTCGATAACTTAAAATTTTAAAGAATTTATTTAAGTAGGTATAAAATATGTTAATATAGTTTAACATTTGCCCATTACACTAATAAAGACATTGAAACACCTTACTCTTACGTTTCTTCATAATATCTACTGGACAGATACAAATTACAAACATATTAAATAAAAATTATTCATCACTGATGATTGTCATATAGTAAATGACATGTAAATATAAACATAAATTAGAAGCAAATAAGAAATAATTATATTTCTTCATTCTTTATTTAATTTTATTTATATATCGAAATCTGACTACATAGCTGGGCGAATCATAGAAAATTGGCAGATTAGTAACAATTCATTGGAGATGTAATGTCTTAAGTTTACGTATCAAAATCTAATCTCCTCAGAATGCATGAAAATACTATTAAACAGTCAGTCAATTGTTTATGTACTACTGGGCGAGATAGGGAGTTGAAAATTTTCAGTTATTTAAAGGTTAGTGGAAATGCACAAATAACCATTTCAATATCTCCGTGAAGTTGTTATTACGGCCGTAAATTTCATTTTAAATTTATACAATTAGATAAAGTTATTTCACTTCTAGAAGTACCATAGCATGAAAATTTGGCAGAAACGTGTGGCATTTGTACCCCACAATACAAAGAGTATAATATTGTTGAAATTGCAAATTTTAGGAATTGCTTTATTCCAATATTGTTCCATAAGTAAAGAACGAAAATCGATGGAGGTGAAAACTTTTGAATTAAAAAATATTTCTAATAATGAAATATCTCTCTGAAAATTTATGTTTCTTCAAGGTGAGATGAAAAGCTTGAAAAATGTAAGCACCAACAACTTATGTGTGTGTATATATATGTACATATGTATATATATATATGTATATATGTATATATATGTATATATATGTATATATATGTATATATATGTATATATATGTATATATATGTATATATATGTATATATATATATACATATATACATATATATATATATATATATATGTATATAATGCAAGAAGCTTTAGAAGGCACAGGGGATTTAAAAATTGGAGGAAGGATTATAAGAACAGTAAAATACGCAGATGATCAAGTACTTCTAGCAAGAAAGGAAGAGGAGCTACAAAAAATGATAAATAGACTAGTGATAACAGGTAGAAAATACGGTATGGAAATAAATACAGAAAAATCCAAGGTCATTCGAATATCGGGTAAAGAAGAGAATCTGAACATAACTATTGGGGGAAAGCCATTAGAACAAGTTTCAGAATATAAATACCTTGGAAGTATCATAACACGAGAGGCAAAATGTACGGATGAGATCAAAACTAGAATAGGAAAAGCAAAGGCGGCTTTCAGGAGAAAGAAACAACTACTTACAGGGAATATAAGGGAAGATATCCGCAAGAAGTTGATAAAATGCTACGTATGGAGTATAGCATTGTATGGGGCAGAAACATGGACGCTAAGGAAAAATGACATCAAATACTTGGAAAGCTTTGAAATGTGGACTTGGAGGAGAATGCTGAAGATAAAATGGACAGATAGGGTGAAAAACGATGAAGTGCTACGAAGAATAGGAGAGAAGCGAATGATTATACAGACTATCAGAAAGAGGAAGGCTAACTGGGTTGGACATTACCTGAGGAGAGAGAGTATGATTAAAGACGTGTTAGAAGGAAAACTAGATGGGAAAAGGGAAAGAGGTAGGAAAAGGTTTCAGCTGATAGACGATTTGAAAGGGAAAGAGAGTTATCAAGATATAAAGAGGACAGCGGAAAATAGGAGTATATGGAGAACCAGGTTTAACCAAGAATAATCACGGACCTGTCTACGGACAGACTACCTATGATGATGATGATATGTATATGCATATATATATATATATATATATATATATATATATATATATATATATATATATATATATATATATATATATAATATGAACAGCAAAATACGCGGATGATCAAGTACTTCTAGCAAGAAAGGAAGAGAAACTCCATAAAATGATAAGCAGACTAGTACATAATAACAGGTAGAAAATACGGTATGAAAATAAATACAGAAAAATCCAAGGTAATTTGAATATCGGGCAAAGAAAAAAATCTGAAGATAAGTATTGGAGGAAAGCTCTTAGAAATAGTTTCTACTGTAAATACCTTGGAAGCATCATAACAAGAGAAGAAAAATGTACGGATGAGATCAGGACTAGTATATGAAAAGCAAAAGTGGCTTTCAGAAGAAAGAAACACCTACTTACGGGGAATATAAAGGAAGATATTTGCAAGAAGTTCCTAAAATGCTGTATGGAGTATAGCTTTGTACGGGGCAGAAACAAAGAAAGAAAAATTAGATCAAATATTTGGATAACTTTGAAATGTGAACTTGGAGGAGAATTCTGAAGATAAAATGGACGGATAGGATGAAAAACGATGAATTGCTATGAAGAAGATAGAAGCGAATGATTATACAGACTATTAGAAAGAGTAAAACAAAGTGGGTTAGATATTACCTGAGGAGATAGAGTATGATTAAAACGTGTTAGAAGGAAAACTATATGGAAAAAGGGAAAGAGGTAGGAAGATGTTTTAGCTGTTAGTTGGAAAGGGAAAGAGAGATATCAAGATATGAAAAGCACAGCGGAAAATAGGATTTATGGAGAACCAGGTTTAACCATAAATAATCATGGACATATCTGCGGACACACTACCTATGATATAGATATTTATTTATTTAATTATGTATTTATTTATTTATTTATACAAACCTATTAAATCGCGCACCGGGTGAGGCATTAAGCATGAGGGTAAAGGAAGACTAGGTAGTGGAGATGGGAGGGATGTATGGGAGAGAACTCGAGGCTTGTTTATCAAACCTTCTGTGTGAAAGCTAAGTCAGCTAAGCAGTGTCGGGTCGAGCATATGCCGTACTTGTGTAGGAGGTAAAGGAAGACGGAAGATGTCAGGAGTGACAACTAGGAATTAGAGTGTCAAGTGGCGTGTTTGTCAAATGGGCATAACGATCGTCGGCGAAGTCGGATAGGGGAGAGTCGAAGAAGCCATTGACCTGGCAATGTTTTCGTCGAGCGGAAACTTGAGGGTAGACTTCTCTTATTGAGGAAAGAATTTTTGGGAGAAAAAATAGAGGGCAAAGGAAAAAGGAATATCGAGTCTATTGTTAATCGATTACGTTAGCGACGTTTAATTGCTGTTTTCTGCTCGGCGTTAGTTGCAATGCCTTTGCTAAAAATATTTCGGACATATGATGAATTTATCTTTAAACATAAAATTTAAAAAATTTAAATAGCTAAATTTATAGTTGGCTGAGCGAAGCAAGGTCTTCGTTCTTGAGTCCCTATGCTCTTTGTCTGTTTGTTCTACTATAACTGCTGTCTCGGTTTTCTGATTTACGCCAAACTTCGTGTGCATATAGAAATAACTTAAGAATCGACACCATATAGTTTTTCTAAAATACCACCCTTATAGTTCCTTCGCATTTTGCGTTCGCGCATTGCGATAATTTCCAAATCTAATCCAATCAAAACGAAATTTTGGTGTACATACAGAAAATATCAAAAGGAAAAAAATCGTCAAATAAAATATCTCTAAAATGTGCAGGGTGCCTCCTAGAGGAGCATAATTTGCGTTTGCGCGGTCTCTCCTGAGTTTTTGAGCACTTTGTCTTTTTATTTTTAGTTTATTCTAGGATAACGGCTGTCTCGGTGTTTTAATTTTCAGCAAACTTCGTGTGCATGTTCAAATAACTTAAGAGTGAACAGCCTATAGTTTTTCTATAACACCACCCTTATAGTTCCTGCGCAATTTGCGTTCGTGCATTGCGCTAATTTCTAATTAATATCCAATCAAAACTCAAAACTACAAACAATGAAGAATATGTCAAATAAAAATTTCTCTAAAATGTACAGGGAGCCTCCCAGAGACGCGCAATTTGCGTTCGCGCGATCTCTTCTGTTCAGTCCCTGTGCACTTTGTCTGTTTGTGTCTTCTACTATATTTGCTTTCTCAACGAGGAGACAAGGCTCAGGTTCATTTGCCATTAGTTTCGTATTTGGCGCGTTTCTTAGATTTACATTTCTTTCATACATATTTTACTGTGGAGGGCAGCGCTTCCAATTCTATTCTATATGAAGTGCAATAGAACTATGACGACGATAATAATACTGAACATGTGATTCCCTCCCATCAGTCCTAAGTGAGATGAGCGAGGATATAGATCGTGGGGATCCCCTAGTACCTTAATTTGATTCCGATAAACTAGGCAGCGGTTTATTCATCCTATTGGTACAAAATGTCTTGGAGAATATCAGCGATGAAACCCGCATTAAATTTTTCACGTTCCATCGATGAGACCACGGCACCTAAACTAAAGAGCTCTTATTCTTGATCAGTGGTTCCCAAAAGAGGTACCGCGGAACGCTGAATTTCTCGGCCGATTATTCGGTATGCCGCGAAAAATATTATTGACTATATAAATAACCATTTTGGAATAGCTGAAATTAATATCAATTTTTAAAAACTTTAGATTTATTTTCGCAGTAGAATGTAATTTGACCTTTGAAAAAAGGTACAATTATTTTAGCAAAATAGAACACCTCCCTTCAACGTCAACATTTATTGAAGCACGGAAAGAAAATCATGTTGAACATCACGCACTTCATTCGTAGTAATTTAAATATAGATAAATAACATAAATATTTATTTTTGATGAAATATATATATGCTATTAATTATTTTCAAGGTAATTATGCTGAAAAACATTTATTAACATTAGCTAATGTAATTAGAAAATTTATATTTCCCTCTCAAATAATATTTGTTTTTATAGCTATTTTTATAACAGTAACTGCTAATGATCTGGAGTTTTTATTTTACTGCTGTCAGGACCGATTTCGCAGGAAACATTGGTAAAGAAAAATAAAAACATTACTCAAGTAGTGATTGGTTAGGTCATGAAAGCCATTTTAAGCTAAAAAATCGATTAGAAAGACAACTTATGACTTATTAAGAGTAAGTATCTTAAAGCGGAAACGGTACATTTTTCCATTAATATAAGAAATGGTGACGGGAAAAGCCACCAATTCGATATTCTAAAACAAAATAAAAATTTATAATCGGTAATTAAGTAGTCCTACTGTTTACAAACATTTTTAATGAGAAAAAAAGCCAAATTCAGTCAATGCATTATCAATACCGTAAGTCCCCGCTTTAAACCGGAGATGCGAACCTGAATAATGCGACGTTTAACGAAACAATGTATAGAGAAACATTTATTCCCATATGCATGTTACATAATGATGAAAATAGGGAGTTAAGTTACTGGAGAAAATTTATCACATATTTGTACTATTTGCATCACAAATAATATATCATAATACAGTACATTAGACATATTATGTTAAAAATAAACTAGTAAAATGAAATAAAGAAAACCAACACTTATAAAAACTCTCACGTGGAACAATATGAAGTTTAAAATATTGCATTACACTTCGACCACTTACAGGGTCATTCGGCCGTGAAAGGATAGTTTCCGACCCCATATAGGGCGCAAAATTAAATTACACACAAAATAAAATTAAACTACATAATAATGAGCATGAAATTAAAATACTATTAAAGAGATACAAAATTATAGTAACAATTTATGAATTGCTATTTGAATTTCACAAATTACGCCTTTTGGCTCTTTACAGACGACATATACGCAAAGCGACGCAAATTGTAACGAAACAGGCTCCTTAATTCATTGATGACGTAAATGCAAAAAGACGTATAACAAGGTGACGTATATCGGAGAATTAACGTACATGATTATAACTCCTTTTGGAAACGTATTTCTACTTTAATTTTATCCAGTTGTACTGGTGGTTAAATAGACACCTCATGAAATTTTCAATGGAGTTTCGAATAATGCAAAATTACATTCGGAGTATGGGGCACCTAATATTCAGTGATGTATTTCAAGCTTTTTTGGAGCCAAAATTGAACTCACGAAATAATCCCAAAACCCTGAACAGAAGTATTTCAAAATTTATTTTACATCACTGAAATATCAGCTACTAATGATGCTATGTTTAAATAAAAAGTGGTAGTATCTCATCGTTAATCTTACGCTCAATTTCATATTTACACTATATACCGTAAGTACTGTCGTTGAAGCCATTCACTCAATATATTCAACAATTATACAATTGTATATTAAAATATTATTCATTTATTGCTCTTATTTTAAGAGTTTAAACTGAGTTATATACACCAGTAAGGTATGTACGGTATATCAAATCATATAAATGCATGCAAAAGCACGATTTCCATTACTGATTTATCTTTTTGATGGAGAAATAATGTTAATGAAGGTCACAAATAAATACTGATAACAAAAAGAGTTCTTTGCTATGTTTCTCTGTTGAAGAAATGTCAATTCCTTAAGAAATAATTATTTACATAGACCAGTGATAAAAATTTAACCAAATGCTATTTAAGCAGAGTGAGATGTTCTCACGATCCCAATTAAGAAATCACGGCAATCCTACGCCAAAACCAATCAAAACAACTGCGAAACATAATATTTACGTAAAATTGTATCGTCTCGTAAGCAGATCGTGGAAAATTTCTTTAACAAATAATATTTGATTTCTAAACCGAAATTAATAATGGATGCCGTTCAATGGAAGCTGCACGGCATCATAAGTGAATATTCGCGATTATATGTATGTACCGGCACCCTTTTGGATTAAGAAGTACCGGAGTACACCTAATCAATACTTGGTCAAGGGAAATGCAGCATTGGAAATCAAGCTGGTGTTGCGACTTCGTGCATATATTTTGTGTTTCAAACGAATGAGAGGATAGGATAGGCAGTAGGTTCCTCAGAATAATCCTGACTTAAAGAATATCGCCCCGTAAATAAATTAACTACTTCGAAGTTAGGCCTCAGTATTCGACTAACGGCACAATTCAAATTGCACGCACATTAAGCGTAACTCCCCCTCAGTTTTTCTCATCAACACTCACTTTTCCACGAATTCGCCACTTAGGGATTCCACTCTTCCACTCATGTCTCATTCCCTTCGCGACCCCCATATCCTTCCCTCCTCCACTACACCTCCCTTAACCCGATCTCGCTCTCTATCTCTCCTCTTCCCCTCCCCCATCTCTTCCCACTCCCATCCACACCCAACCTTTTCCCGGCGTCCCCTCGTATACACACGCATACACTCACACACACACACCGCATCACATCTCAGAACCTCGCATTCCATCACATGCTTCCTTCTTCCATTTCACTACCCATCGCCTTTGCCGGGTCTCCATGGAAACGATAGGCGAAACTCATCTGCATAATCCCTTTCGACTAACCACAGGTCCATTCAGATCTCGCCTCTTTCTCATGCTATCTCTGTCTCTCTATCCTTCTCCATCCAGTTGCTCCCTCTCTCATCTTCTCTTACCCTCTTTTCCCCTTCCCTTTCCTCTTCTCATCGCCGCCTTTTTGAACCACAGAGGCCCTTATCTAATATCCCATTCCTCTCTTGCTTTCCTCTCTCTTTCTCTCTCCCTCTATCTCCCAAAGCCCTTTCCCCCTATATTTCGACCCTTCCTATTCTATATACTACCCTTTTCAAACCCTATTCTTACACCCGACATTCGCACACCTCGACATCAATCACTGAATTTTTATCCTCGCCACGATTCTTCTTCCTCATCCATACCATCCGTCGGCGAATATATTTCGTCTCAATTCTCCGAGAATAAACTTGCATCGAAAATTTTAATCGAAGTTGAGGGGAAGACTTCGAAAGATTTTTGAAAAATATTTACCACGCATGGATCTATTGGTAGTTCCGTCGTCTGGCTCAAAAATAACCTATGGCAATCTACTTTCCATCTTTCACTGCTAATGTGCTCACATTATATCTCATATTTGTCATTAACTGCCCTCATTTATATCGCCTTCTTACACCATATATATGTATTCATACTATTCATAATTTTTCCACGTAATATCGCCAATTATAAGATAAAATGTTATTTTGAAAGATCTTGTCCCGCGAAAATTAAAGTATAAACATATATTTAGTGATCAATAGTTTAACACAAATCCCAACTAAATTTGCTAAAATAAAATTCTACCAGCATATTAATTTATACTATTTTTAACTGTTCTCAATTAAATCTGTAAGGCTACATTCATTAGAAAAGCTCTTATTTTAAACCTGGAGACGCAATTACCACTAAAAAGGTACTCATTAAGGATAAGTACCACAAAAACTTCGGATGACCATGTCGTTATACTACTACCAAGGAGGCAGAGAGAGAGAGAGAGAGTGAAGAATGGAAAAGGAGGGGGAGAGAGGAGAGAAAGAGGAAGGACGGAGAGGGAGGGAGGAAGAAAGGGAGGAGAGAGAGATTTAAGGAGGGAGAAAGAGAGACGGTGCGAATAAAGAGACAAGAAGGGAGGGAGGGAGAGAGAGGAAGAGACAGGGAGGGAGGGAAGAAGATAGGAGAGAGGAATATAGAGGAAGAGAGAGGAGTAAAGAGAGGAAGGAGATAGAGAGGGAGGGAGAAAGATCTGGGATAGAAAGAGATAGGTGGATACAAAGAAGGAAAAATGAAGGAAATTAGGAAAAGAGAACAGGAGAGAATTAGAGAGAGGGCGAGGAGTTGGCGAATTAGAGAGAGGGAGAATTACGGAAGGAATTCTTTAAGAAAAAGAATGGTACGGATAAACGGGGAGCGATAGGAGGTGAGGGGGAGAGAGAAAGGCTAATTCCAAAAAAATTCTCGCATAAGAAGTTTAACGATATTCAAGATAGATCGATATCACCCTCATCATTTCGCTTTATTCTACAGCTTCGACGGTTTACTTGCGCCGTCAGTGAGGATAACTGGAAGAGATTATTTACTTGGTCATTTATTCATTTATACAGAATAAGACTAACTTTGCTGAGTTTCACATTAAAAGCACCAAAGAAGACAGTGACTTCACCATTGCCCGGATTAAATTATTTGGTTCCGTAACTGCTAATTTACCGTATTTTCCTATACCATAAATCTATAGAATTAAATTTTATGGAAGCAGTTACGTGGGAGGATATATCTTAATAAGAGACTCATTGAAAGCAGACATGGGGATGATAAAGGAAATGGTTAACTTTCAATGTAAGTTTGGTCGTTTGATGAATCATTTCTAAGGAACTATCCTTTTTGCTCCAATTATGCCATCAATTGGATTAGTGGCATGTGTAATGATAATCAATACCAGCTTACCTGAGACAAATGCCTATTGATAAACATTATAATGCTAGAAACCTATCTCATCATATCCATGTCATTTATAAAAAAAAACATTTTTGTGCCATTTACACGAGCTTCGCAGTTTCAGTTGCCTTAGACCCGCATTTCTAAAAATGAACGTTTAATGAGAGTGAATAATATGTATCTACCTGCCTTTCCACTGTTTTTATCTCTTTAAGACCTTTACTCACATGTATTTCTTGATTCACATGTTATCTTCGCCAATTTTTAAGAGTTGTTTAATACTAATTATTGTGAATATGAATCTTCCTTTATCTTGTGCATGCATTCAAGTTTGTAGTCTTTGAAGTTCCATCCCTGAATTAGATATCCATTTCATTTTATGCGACTTTTTGTTGGAATATTTCATCGTAAACTGTGATCTCTCATTCTATTGCATATCAAAATTTATGACCCAAAAAGTTTTTGTTTTCATCGAAGGAACTTATTCTTTTCTCAACAAAAACAATTCATTTTATGTGCCAACAGTTTTCTTTTTTATACGCCAAAGAAGTGTGAGACAGTAGCCGACATGCCTTGTATGGGCGCCATCCCAGCCAGTCCCATTCATTTTTGAACGACCCTCGTATTTATTTTAACTATAATATCTGCCTAGACAGACGAAACTTAATACAATCTTATCCGTTAATAACTACCGGAAATAATTAAATAATTAATAATCACTTTGGAATGTAAAATCTTTCGGGCGAAAGAAGATAAAATATTTCCCAGGAAGGACAATCGCAATTCCAAGTAGTTACGGACAAACAGAGCGAATCTCGTAAGAAATCGCGAAAAATATACATACTATAAAATTGATTGGTCAAATCCCCGCCATAGAAAATGCTGCTTTTAGGATTGAATGTCTGACTAAAAAGTTCTGTCGGTGTTAATTCAAATGTCCCTCGTTTAAATTTTGGGAAGAAAAAATGTATCTTAACGTTGCATTTGCGAAAACGCGTAAAAATGTTCGTTTATATGTTCCGTAGAGCACCGTTTCAACCCCGACGGCCCACGGGCCCCTACGGTTTCAAGCGTTATTTCTTGGGAGTCCGCAAATCGAGTAAAACATGATGTTAATTCTTACATATCATTATATATAGACGTTCCTTACAGAGGAGGAGGAGGAGGATATAACATATAACAGGAGGATACTGTTTAGGCACTTGCAGATGTGCTGGAGATTCGAAATTTTTTCATAGGTAGATGTTTGTGCACAACCGAATAGAAAAAACGAAAATCATGAAAAAGTGCAATAATGCGGCCGCTAAAAATTCGCAATTGTTTAAACAAATTTTCAAGGTTTATGTATTTCCGAATGTGCTACGGAGCTGAAACTTTTTTTATAAGTAGATTTCTTAAAAAACGAATTAGGGTATACACAAATTTTTATATTTTAATTTGTTTGGCAGTTAAAAATTCTTAAAGTTTAAACAAATAGATAACTGTTTAGGTACTACGGGATGTGCTAGGAAACTGAAATTTTCAAATTATTTACAGAATGGTGAATTTGCACTAATAAACATTTCAATTTTACCATAATGAATTGGGGCGGCCGTTAAAAATTATTTAAATTTAAACAATTGGAAAAATATTATTTTTCTTATAGAAGGGCTACAACTTTAAAATTTGGCTAAAATGTGTAGCATCAGAACCTTATAATGAAGAAAGTGTAAAATTTTTAAAATTGCAACATTTGGGGATATTTTTAAACTATTACTTTTACATGTGGGAAAAACGAAAATCGCTGCAGAGGTGAAATATTTAGAATTAATAGAATATTTGTAATGATGAAATATCTGTCTGAAAAATGAATGTTTTTTCAAGGTGAGTTGAAATGCTTGCAGTATGCAAGCACCTTCTACTAGTATAACATATCGTCCCGCGTACAGTTCTGATTAATTTTTAAAGTGAAACAAGATGATTAAGTATAATCCAAATGGAACTTACAGAGATTTCAAAGGAGCTATCATGGGAAATGCGTATAAAACGGCATGGAAAGATTGGGCGTTTCTTGGATTAATTTTCATTTCAGAAACTATAAGTCGTAATTTCATGGCCTCGCGGAATTTTATGGTAAATGTTGTTATCTACACGAGTATTGTTTAAATATAAACTTCACTGTTCATATAAGAGCTTGGGAGAAAAATGTTTTTTTTTTAATGTTGCCTGCCGATAGAATCGCCGTAGCGGTCGATGTAAACGAAATATGCCATGATTTGCTTGAGATTTTATCAACTTTTTATCTACGAAACCATAAGTTGTAATTATATGGCCTCATGGACTTTTTTTCCTCTATCCGAATAAATTTCTTATCCGGTACCTTAAAAATCATATAAGAGCTAAGGAGAGAAAATTTTTGTGCAGAATTGCTGCTTGACGGGTGTCATTTAACGATATACGGGTGTAAGTTTATTTAAGTACTTATACAAAGTGGAAGTTCCAATTGACGGATGCAGTTCAAAATCACCGTTGGGCTATACGTTTAATTAAGGATCACTAATACGTACTATAATTAACACGAAAAACTGAATAATAAGCATGAAATGCTTATCTAGTGATGAGAAAGAACTAGAAAAACATTAAAAACTATATTATGAGATATATAAATGATTGTACGTGAAAATTATTTGAATAAGCATAAAGGTTTTTTATCGTAAAATAGATTTTATATCGAAATATCGTAGCTATCAAATTAAAAAGACTGTATTTTATAAACTATTGGCCTAAAATATTCAATTAAGCGCCATCAATACAGAAAATGTACTCAATATCGCAAAAACAGCATCATAACCTCTTTATGCCAGGTGATAATTCTTTTACAAAAATACATTTTATATCTAGTCGTTTGGCATGCTTTGACGCTAATAATTGAAACCATCCCCTTAAATTAACACCATTCCAGTAAAGATGTACAAATTCAGAACTTAATCAGAACGGTAATTAGCAGCTTTTCCTCGATCCTATTTTAATTTTCCCCCTATATGTATGTATCGACAAATTTCGTAAGAATGACCCTGTGCAACGTATATCACAAATTACCGTTTGTGTTTTTTCAACTTTCTACCCCTTCCCTCCAACCACCTTCCAAAATTCATGGTTCAAAGTTCTTCACATACTACTTGCGTGGAATTAATCTTCGAAGTCCTTCTCTTACCCAAACTTGACTCAAATTGTCGTTCGCTGTCTTTATCCTTTGTTTCTATCTCCGAGAAAGAACAAAATAGAGCTCTCTCATTCACTGAGAGTTGTTCCATCTAATCTCAGCTTTGAGTTAATTAGACGACTTTTCAAGGAGAATTGCAGCAGAAGACTAGGAAAATTATGTTCTCCCCGCGTTAAAAAAATAACATACTTCAACACGCTCTTTCCGTGAACACGGTCCCCCTAATTGCCAAAGTGAATGTCTTGAATGAGTACGGGGTGAACTATTGAATATTGAAACAATCTAAAGAATGTTCCTATCGGATATACTGGATAAAGCTTAAATTTCCAGTCTTCATATTCTAACTCGATACTTCCTAATTGGAAGTTAATATTAGGAGATTATAATTCTACAACTTTTCAAAACAACGTATGACCCGATTTCACAAATCGTACATACTCGAGGAGTTTAAAAAAAGTAATTACTACGCGCATTTTCAGATAATTTAAATAGCTAACCTTTTAATATAGATTTATAAAAAGATTGTATGCTTGATATTCATTTTACAAAGTGCTTGTAAATTAATAATATGGAAGGCTCTTCAATATGCAATTGGCAGCAAATTTTCAAATGCATCATCATCCAATTAACAAAATATTCATTACATAGATTTTAAAGAACCAATTAAAACATCTCTTGAAATTAAAAATAACTCCAAAACCGCTAACACTACCTACCGTTAGGTATTCATAAAAGTTTTGAATTAGAGCTTCAGTAGATCTTATTAAAAAATAAACCAAACGGTTCATTAAGCATGCCAAATGCTGTTTTATGTGTCAATGATTATGATATAGAAACATCGAATCGGAATAACCAATCTCTGAGCAAATTTGGTCGGCTTTTTGTGGGTTATTTACATGAGAAGAACATTTCAAAAATCTCTCGAAAACTGAAGAGAATATTTTTATAAAACGATTGTAATCGCATTTTCGCAAGAAAATTTGATTAGTTGTTTACAAAACCATAACTCAAAAACATTAAATTATTGCCGAGTCGAATTAAACTCTGAATATTATCCTGAGAAATAATTTTTGACGTTCCAGTTCTATCAAAGTATTCCACTTGAGTGTCAAATTTTAGCAACATTTTTATTCGCAATGCATGACTCTAGGTTTTGTCAAAAGAAGCTCTTATTTTATTAGATAAACGATAACGTCTACGAAATCGAACTAAGCAGAAATTGCCGATAAAAGAGAAGAAATCATGAAGCTATTCGAAATTTTGAAATAATACGAATTTTGTTTATTTATTTAATTTTACGATTGGTCATCTTAAATAGCTGAGAACACACAGAAAACTCATAGCTACAAAGACATTACGACCGACATTAACTCGGATTAGGAGTGCGACACTCAAGGCTGAAACTGAGCTTAAGTACCTGCGCCCTCGCAGCAAGGGGTCTCTAGCCCACCAAATAACATTTGCAATAAAATTTTAACTTTTTGTATGGTTAAATGAGTGAGAATGTAACTCGAGCGTCGAATCCGGGTAAATGCGCTGATTAAGAGCGTCTTTTAAACGTAATTCTACGATAAACTAGGGAGATGCCCGTTGAAATTCAACGGGAAGTATTTTTATGAAATTACGTGAATAGATGCTATTATCAAAGACAATGGTACCCAATTACACGAAACCAGCAACAATTAAATCACTAAGAATGAATCTAATTCTCGCTTTGAAAATGATCAGTTGATCGATTCGACGCGTATTAAAAAATCGATGACAGGAAAATAAACATTCGTTCTTTTAGGCGTTTGTAGTTTCAAGCCTTGAACTCCTACCATGATTATAAGTAACTTTAATATGCGAATGGTTAATGTTCTACATTCAAATGTATTCCTTCTCGTAAATAACGCAACGAATGTTGTTCACATTAGTTGCTATAAAAATAATTTCCCTCTCCTTCCTTCTCTCTCTCTCTCTCTCGTATTAAAAGCATTCAAAGCATACTTTCAATTAGAAATGGGATTTCGAGGTTTAACAATGTAATGGGTTGGCAAGGGAACATTCCGTTAAAATGGCAAGATTTCCTCAAATATGTTAATTTAACTTTTAACATGAGAAATTTCGAACTGTAGACGGAAATAGATGAACAGGATAAAACACTTTATAATTTTTTCTTTCAAATGGTTTAAATCCAAAGATCGTAGGTTAATTCTTTCTAATTTATATCTCAAAAAGAATAAAAGCCTGCACGTCAAAAAGTCGATTTTTGTGTTATTTTATAGGAAACGGAAATTTCTTTCTTGGAGTCAAACCCAGGATATTTTTCGAGATTTATTTTCGTCATCACCTTAAAATATGCGAATTTAGTATTCCTGCCAAATTTCAAAAATATATATTTTATCGAGTTATTCTCATTTTTATAGCGTGACAGAGGGAGCCACAAAGGGACAAAGTGACAGAAATAGGCATTTTTTCATTTTAGACAATAAGATATATGCCCTCAAATGCAATCTTAACATCCAGGTAAACCAACTTTTTAAGACTTTCTACGACTGGATCGTGTCGATACAGTTTATGACTGCAATATTTCAATTTTTTGGAATATTTCAAATTTTTGGAATATTTCAGTTTTGAAATTTTCCAAAATTGTAAAAGAATTTTTCAGACTATTTATAATTTAGTAAATAATATAATTTATATATCCAATAAATCTTTTTAGAGAAATTTATTAATATATCTAATGAAAATTTTCCTTAAGATACAGATATTTTCTTGTACAAAAAATGATTTTATACTTTTCAGCCCGCTTTAGAAAAAAAGTGTTATTTAAAAATGGTTTTTTTTAAATTTCATTCTCTTTATCACTTTTCGATTTTTCATATTCGTGAAAATTAAATTAAATACGTTTCAGACAGACGTTTTAAATTTCAGAAGATAAAGTTTTTGCTATATTTAAACGAAATTTAGTTCATTTCCCCCAAATAATCTAGGGAGTATGGCTCAACTTAGTGGCCAAATTCATTCATCTATTTCTACATATAGAATAATAGAATCTCGATTTTGTATTTCTCTCGGTGTCTACCTCTGAATCTCCGTATTTTATATGGAAATTACGTTTGCGAGAAGCAATACAGCATGACATTTATTCGCATTTTAAAATTACTTATAGTCGTTGTACGAATATGGTGTTTGCACTAAACAACACCTTGAAGATTGAACATTCATTTTCTTACCGTCAATTTTGAATACGCATCGAATCGGACCGCATATTCGTTTTGAACACAAAAGATATGAGTTACTTTTGGTTAAAAATCTTCCATCGTCAATGGCGGTCGCATTGTTACTATTTGAACAAATTTAGCACATCGTTTAGAGGCTCACCATATATCCACCCTCTGGCCCTGTCAGTCTCCTTATCGCCCAAATGTTAAACTACAGGAATGCAAAATAGAGTCCCATTACTTCGTCATAAATATTGTTATTATTTTAATACCTGCACAGTTTGTCTTTAAATACCGACTTAAAAGCTAAATTTGTATAAAAACAGTGTATATCTAAACGTTGAATGATTTCCATTTTATGCCTTCAATTACGTAGTGGAACAATAATATCCTATATAATTTTGTCTTCATATTGTTTATGAAAAGGGAGGGTTGCGAGACACGGTAGAACAAGAGAATACACTCACGCTGCAGGTTGCTGGTAAACACCGTCGCAGGACCTAAGTCAAAAGGAGACACGCACACGCAGAAATATACAAAAGCCACTCAGACAGTAAACTCTACGCAAAAATTAAACCAACAATTCGACACGATAAAATTTACACACGAAATAGAATACAATAAATCTTTACCCTTCTTAGATTAGCTCATCACAAGAAAACATAACCAACTGCAATTCAGCATTTACAGGAAACCTACACACACCAACACATATATTCATATGGACTCTCACCACCATATCTCACATAAATTGACTCCCTTTCACTCCATGATTCGCAGACTGCTAAATACACCTCTATCGAAAACAGCATTTTACATAGAACTTACATTTATTAAAACCTGCTCATTACACAATGCACTCGACTCATAAATCATCAACAAAATGATTCAAAAACACAAGCACAATATTCAAATTCAATCATCCACCATACTCACGAACCAAAACACAAATAAAAAGTACATAAAATTACCTTATGCCCCGAAACTAACAAATAATCTCCAATGCATGCTTTCAAATTTGATATCCACCCGGTTTTTGTCAACGAAAATTAACTATTCAACCTACTGACAAACCGAAACACAAAATTCCCAATCACAACAAATCAGGCATTTACTAAGTCAATTGCAGTTCGTGTGACAAAATTTACATAGGACAATATGAACGCAAAATGGAAACTCGGTTTAAAGAACACATAGCACACTACAAAAACAACAGAATAAACAAATCAAGCTTTGCAACTCATATTTTTGACACTCACCATCCCATCACCACAGAAAACCTGTCCTTACTCAAATCAATCCACCAATTCAATAAACTCAATGCAAACGAAAGCATCTACATATATAAAAACAAAAATACTGTTAAAAACGATGAGTTAGGTTCCATCCCCTGCTCCACCCTTTTTCAGTTATTCAGTTAACCGCTCCAAATCCTTTCAATTTTTTCCCCTCTCTCCAACGGTCACTCCTTATATACATACCATATATTCCACAATACTGAATATGACAGCTTAGATGTCAAAACATCGGTGTCTAGTTTTAAATTTTTTGTTCGAGTTTACTGTGAGAGTGGCTTTTGTATGTTTGCGCGTGTGCCTCCTTTAGACTTAGGTCCTGCGACGGTGTTTACCAGCAACCTGTGAGAGTATTCTCTTCCTTTTTACGGTGAAGGAGTTTTTGTTTATTTACTGTTCATATTGTTTACATAATAACAAATAAGTTGTTGACATATCGACATCATATTGATTATTCTGATTTCCCTCTAATTGCTTAGAGCAGAGATTCCCAAACTTTTCTTTTCGCGTACCACCGAAAACGTGGCAAAATTTCTTTGTACCACATAATAAATATGAACTTAAAAAAAAATGTCTTTACTAACGAAAGAGGCATTTTCAAAATAATATAAGGTAGGCAGATAAAATAGGTAGTACTGAAAAATTAATTATTTTCTCGCATTTTTCATACTTAAAATACAAAGAAAATCAGTCAATGTTATGGATGAGCTTGGATATATGTATATAGCATTTTAATATTTGGTTCAATGTTAGGTAACTTCCAGTGAAGGTCCGGTTCGAGGTTCATTCTTGTTCGAATTTTGTTTTTAATTACCAACATAGTTGAAAACCCCGTTTCACATAGGAAAGTCGTGCAGAATGGGATAAGAATTTTCAACGCTATGTCAGAAAGAGTGGGATATTCAGCTGGTCTTTTTCCCTCACATTCTTATTTTCAGAAATGGAATTAATTGATACAAAAGAGTTTCTCGCCTAGTTCAGTTCAGAATAATTTTGTTTAAAATAGCAACGAGAAAACGCAAACGGACGAGTAACGATGCGTCGGCAGTTGACTGTGAGCCATGAGCGGCGCAGCGGACGCGTCCGGACGGTGCGGGCAATAGTCCGTCCCTCTCTGTGGTCACTCGTGCAGTTCAATGGGTGAATGCTGACACTAAACTCGCGTACCACTGGCAGAATTTCCGCGTACCACAGTTTAGGAATCGCTGGCTTAGAGGCAAAAGTCTCGGTTATAATTTTGTTTTGATTTGTTTGCGTAGTAAAAAGTTGTTATAAACATTGTTTTTATTAATATTTACAAATATAAAGCTGATTAAATATAAATAAATTAAAATTAATTTTGTCACATTGGTAAGGCCGATTATTGCTGTGTTTATTGGGCATGTAAAGTTCTACATAGGTACCTCATTGTATTCCGAATGAATTGTTTAAAATGTTTATACGACGACATTTTCGGACAAACCTTTTAACAAAACTGTAATGAATGATATTTTATGAACTTTAATTGCTATTCATTTCCGAAAAGAAACGAAATCAATGAAAATGTAAAAAAACATGATATATAAGAATCTTTGACGCGTAAACAATACTAGGATGGAACTGTTTACGTTACATTTGCATTCGTGGTTCCGAGTATGAATTAGTGATGTGTACGGAAGAACAGATGTATGAATCAAAGTTTATTTTTAATAATAAATTTGGTTATGATATATATATATATGTATTTATAGACAATTGATATCTTTGTAAAATAAATAAGGATTTATTATGTTTCTATGTGGAATCAAATTTTTATAAATTTTAAAGATATGATTTCAAAGAATAATAATTGCGAAAATATAATTTAAATGACAAGTAATATATTCTTTTCCGTCATACTGACGGACTTTTGTACTTGAATTTATGAATGAAAAACTTTGTGATTTCGACCAACTATTTAATTATAGGCCGGTTTTGCTATATAGCATCTGAAGATCATTAACTATTCTCAAATATATAAAATTTTCGCCTATTGTGAAGAAACTACTATATCATAGCCCTGCGGTAAATCATAGGATTAATTGTTACGCATCTACTATTTTAGTTTTAACATAATATCTCTACTCCCGTGTTTCTAATATAACACTAATTTTAAAAACTTCCATAATACAATTTTCCTAACATGCAAAACTTAAAAGTCGTCTCTAACGCTAAGCATATTAATTCCAAAGTATAAGATGTATCATAAGATTAAAGGATGTTTTTTTATTTTGATATAAAAAAGTCATATGGAGGTTAGGGACGAACTAACACGTTCAATGCCCTGCAGATTCTGAGCGTCCCTTGGATACGTTCAGGGAGAAGGATTAACTGCGTTTGCGTTCCGTGTTGGAGGGTATTAATCCTCATTATACCGTGATATCTTTCGCTAAAGTGGGGACGCGTGGAATAAAGTTGACTCTCTCTCTCTGCCCTAGTCTCCACCTTACCCTCTCATGAATTTATGGCTCTCGCCAGCACAGGCGCAGATTGCCTTTAGTAGTTGAATTTCAACGGGTTGGCCCCGCCCTTCCCTTCCGCGACCACACTAATTAAAATAAAAAAGCTACGCAAATAATAAATCCTTAAGAGCAATACGCCAGCCATATTTCAAACGAAGCTTTATGATAACTAGCTTGGTGTGCCTGTATTTTCTCATAATGTTTAATAATGCTTGCATGCGAGGCCGTGACCTTTTTATTTTCATTTATTTATTCGTTCGACTATAAGAGAGAAAGAAGCTATAGCCTTAAAAATGGACATTGGCATTGTTAATACGTGTATTGCCATGGTAAATTTTAGATATTGCCATCAAAGAACAACGTAATTAATACGACGGAATTATGAACGGTTATTTTTTTAATCTATCATTTTAACTCACTTTAAATTTTTATTGGATAATCTAATGGACAATTAAGAAAGTTTTCCAAAATTTCAATTTTAATTCAGCTGATTCGAGGAAAGTTTCAAACTCCGGCTCTTACGCTATTAAAACCATATTTGCGATTTATATTTGCTGGACTGTCGATTCGTTTGCATAGTTTCAAAATACTGTACCGTCGAAATGGAATGGTGCTTAATATTTCCGCCGCTTATAGCTAAGGCGATGAACTCGGGCATTAATTCACGCAGAAAATTAAATAGTTCCGCATTTGTTGTCTTCGTTTACTTCTGCAATATCTCCTCGTTCATTAAAATTTAAATGGTATTCACGTAAATGACAGGTAGGAAATTTTTCATCTTACAGAACTAAACCCGATTAGAATATATTGAAATAGGTGGTTATTTTTTCCAACCCCACAATAAGTATGATTGTGTGTTAAATAAAATTAAACTCACAGTCATGGTTGCTGACTTGGTACTTATTCCATGTAGTATTCCATTTTTTGGAAACAGTAGGTACCAAGTTATCAAAGTAAAACTTACTTTCTAAGACGTTGCCCGTGAAATTTGCAAAAATGGCATTCGCGTTATAATTATATAATTAAATTCCAAGTGCATTAATATTGCCAACTAACGTCTGCAGTGGTGTACTTGATAGTTTTGGTTGTACAGCAATATAACATATATTATAAAACAACATTTCAAAATTAATTGGCTTTTATCTGTAAAATTATTTCAACATTTTTTACGACCTGCCGATTCTCTCTGGCCTAGGCGCATTGGGTGTCTGAGAGGTAGTGAAAAGAATAGCTGGTCAGTTAAAAATTTCAGGAAGAAAGGTGACTTCTCAATTACATAATGTAAGTACGGACCTGGTATTATTTCAACATTTTCCAGAACACTACATACATATATCTAACTCTTGCACAAACACACACACAGCAAGAACTAGATTTTGTCAGGAAAATTTATTGTGGTAAATATTTGTTGATATAACAAAAGTACATAAAATTGGAATTAGGATATTTAAGTTGTATGCGTGTCAACAGAGAAAAAACCGTATTTCCACCCAAAGATTAAGAATAAAATAAATAAACGCGGTCCCTTCCCGACCAGGTGGTGGCTACCCTTGCCGGCTATTCTTGAAAGACAGATCGCGATCGCTAAGGGGCCGTCAGGAACTCTTAAGTGATATACTACATCCCGTGTTTTCACCTGAATACAAAAAGCTAGGGAAGACGACAAAAGGTGCGTTCGTAGCGTGCACCTATATCCTTCGCCTTAACTCAGCTCCCATTTTCAGACCTGTATATTTCACGTTGGGGCTTTTATTCAACTGATACTTTCTTTTTCTCCGAAAAACTTTTAAGTGACCGGAATTCTTTCCATTTTATTTTCAACCTGCATTTCACCTCGGTATTTTACTCAATCCGAGCAAAGAGGTCATAAATTCTAAACAAATGACCCTCGAATCTACAAGCCTTAAGCAATATACCATAGAAACAGCACGAAAATGGATAAAGTGTAATATTGATTATTACGAGATCTTGCTTCACGCCGTTCCTGTGACGAGATTTTTCGGTGCATAAATATTCCTTTTTTAAGATAAAATAATAACACGAAAATATTTCTGAGCGAAAGATATTTACGTGTGGTTTGTGTTTGTGTGTGTATTTTTGGCTAAGCGACCTTTTGGATTATTATAGCCATAACTCCTTACACGCCAGACACACTTACAAGGGGGAAAGGAAACCCGGTGCCGGCATTAGCCTACTCCTAATGGAGAGCATCAAGGGGGCCGACGGCTTAAAGCCCCTTCCGAAGGACGGGGGGCTGACTTGTGCAGTCTCCTCGAGTCCGCAAGTAGGGACCTTCTCCTGGTTCGAATCTTTGATCGCTGCAAGGAAGGCCAAAGCTCTAACCACTCCGCCACCGCCACCCCGGAGGATATTCTTGGTGACACTGATTTAATTCAACACAAACCCTGTCAGTTAAGACGAATCACGGATGGAACAATTTTTTAAAAGAAAATTATATTTAACGTAGTAGAAAATATATATCTGCCATTTTTTCTAGAAAATATATGATATTAATAGTATTGCGGCGATTCACTCAAATCTTAAATAAATTACCTGTTTGCAATTAATTTTTGTCATTGATAAAGTGGGACAAATCACGCCCCTGCAGTGACATCATTTGCTTGCATTCGCATGTACACACTCAAAAATTTTACAGATGCAATTATAGCATCAATATACAAAATTACAATAACTAAATAGTAGTGACTCCCCCCACATTTTGCGCAAACTATTTCCCACCGCACTTTGAAAGTGAAGCATAGACACAAAAGGAATTGTGTCTTAGATGCCACCAAAAACCTCCTTAATTTTTTAAAAAGAAAGTTTCCATCCTGAATCAAAAATACCAAGTCGAAAATATTTTCTTCGCTGTTATTAGACGTTATAAATTCATAACTTCCCAAAAGATCGTATTATTTATTTCGACAACGAACCGCCCTTAAAATCCTTCAATTTGTTTATAAGACAAACGAGGCATGAAAATATAAAAATAAATGGCATGTTGGAAGGTAGATGGCAGCAGCTTGAGGACGAAGAAGAGGGACGGGCTGGGAAAATTAGGAGGCGAGAAGGAAATGGACTGGAATGGGAATAAGTGGAAATGGACTCGAATGGGAAGAGGAAGAAACGAGATAGAAGAGTTGGAGGAGAGAAATAGAGAGAGAGAGAGAGAGAGGAACAGGTGAAGAGTTACAAAGACAGAGACTTCATTCGCTCTTCTCTATCTCACTTAAAACAAAAAAATCTCTCCCTGCCTCTCACGATCCCTTTTTAGAGTTATTATTTTTTTACTTTAAAAAAAAAAATTTAGGGAAAACCCTCAAGGGTCTCTCAACTCTCTCTCTCTCTCCTTTTTTCATACTTTTTAATCACAGGGAAGTGTGCGGCGTGTTCAAAGGGAATTCAAGTCGTTCGTTTTAAAAGGAAAAATAATTTTCCTTACAGAGGTGAGACATCCTTGAGAAACTCAAAATTTTCTTTTTTTTACTCCTCTGTGTGCGAAATATTAACTAGGGAAGACTGATAGTGCTTTGAGGCGCAGAATTTGTCGCGTAAGAGGGGCTTTTAGCCGCAATTACTATTATTTGATTATTATATCCTAAAATCCCATTTCGATGACAAATATTCCTCAATTAATTATTTCTCCTATTGAAAATATGGGTGATAACGATGACATCACCGAGCTTCAAATTATCGAAATATCATATTTTTAGACACAGAGACACGATAGGACACTATAGGTGTGATCGAAACAAAGAAATTAGTAAAAATTGAGAATAGTATATATTATAAATGAACATGATGATGAGGCCGTGCAATGATATCATTCTTAAGGTGTATTTTACCCTGGAGAATCATTATTTGCTATACGCGCGTATTTTTCTGCATTCCTGCTACTTTCCTGAATAAATAAAGAATATGTACGATGGCTAACACCCTCTGATACGAAGCGTACTTAAAATATATTGAAAACATACCCAATACCGAGGTAAATATTATGAAATTGAATTTTTTTTTAGGATCCATGGAACTGTAAGAGAGTAAAAGTGACTTAATCTAGAATTCGAGCAAGATAAACATGCAGATAACAGTCTTATGCTTCTTTCGGTTTATAAATACATAACACAGATGCCACATATTACTATAAAACTTTCTCGAACCATATCTTCATTCCATCTACAAGTTACCGTTACCGTAATTCAATCATTTTAGAGTGCAAAAGGAACGATATTAGCATCGGCTACTGAATGGTAATCTTTAAGCGTCAACTGTTGACAGAAATTTTAGATTTTTAAGATTTCCAAAACCTTTTCCAAAATAAAAGTTATAAATTTATCTCAGAATCGATTTTGAATTGTGCAGTATGTTAAATAGAATTAACTCCTTGACCGTAAAATTCAAAATTAGAGACACATAATGAAATTTTGAATTTTACGGTCAAGGAGTTAATTCTATTCAACATCAATTTCGCCGTAGTCTCCACCTTTACTTATTTATTGTGCAGTATGATCGAAAATATTTAGAAGAAAATTGTAGCTTAATTTGCTGACGCAATATGAAAAAGCGCGTTTTATTTATTGATGTTTTTTTAGATTTTTAGACTTAAAATTCTTTACAAACTTAGTAATATGTTTATAAGACCAAGTATTTTATTCAATAACTACATAATTACCCGGGCTTTGACCCGGGTATAGGGTCTCACATTTTTCATGCGCATATCACTCGCTAAAATTTTCATCCAAACTCAAGGTACTCTCTATATAAGTGGTCAATATTCCCCCTTAATTGGTATGAACCAATTAAATATAGATTTAAATTTGAAATCTCCTCCCTCTCCCCGCTAAGAAATCAAAGTTCTGGGACTGAAGTGCATATCCTCAACATCTCTTTAGTATGTGCACCAAGTTCTAAGTATCTAAGTTTCTTGGTTAAACATTTATATTGGTGGAGGATTCATCAAAGTCGGTCAATAGGTTACTGAGATGAGTTAGACAATGTAAATTTGGACTTAAATGGCATAGTACTCAAAGATGACATAGCAAAAGCTGAAGCCTTTAACGTTTGGTTTACGAATCAGTTTAGCAATGACGAGAGTGACAACAACGTGCTCTCGATAGCCAGCAACGAGTTTGAATATATAAAAATAAGAGACAGCGACATCTTAAAGAGCATACTCAGCATTAAGAAGCATCAATCTTGTGGTCCAGACGGAATTTTGGGAGAAGTTCTGAAACTGGGGGGCGAAGCTATCGTACCGTATCTGCGAGTATTATTCACAGTATCGTTGAATAACGGGGAAATACCGAAAGAGTGGAAGAGCGCAATTGTAGTCCCTATTTATAAAGGAGGTTCTCGTTCCAATTTGAATAATTATCGCCCGATAAGCTTGACAAGTGTAGTTTGCAAGCAAATGGAGCACTTACTGTCTCACTATATTAGAGAATTTTGGAAGGCGAAGAACTGGCTAAGTAAACCACAGCACGGTTTTCGTAGAGAATACTCGTGTGACAGCCAGACGACCGCACTAGTACAGGATATTGCAGACACGCTAGATAAGGGGAAACAGATAGATGCAATTCTCATAGATTTTTCCAAGGCCTTTGACAGAGTAAACCATAGGTTACTTATGGATAAAATATCTGGAATGGGAATGGACAAAAGAGTGGTTAGATGGATTGGGGAATTTTTATCAAAACGTAAGCAAAAGGTTCGAGTAGGCGGTGAACTTTCGAATGATGCGGATATCACTTCGGGCGTTCCTCAGGGAAGTGTCCTCGGAGCGTTGTTGTTTTTGATATTCATCAACGACCTAACTGAGTTTTTGGGGTGTAATGTTAGGTTATTTGCGGATGACTGTTTAATTTACAGATTAATCGAGAGTACTGAAGATTGCGGATCATTACAAAATAACTTAGATGAACTTGTACGTTGGGCAGAAGTAAATAAAATGAAAATAAATGCAGAAAAAACAAAACTAATACGTTTCTGTAGAGGAAGAGGTGCATTTAACTGGGAGTACGTTTTAGAGGGTAGCGTCCTAACGGAGGACGATGAGTGTAAGTATCTAGGGGTAACTTTCACGAAGGACCTTCAGTGGGGACCGCAGATAGACAGAGTTGTAGCCAAAGCTTACGGAGCACTGCATTTTATAGTTAGGGTCTTAGGAAAGAGTAGTCCCGCCACAAAGGAAATGGCTTATAAATCGTTAGTTAGGCCTATTCTGGAATATGCTGCAATAGTGTGGGATCCTCACTCAGTGGGTCAGATAAAGCAGCTTGAGATGGTGCAGAGAACTGCAGCGCGCTATGTCTTAGGAGATTTTAGAAGAACCGAGAGCGTAACAGAAATGTTAAAAAAACTAGAGTGCGAATCGCTAGAACATAGAAGAAGCATAGCAAGGCTAGGGGGACTTTTTAATGCATATACGGAAAAGCCAGCTTGGGCAGATATTTGTGATAGGATTAAAAAACCTTCTTATCATGGACGCTGGGATCATGAGCACAAGATGGAGCCTCCTCCACAAAAAACAAACTGGGGAAAATTCTCGTTTCTTAATAGAGGAATTGAGCATTGGAACGCATTGCCTGCAGAGGTCTTCAAGCCATTCCCTTCCCGGGTAGGTCTCTTTAAAGCGAAGTTAAATACCATTTAATATGCATAATAATTATGGGTAATTCTAAAGACGAGCTTTTGAGTGATATGTGATGTTTCCATTTGTGTACCCTTCCCTAGAAATGTTAAAACCTTTAAATCAAGAGAAAAAAATATCACTGGGAACGATTTTCATTACTTTTAGTTAATTTATTGTTAAATAATATTGTAAGATGAATTAATTAAGGAAGGAGCTCGAACTCGAAGCTCCTAACAGGAAAAATATATGAATAGAATATTGTATGTGGTATGTGAAAAATTGTAAGCTGAATCTTCTGAATATGTTTTTATATGCTTTAAATATGTTCTTTTTATATGTTAATTTTGTAACCTTGCCACCGGGCCAGGCGCCTACTTGCATTGTATATTGAAATAATAATAATAATAATATCTTCAAAAAACAAAAATTTGGTCCGACCGTTCCATGGAGATCCCTCGACCTCGTGGCCGATTTAAATTATATTTGCCACTGTAACTTTCATGATCAACCTGAAGCTGCATAATAGTCCTGAATATAATCTGGAAGATCTATTCAGAATGTTAGGAATTTATAAATAAAATTACGAATGAATTAGTGATGCACACTGGTTTCCAGTGGTACAGAAGTGCTATTCGTCAAATTCGCCGAAGTATAAACGTATACTAATGTATTTGCTTTGAAATCAGAAATTAGATTTTTTTTTCTGCGATAGTCCTGCTTTTCAGATCCGTTCTAAACACGTTCATTTCTATTTGGAATTCTATACACGCCATATACACTAAATTTCTTTGAAATCGGTTTATCCAATACCTTTCAAATCATAGTTACCTTGATATTGTAGTACCCCTGTATAGTCGACCCGGTTGAAATATACTATTTTGGTTATTAATTTATGTGAAGTTTATATATACCATATTTGGTTAAAATACATGCAGCCAGTTCTCTATAAATACGTGTAAAATAAATGATATTTTATTTTTTATTATGATAGCCCTGCTCTTAAGTTCCCCTTTAAAAATCTTGTTTTTGTTATAGTATGTAGTACAGATCGTATATAGAAAATTTAGTTGAAATCCGTGAAGCCAATTCCTTCCAAATCCGTAATTACTGAAAGAGTTTAATTTGTAATTGTGGCACCCCTGTTTGGCTGAACCAGTACAAAATATGCTATTATGGTTTTGTATATATGTCTACATAATAAATCTTAAATTTGGACAAAATTGATGTGAACTGTTCAGCACAAATTTGTGTAAAAATGATTTTCTTCCTTGTATTTTGGCAGCCCTGCTTTCTATATCTATACTAAACGTCTTGATTTTGTTTTTGTATGTTGCACTCCTCCTTCATACAAAATTTGTTGAAATCAGTTGCGCCATTTCCTCCCAAATTTATAATTACCGAAAGGTTGAATTTTGCAATCGTGGCACCACTACTGCGTCGATCCGGTTAAAATATGTCATTATTGTCATGTATTTATGTGAATATTGTACGTAGCAATTTTGGTTGAAATCGGTTAAGGCAATTCATCCCTGTTATATACGTACGGACGGATATCACGAAGATAATAATACTTTGTTTGTTTGTTTGAGTGCCCAGTCAATTCCCCTCTCTTACAGCACAAATGGGTATCTCAGAGGCAGTTCAATGAATAACCGGGGAGGGAGGAGGGAAACCCGGTGCCGGCATTTGCCTGCTCTTATGAAGAACACCAGGGGGGCCAACGGTTTAACGTCCCTTCCGAAGAACGGAACAGCTGAATTTCCGCGGTCTCCTCAAATCACACAGACAGGGGGCCGGTCGACCTTGAGAAAAATCCTTCTCGCGCAGGATTCGTACCCGATGACTTTTTCAAGCATCGGGCGTGTAGCAGCCAGCGTCCTAACCACTACACCACGGGCAACCCCATCCGCGTTCTCTTGAAGAACGTGAGGGTGGGTTAATCCCTGGATGATGTAGCGGCGGATCTGACGGCCAAGAACTTCATAGTCCGAGGCGTCCTCCAGATGACTGCCGAAGAGAACGGGAAGAGGATCCCAATCGACCGTGCAGAAAAATGTGACGAAGGCACCGAAGTCTGCATCTGCCCTCCTCAAGGCGAAGGCCACCCCCTCAAGCAAAGTGGACGTTTCTCGTGCTAACGCCGGAGTGGTCGGTTGGTCAAGCAAGCCGTCGCAGGCCCTCCCGCTGCGGAGTCTCCCACTGCTCCTAAAGCATCTCCGAGGCCGACTCCTGATCCCGTTGCCAAACGAGAGGAACCGGCCTCTCAGAAGCCCTTCGTCAATTTTTTGCGTGAGCGAAGACTTAGGGCAATCAAGGAGCGAGAGAGGGAACAGCAGGCGAAAACCGTAGAGGTAGTCGCCGTGGAGAGTGTGGCCTCCAAACAAGGCCCCGCCACCGATTCCCTCTTGAGATCATGACCAAGGCATTTAAGACCACCCCGTCCACAGGGACCGAAGCGGCCCAGATACAGGTCCCCGAGAGCAGCACGCCGCAGAGCAGCGCCCCAGTAACCGTCCGGTCTGATGAGGATACTGACTTCAGGCGCACGGTGGCCATGATCTGTGGGGCGTTGAGAAAGTACATCATCTCAACGTCCGGCCAACTCCTCCTTTCTCTTTCGGAGGAGTTGGTCAAGGAGCACATCTCACCCCACAATAATGGGGACTAGGGGATGCAGCATCCTAGTTCAATGGAACGCCCGCGGTGTTAAGGAGAAGACGGAAGAAATCCGGGCGTTCCTACAGGAGAAGAACGCCATCGTTGCCGCCATCAACGACAGGCACCTGCGCCCGACGGACGTCTGGAAGGTCCCAGGATAGTTGATTTACCGCTCTGACAGGGCCGGCCAGTCTGCTGCGGGCCGGGATAATGGTGGCGCTGCTCTATTAATCCATCGATCTCTGGAACATCGTCCCTGTCTGGAGCGATCCTACAGGTCCATAGAAGCCGTATCTGCCAACATCCGGACTTGTGCCTGGTGGATCAGGGTCTCCTCGGCGTACTATCTGCCGGGGAGGGCGTGGGATCCGGACGAGGTAATGGATGTCCTCGGGGATGGCAATCCCTCCATTGTCATCGGCAACCTGAATGCCAAGCATGCCTGCTGGCATTTCAGAGTCGCCAACCCGAGGGGCCTGCGGCTGCGCGACTTTGCGGACAAAGAGGGGCTCACGGTGCTTGCACCGAACAAGCCCACGTTCCTCCCATCCAGAGATGTCCTTGACGTTGCTGTCATCAACAACGTTCGGGCATCCCTAAACATGCACTCGATTTACGACTTGTCTTCCGACCACAATCCGACCCTGCTACTCCTGGGAACCTCGCCGGTGCGAGTACCACCTTCGAAGCGCCTGGATCTAGCTCGAGCCGACTGGCAGAACTTCCGCCAATTCATCGCGGAAATACTGCCAGTTGAGCCAATATAGCCCAGGACGAGGGAGGAGGCAGACCGTATGGTCGACCTCCTCACTTTTCTGGTCCAGCAGGTGATGGACGCCGCGATACCAAAAGTGGTCGTGGCCCGGGTATACGCATCACTCTGCCCAGTGTCGTTAGGGATACCATCACCCGACGCAACAGTGTGCGACGACGATGGCTGCTCTACCGTACCCTGGACCTCAAGGCTCCAGCTGGACTGCCTCAACAGTACGGTCCGGGATATGTTGAGAGACGTGCGCTCGGACGCGTGGAAACTACATCTCTCCACTCTTTCTCTGTAGGACCAGTCCATCTGGAAGACCTACAGGTGGCTATGCAGTCCTCAGCGGCGCGATACTCCGATAGTTCAGGGGACCTCTGTCGCGAGGTCTCCGAAAGAAAAAGCCGGGATGATGGCAGAATACCTGGAGGGGGTATTTCGACCCAATTCGGCTACAACAGATTCAGATGCGGTGGAGGAAGACAATTTTAGGTTGATCGCGTTCCCCTGCAGACTGCGGAGCTCCCTCACTTCTCTCATTGCAGTAATTCGCCGCCTTGAGTTAAGGAGGGCTCGGAGGGATGACGACATCCCCAATGTCGTCCTGCGACAAATCTCTGTCGCCGCAGTAGAATTCCTGACCGCCCTTTATAACGGTTGTGTCGGGATTCCATACTTTTCGTCTGCCTGGAAGAGGACAAAGATCATCTGTCTCCCGAAGAATCTGGGGACGGAGGATGGTCCCGGAGACATCCGGCCAATCTCTCTCCTGGCGGGATTCGGGAAGATCTTTGAGCGTCTCATCCATAAGCCACTGCAGCACGTTCTCCGAGAGAAGAGCATTCTCTCGGATGAGCAGTTTGGCTTCCGAAGTGGGCTCTCCACTACCCAGCAACTGGGTAGGGTGACGCACTTTATCACCAACGCCTTCAACAGGAACCACGCGGTCGCGGTGGCCTTCTTCGACATTTCGAAGGCCTTTGACCGCGTGTGACAGCCAGCACTCCTGTTGAAGATGGTTTGACTTCAGATCCCAGCTTGGCTTGTTCGACTGATCGAGTCCTACTTGCAGGGTAGGATGTTCCGGGTGTTTTAATTCCGGGTCGGATCGGGATTGCGAAGCATCTGCGGCGGCGTTAGGCAGGGGTCCGTCCTTTAGCCGACACTGTTTAATATCTTCACCCAAGATCCCCCCCGAGATTTTGGGTAGAACACGATGCTTGCCCTGCATGCTGATGACGCGGCACTCTTGTCGCACTCCAACAAAATGTACTTGACTGTAGAGTAGTTGCAATGCGCCGTCGACGATCTGATCACCATGCATCGTCTATGGCGTATTGCAGTCAATCTCTCGAAAACCGGAGCTGTTGTCTTCCATTCTGGATGAGGAGCGCCGCCTGGATTCGACCTGTCGGAGATGGGGACGTCGTCTCCTGGAGCCCAGAGGTCACCTGCCTGGGAATAGTGCTGGACCGCAGGCTTCTTTGGAAACCTCAGTTTGAGAGTGTCCGCCGCAAGGCACTCGGAGCGTTATCGAGAATCCGTCCGATTCTGCGCCCGGATGTTTTTTCGGCCGACACCAAGAGCCTGAGCTGATTTTAATTAAATTCTATGGAGCCATTTATGAGTAAATAGATTTTTTCAAAAAATCGCCAAGAATAAACTACCATTAATTTTTGCGCAATATCATTTTTATGAAAAAGGTATTGCAAAAGATTATATATAGCACAAATACGAAATATCATTCGATTTTCTGTATGTTTGGGCCTTAGATCGACTAACAGACCAACAGACAGACAGTGAAAAACCTCTTTTATGGACTCAGGGACACTTGAAACGCGTATTTCCATCAAAATCTCGAAGTCGAATTTTTTCACGATAACAATATTTTCTCAATATATTACGTATATAACAAAGTAAAAATCAAAATTTGAACCGGCTCTTGCATTACTACACTTTGACCCCACGGACATATTATGTTCATTTTTGGCACAAAAACGTGTCTCATCACAAGATTGGTATTGTTGGAGGATTCATCAAAATCGGTTTATTTGGTTCCTGAAATATCTTAAAATAACCGACCAACCATTCTGTGTTTGGCACTGCAACTCTCACGATCAACCTAAAGCCGTTGCCAAATTTTGAAGCTCCTACGTTTATTTTCTAAAGAGTTACAACTGCCACAGACACACACACACAGCCAGCTTCTTTTATTGTTATAGATTAACTAAAACATTTTAATTTTTTATCTATATTAGTTTGCTTAGAATCTTAATTTGAAAGTTTTGAAAGCACCTCCTGCCTTAAATCGATTTTCAAAAGGATTTCTTCCAAAGTGTTAGAGATTAAAAGTCACACAAATAGTGAAAGATTTAACTTTTTATTTATAACCATTTGTTCAGAATATTACATTTCATTATTCGAAGGCATCTCCTGCCATTCACCAATTTTTTTCGAAAACATTCTTTGACATTACAAAAAATGTCATTATAGACCACATACACCCTGAAATTTTCAGTATTCTATCTCTTATCGTTTACTTGCTATTTTAGTTTTGCTGATTGCAAAGGCGGACAGAGAGCGAAAACATAAGCGCGTTTAAATACAGTGAAACGTTACTAGTTAGAGCATGCTAACATTCCCATGATCTCATTAAAATATATTCTTAGTGCTGAGTAAAGGCTCGAGAAGTGACATCATGGGTCATTTATTTCAGAATGGTTCTTGGATTAAATCGGGAGATTAAGGAATCATTTCGGAAGGATACAACTAGTGAAAGTGGGTCTTAATAAGGCCAATTAGGAATAGAAGTTCCGAAGGACAGGAAACGATAAAGAGAGAAGTCGAAAAGTTGGAAATTGGGAGTTTCGATTGCCAAGATTACGGGAAGCTTATAAGTTGACCTTTCTTAAATATTGAAAAAGCAATATCATGGCTTATTCACCAGATCGTCATACAAATCAAAACGATCTATAAGCAAAACAAATAAAAACAATCATAAATTTATTATGAGTGCAATGTATGCATGTAAAACATTTCACTGGACATTATGAAGTGTTTAATTTGTAGATAGTAGTAACAATTCTGGTTATACGTTAATTATAGTTGAGCCTGTAAAATATAAACACATTCATGAATGTACAGTAAAATCCCGTTTTTCCGAAGTTGGTTGGGATCGAGTTCATTCCGTAGAAAAGGATTTTCCGTAAAATTGGTGTTTGTGTAGCGCATACGTTGAATCACATAGTATTAGCCCGGAAAATATAAATCACAATCGACGATAAGTATTTTTTAACCAGAAAAGGTAGTTTTTTGCAAAACCCAGTACATCAAACAATAATATAATGTTGAAAAACACTTATCGTTGCTAATAATATTTTATTATATTTTTATCATCGTCCCAATAAAGACATTTTTCTTTCTTTGTTTCTTTCTTCAAAGTTCAAAAACGCAAGTTGACGCGCGAGTGGCCGCCAGCTAATTGTGTAGCGGGGTCATGGAATGGAGTCTGTGTGACGTCACAGACGCCGAGCGCACCGATGCCAGACGAAAAATAGCAATATTATTTTTTTGGTTAATAATTTAGTTTTAAAGTGGTGCAATATAGTGAATATAAATTTTATGATAGTACGTTTTACACTCTGCTAGCGAAAAACTTAATTCACGGTCATTCCACCGTTTCATTATTCTCATTGTCGGCTAGTGACGGTGATTCACCCTGCGGACGAGACTATCCGTCTGCTTATTGTTAGAGCCAGTTGCTCTCTGAAATAATTCTTCCAGAGTGATTTGCCTCGATGATTGGTGCTTGTCATCTCGAATTTTCCCTTATAATTCGTACAATTACCTAATCTCATCCTCGGAGTAGCTGGGTCGCGATTCACAGACTTGAATTTGAGTTTTCACTACTGCGTGCAAATCATCACTGAACGATTTCTAAGGCAGATCATTGCTCTCGCTATCATCACCCGAGTCTTCTATCACATTTTCAGGTTGAAGTACGGACTCAATTATTTCTTCATCAGTCATGAAGTTGGGTGACAGAGGCGTCATCATCAACACAAACTCATTGTTGGAGGACTTTATCAGAGATGTCATTCATAAATGCAGAGCCATGCGATAATTCCTTGAGGGCATTCGTCGTTCTTTTTTATATAAAACCCTCCAAACTCAGGTGGGTCGAGATTGTCTTCGAACATTACCGCCGGCAACAATTACCTCCAACACTTTTGGATTGTTACCTGGGGAAACACGATTCCATGCAGCTGCAAGATATTCATAGAATACAGCGTCTTTGATGGTGTATGCTTTTGCGAAAAGCGTCGATATCACCAGTCTTACCCTCGTCATCTAAGATATAAAGTTACTCCTATAAAAGTACTTCACTGTGCTTATTACTCCTAAATCCAAAGGTTGTATTAAACTGGTAACATTTTGCTGGAGAAAAACAGCAAATATGTTTCCATTCTCCAGAATTTCTGGTGAATGAAAACATTACAATTACATTACAATTGTCCGAAACCAAAGCGGATTTGCTGTCTTCAGGTAAGCCAATCTCATGAAAATGTCTTTTAACTTGGGGAACCATACTGTTATCAAACCAATCTTGGCAGATTTACATCCAAGCATTTTTTGATTTCCTACGCCACTGGTAATTGGCTAATATTTTTAAGGCATGTTGACCGATAACTACATGTTTATGCTTATACTCCGCGGCATTCCCACACAACATCACAGGGATGCGCTCCTTTGCGATCTTAAATCCCGGTGCTTGTTTTCCATTTCCCGAGGCACACGTGGTTTGAGGCAAGCACCGCCAGAAGAGGCCTGCCACATCTGCGTTGAATATTTGTCCAGCGGTCAAATTATGCTCCTGAACAAGTTTTTGAGTCCCATTAACGCAGAAGACTGTTCTCCTATTAAGCTATTTGCCGTTTCACCTGTATCTAAACAGAGTAATATTTCCACTTTCTCATGCACAGTTAGTGTTAGCAGAATTTTTTCTGTTTCAAAGTAATTCCCACAGTTAGTGAAGTTCACTTCATTTTCATAGTTGAAAACAATGATTTTTTAGAGGCCATGAGTTAAAAAAGCACAATTACCATCACTAATCAACTAGAAACTTATTCAAGTAATTTCACGAGTCTAATAGGTACACCTAGCGCATCGGCGCAGATAGCGGTAAAACTTAAATTAGAGGGACTCAAATTTAATTCCGTAAAACCAGAATTTCCTTTGAAACGGTATTCCGTAAAAACCGGAGTTTACTCTATTTTGGTCAACGGCGGAAAGAAAGGTTCTCCACTCCACAATCCAGAAGTATATAATGCGTAAACCATTGTAATTAGACCTTAAAAGCGATATTTTGGTCATACTTCCATTAAAAATTCTTCATCCTTTCAGTTACGTCTTAGATAATCTTTTATACATTGAATGGTTTCCATATAATCTTCTCTCCTGTCATTATTAATGGAATCGAATCTATTCATCTTACTTAATAGAGCTTTAGAATCATATTAACTTCCTACATAGAATCAAATACATGGGAAGCACGTTGTAGTCAAGGCCGCGTATTTCCAATTCACGACCTTGGTTATAGTATGCTCTTGTTTGTATACTCTTTCTTCAGAAAAATGGCCTAGCATACTATATCCTACCTTCAAGCGCTAAGCTCATAGCAAGGGCAGATTTTGTTAATCCTCGCTCTTGCTTTTACTTGCTAGAACATAGTACATTCTGTCAGAGGACTTAGCTCATTGTAAAATACATCGACCATTTCAATTTTGCCCCATATCAAATAATCTGAACTACTTCTTTACCAGAGATACATAATGTAGCATTCTGTAAAGGAAGCGGTCGCACAGAAGAAACGATAAAGGTGTTTTTTGTGTCTCTTTAACGACCAAAATGACAAAATTATATTGTTATACATAATCGTTTGTTAAGGGTTGTCACACTGAAAGGCATAAGAATATATTGAATGATTTTTTTATACGCAAGACAAATATTTTCATCGAATGTTTTTTGGATAGTTCTTTCAGACAATATGATCAAGAAAGACTATTGATATTATGAAGCACGCCTTATTCATGTTACTCTGCTTGCGTGAGTTTCACTTACACGTTTTCTAAATACACTCGATTCTTCGCCTTCCATTTTTGCCTCATTTATTTCTACTAACCAATATACTCATTGCTATTCGATTACTTTAATTTTAAGACGATAATTACACTATATTTTACAAGAAACAACATATTGAAACGCTTTTTTAACGCGTATTTATTTAGAAAAGTTTCTAAATTTATCTTACAGGGCCAAATCGACATTGCTCGGATGTTCACCGCCGAAGTTGCGAGATTCCTTCCAATAAGGATATTCAGGAACCTAAAATAGCAGATTACGATCTTTCGGGAGAGAGTATATCTCCCAAACGCACTTGCTCACCCTTCCCTGTCCGCGCAGTACGAATGATTTCCCCTCACGTAAGACACAGAGAAATAGGTTTCGAATCGACCCGGACAAACAATCGGTCGTATGACAGATTGAGGAAGTTATTCAATATAACTTAATGAAAGACTCTATTTTATTTATTTTTTCTTTCTTTTCAGTCCGGCCGGAATTCAGGAAACCTATAACCGAGTTTCTTTCGGTACTTTGGACTCGGAATACAGATAACACGGCCGGCCATAGGAGACTCCCATCCCCTCGTTCCCTTTCCCTCCATTCTTGCCTGCGGCCCAAAACAAATATAGAGAAACAAAGGAGACGCGATGGGAATAAAAAGGTAGCAAGCGGTCAACCGAAGGGGTCATCGGATTGGCCGCCATAGCCTCTCGCGCCACCTCTTTGCCCTATGTCACGCTATGCTACATAAGCCCTTCTCTCTATTTTAAACTGGACCGGTTTCCTCCCAGTATTCGATACTGTGAGACGCGCACTACTCCTAGGGTCCAGGAGTGCTCCCTTGAGAGTAGAGGGAGAAAGAGAGATGGATGGGTCAGACGGTCCCTTATGAACGAGGAACTTAAAAAAAAAACAGCTACCTCTTTTGAGTCGATTGTTGAGTAGTGTCAACAGATCTGAAGAAACTTCATCTTCGAGAGTAACGGTATTTTGTTTTTCATAAAATCGTGACATTGACGATGAGGAATCATTTTGCGAAAAGTTTCCATTTTTATATATCCTGCTCGTCATACTTTCTTTTGAAAAATGAGCGTTTTGTATTTCGACTTGAATTTATAGGAAAACGATGAATAAGGCAGTCAAAATCCTGACGTTTTCAAAATGGCTGCATATAAATTATTGAGTGAATGTAAATTTATAAAAAAATATAATTAAAATCCGATCGACAGCAAATTTGTAATGTATTTGGACTGTAATTTCAAAAATATATAAAACTCGGTCTTTTGCATTATAAAGTATTGCTGTATTTGTCACGAAATTTTTAAAATGCAACAAATCGAATAATTAGAATGGTTTAAACTAACGCATGTCATAATTTCAGTCGACATAGTTTTGATAACCTCATTTTTGGTATCATCATCATAGGTAGTCTGTCCGTAGACAGGTCCGTGATTATTCATGGTTAAACCTGGTTCTCCATATACTCCTATTTTCCGCTGTCCTCTTCATATCTTGATAACTCTCTTTCCCTTTCAAATCGTCTATCAGCTGAAACCTTTTCCTGCCTCTTTCCCTTTTCCCATCTAGTTTTCCTTCTAACACGTCTTTAATCATACTCTCTCTCCTCAGGTAATGTCCAACCCAGTTAGCCTTCCTCTTTCTAATAGTCTGTATAAGCAATCGCTTCTCTCCTATTCTTCGTAGCACTTCATCATTTTTCATCCTATCTGTCCATTTTATCTTCAGCATTCTCCTCCAAGTCCACATTTCAAAGCTTTCCAAGTATTTGATGTCATTTTTCCTTAGCGTCCATGTTTCTGCCCCATACAATGCTATACTCCATACGTAGCATTTTATCAACTTCTTGCGGATATCTTCCCTTATATTCCCTGTAGGTAGTTGTTTCTTTCTCCTGAAGGCCGCTTTTGCTTTTCCTATTCTAGTTTTGATCTCATCCGTACATTTTGCCTCTCGTGTTATGATACTTCCAAGGTATTTATATTCTGAACCTTGTTCTAATGGCTTTCCCCCAATAGTTATGTTCAGATTCTCTTCTTTACCCGATATTCGAATGACCTTGGATTTTTCTGTATTTATTTCCATACCGTATTTTCTACCTGTTATCACTAGTCTATTTATCATTTTTTGTAGCTCCTCTTCCTTTCTTGCTAGAAGTACTTGATCATCTGCGTATTTCACTGTTCTTATAATCCTTCCTCCAATTTTGAAATCCCCTGTGCCTTCTAAAGCTTCTTGCATTAGACTTTCTCCATATATATTGAATAGGGTTGGCGATAGGCAGCAGCCTTGTCTTACTCCTCTACCGATATTTATTCCGCAGGTGTCCACATTCTCAAACCTGACCTTTACAACTTGATTCTCATATAGATTCCTAATCAGTCTCCTGTCTTTCCAGTCTACACCTATATCCTTTAATATCTTCATCAACTTTACCCAATTTACTCTATCAAAGGCCTTCTGCCAGTCTACGAAACATGCGCAGATATCTTGACTGTATTCTATTGCCCTTTCTGATATGATTCTAACTACTCCTATAGCATCTCTAGTTCCTCGTCCTTTTCTGAAACCGAATTGATCTTCCCCTATTATTTCTTCTGCCTTTTTCTCCAGCCTTTTATTAAGAATCCTCGTGATGATCTTCGATGTGTGTGACAGAAGGCTTATAGTTCTGTAATCTTTACACTGCATTGCTTTTGGCTTCTTCTTTAGAGGGATCATTGTTACTTCTAGGAAATCCTGAGGCCACTCTCCCGTGTCGTAAATCTTATTAATTAATTTCGTGATCGCTTTTAGTCCTTCTGATCCTATGACTTTAAGTATCTCAGCCGGTATTCCATCGCTGCCAGTGGCTTTCCCCTTCTTTAGTTCCACTATCGCCTTTTCTACTTCGCTCTCCATAATACTTGGTCCCAAGTTGTCTTCTTCAATGTTTTTTCAATTTTTGGTATATAAATCAATAAACACATTTCATAAATCGACAGCTATTTTTAAGTGAGTGCCTATAATGTTAACTCAGCACACAGAGACGCAGAAAAAGATAGTATACATTTGCTACATATGGCCAACGCCATTCTTCAAGAATAATAATGTACGCACGTACGGATATATTATAAAATATGTATGTGTGTGTGGGTGTGGGGGGTGTGGGGGTGTGGGTGTGTGGGGGTGTGGGTGTGTGGGGGTGTGTGGGTGTGTGGGGGTGTGCGTGCGTGCGTGCGTGCGTGTGTGTGTGTATATAATACCGAAACACTGAAAAACATAATGTGAAATGACAACGCTGTAATGTCATATTATGGAATTATTCTACAATATTACGCCACCATAGTTGGGATGACTGAAAACATATGCACTTCATATTTTCCGCATCCGAGATTTCCGAGAAAGAATGCACCAAAAACATCTAGCAAATTTACAGTTAAAGAAATAAAAAAATCTTAAAAGCAAACTCCTGAACCGTACAAATCTCAAAGAATTAAAAAAAATTCTTTAGCTCTAAATTTCCAGTTTTTCACTTACCTTTTATTTTTATATGACAATAAACCTCTTACTTAAATTTCTTCGATCCTTTATTACATCATTGTCTATCCTTAACGATCAGAGCTTCGTCAAGAAAGAGAGAGAGAGAGAGAGAGAGAGAGTGGAACAGACTGACAGAATACAGGTCCCCGGCAGCACGAGACCGCTTCGATTAGGAGTGGGAACTTTTGGAAGGCCATCAAAGGGGAAATAAAAGTCAGGTCTTCCGTTTTTATTTCCGAAGGGAGTGAGATGTTGGGAGATCAAGAAGAAACGAATAAACGAAACAGACTGCAACAAAGAAAAATGGAGGAGAGGGTTTATTGTTTAAAAAATAGAAACAGGACGTAGGAAGCGTAGGGATCTCGGATGCGTAAAGCGAAAATGTAGACATTAGGGAAGGAATGGATATTCGATTACTTTGAAGCTAAGTGACCTTGATTCAATTCTGCAATAATGCAACCTAAGTAAGGGTTCGATCAAAGTATGTGTAAACTAAATCCATTCAAGTATAATCGTTTAAAAGTGAAAATGAATTTATACTTGACTTTTTAAGACTTCTTGCTCCTTCAGATTTTTTTATGAGAGACACTCGTCAAAATTTTATTAACGAATTTTCTGGAGTAAGGTCTCAGGATATTTTTTATGGAATGAATGATATTACTTCGTGTCGGCGAAATTATATTAAGAGAGTAAACATTGCCGGTGAAATTATTTTAACTCAAAAACTAATTATTTAATAGCTCAGAATACGTGATCCAATAAAGCATAAAAAATGTCTTCAACAACTTCTTTAAATAATAATATAGACTATTCATTCCGAAAGAAAGACGTTAATATGTGCCTACGAAATAAAAAGAAAGGGATAGCAAAATTATTACTTAATCGTATATAATGCAATACATATATATCCCCCTTAAAATAGAAAGCTATGTTGGTTGGTTGGTTTAAGTCACGCTCTTGAAACGCGAATAACTCAACCATATATGCAGATATTAATTTGAAATTTGGCAGAGAGAATTTACTTTAATATGAAAATGCAGTAATGAAGGATAATTTACGAAAAATGTCCAAGGTTCGACTCCAGGGTATAATTTGCATTCCACATAAGATAACACGTAAAAATCGACTTTTTGCCGGCTTTTCTTCATTTAGACATTAAAATTAGAAAGTATTAACTCACGACCTTTATATATAAACCATTTCAAGGAAATAATTACAAGGTTCCTTATTATGTTCATCGTTATTCGTCTACAGCTTGAAATCTCTCATGTTAAAAGTTTAATTCTCATGTTTTGGATAAATCTTGCCATTTTAACGGGGTGTTGCCTTTCCTACCAATTACATTGTTAAACCTCGAAATCTTAATGTTATTTCAATCCTTATGGGTTCAAGCGTACTTTGGAGGCTTTTAATACGAGAAGGAGAGAAAGACCGAAGGAGAGGGAAATGAATTTTACAGCAATCAATACATTCGTTGCGTTAATTACGAGAAGGAACACATAAAAAGCACGTATTCCTCCCCGATGTGTTATGCATAATTTATTTTATTTCTATTAAAGGTTATTAGTTTACTTTTCACGAAGTTAATTTTCCATCTATTCTGCACTACTCATGCATTTTGGTCATTCAGGTTGTTTTGTAACTTATCGCAATCGTCATTATTATTCACTACCCTGTAAATAATACAGTCTTCAGCAAACAATCGAAGATCAGAGTTAAGTTTCTTCGCCATGTCATTTATTAAAAATAATAGAAGTCCCATCACACTTCCCTGAGGAACTCCCGATGTAACCTTTATTGCTTTCGATAGGCTGTCTCCTTCATTAATCTTCTGCGTTCGTTTGCAGAGAAAAGCTCTTATCCATTTCGCTATTCTTGGGTCAGAGCAAATCTCATCTACTTTTTTAATAGTAATTTGTGACTTACAACATAGAAACGACCTAGGTTTTGTTGAAATGCAACATCATCAGGTGAAGTAAACTCAAAGCCGGTCGGAATCCATAGTAATAGGTACAAAGGGTGGGTGGGGTAGGAATTGTGGAACGAAGATCATTGGAGGAAAGGAGTGAACGTATGTTCGTGGGAAGGGGAAGAGGAGAAATTGGTTTCGGTTGATTGTGAATTAATGCTCCGCAAAGATGTTTCTGGTACCAAGCAAAGGATGGTTCGCGAAACAGAAAAAAATTTCCAACAAACAGCTCTTACCGTAGTTCAATCAATAAACCTCAAAGTATGCCAGACCTCCTTCCATGGAATTCCATCAAACGCTCACTATCTATTAATGACCTCATAGTGCAAAAAGCGGATAAAAGAAATTCAGTTGTCAATATGAAGAAAGACAATTACTTGCAAAGTGTGAGGATTTCATCAAGACAAAAATAATGTGATTTTATTACCCAGTGAACGCACCCTTAATTGCAAAGCATCCGTTGTTTCCTGCTTAGTGTTGTTTAAACACAGTGAAGAGTATAACCTGTTCCAAATGAATCCACTAGTGCCCACATTCTTCGGACTTCCGAAGATCCATAAATCAAACATCCCGATTAAGCCTGTGGTTTCAAATGTTTCAGCCACGAATAACCTCTTAGCACACAAATTAAATACAATCTTCAGGCAACATTCAAAGTTCCTCCCAAATCACGGTGCCAAAAATTATTGCGAATCACAAAAATTTCTCCATCCAAAGTTCACCCTAGTATCATTTGATGTGTGTAATCTTTTCACCAGTGTTCCCACCAAAGAGGCTTTGGAGTTAGCCGAAATTACCCTCGCCAAGAAAGGTGTTCCAGCTCCTATATTTAGTGCATTGTGTTCCCTAATTAAAGTGTGCGTTTCTCAAAACTATTTCAAGTTCAATGAAAAATTTTATAAACAATTAAATGGGCTCTCTATTGTCGCCGCTAGTTGCAGACATTTACATGGACAATTTTGAATTAATCTATTCACTTCAGAAAATCCTATTGTCAAAAACGTTTTCTGTTGGTTTCGTTATGTTGATGATATTTTTCAGTATGGACTGGATCATCGAGGCAACTGGGTATCTTCCTAAATTTCTTGAATTCTTTTAATAAAGCAATAAATTTCACATGTGAGACAGAAATCGACGGGTCTTTAAACTTTCTAGACATCACCATATCAATGGTAATTAGAAATATATAATTCTCTATTTTCAGGAAAGACACGTACACCGACCAAATTATTCACTTCAATTCAAGACACCATTTCTTACAAAAGTTGCCGTATTTCATTCCATGCTTCATAGGCTATTGAAAATTCCTTTATCAGATTTCAATGTCAGGAAAGAACTTCAAATTACTAAACAAATAGCAGTCAACAACGGTTACCCAAGAAAATTAATTGACAGATTACATGAGAGAAAACAAACCCAACTAGCCATGAAACAAATATACGGTACCATCCCTGTTGACGATTTTCAACCAGAAAGCTGAAGACTATCATTTCTTGGTAATATATTCCTTAAAATTAATATATTAATTCCCAATAATAAAATTAGAGCCGCTATTTACAATAGATCGAACTTTAAAAACCTTTTATGCCGTACTAAAGACAAAATTAAAAATTTGGAAATAAGTGGAATTTACAAATTAGATTGTGGAGATTGTACAGCGGTTTATATAGGACAAACGGGACGGAAATTCAAAGCAAGAATTAAAGAACCTCATTCCTGCTTCATAAATAATAAAACTACCTCTCTCTTTGTCAAACATCTATTAGAACATAAACACAACAGCCACTTTATTCCCAAAATCCTGCATTATGAAAGAAAGGGACCCAGGCTTGATATTCTGGAACAATTGGAAATTATGGTGCGTAGCTTCAAAAAATTGTGAAGTTGTAAATGATATTTTGTATCCTTTTCATTCTCCACTTCTCGACCTCCCACTAATCTAATTATTCCTACCAATTATCCCCGTTGTCTGCTCATTACCCAACTTACTGGACTTCACTGAGCTCAACCGATTTCTCCCCCTCCCCTTCCCACGAACATACGTTCACTCCATTCCTCCAATGATCATTCGCTCGACTATTCCTCCCCCCCCCACCCATTGTACCTATTATTATAAATTGCTAGCGGCTTTGAGTTTACTTCACCTGATGATGTTGTATTAAACGAAACCTAGGTCATTTTGCATAAACTTTATGTGGAATTACAATAACTCTCTTTATTTTTATATTATTTCTTTTTAAACGTTTTATCGATACAAATCTATCAACCCCTATTTGAAGAATATTTTTAAAGTTGTCCCAAACTTCATTTATCGTTGCCCCTTTATTTACCCAATATTTATATTCTTCTCGCAAGTAGTTCTGGAACCCATCCAAATCAGTCTTCTGATACGGATAAACAGTACTATAATTCGGGTATCTTCTTTTACTAATCCCTCAATATAAATCTATTTGTACCGCTGAGTGGTCACTGATTCCTTGAAGAAACTCGTAGCTTGCAAATAAATCGTATAGTTTGACTAAATATACATCAATTATATTTCCTACTCGTGTTGGACTTTCTACTACTTGCGCGAAGCCTCCCTCCTTTATTAACTTGTTTACTAAGAGCTGAGCACCTCCGGCCGTCCCTTCTTCTCCCAACCAGTTGCAGTTTAAAGTCACCTGTTATTATGGTTGGCTTTCCTATCTCTCGCCCTTCTCAGGTAATGTAATATATTAACATAAATATCTTTATGGGTTTGCAAATAAAAAATCTGCAAAGACGGAATCGATTTTATGCTCTTGAAAGCCTGTTATCATGCTCAATTAAAAATAGTCCTAAATTGACAGGCCATTTAATTTTCTCGGAGATGATATGCACCCCGAGAGAGAAATTTGTTGGAATTATGCAAAGTCTCTTCTCTTTCCTTCACTTTTTTAAATCGACAGATGGAAATGTCCCAGAGATGAGAAGAGAGTGTTTCGTTTCGGATGAATTCGATAATTTGGAATATCGGTTTTTCGTGTCCCTGGAGGCTTGGGTCCAGTCGATAAGGTCCTTCGTGTTTTTTGTTTCGTTTTGTCTTCTGTCGGGCGAAGATTATCGAGGAATTTTCAAATAAACCATTATTTTTTATCGGATCGTTGCCTCCTCTTCTTTTTTCTCCCGCTAAGCAAGAAATATCTGTTTATTGGAAAGCTAGGGACTTTATCCACGCCTTCGTCCTGTAAATTTAACCGAATTTATACGTCTGCATATCGGGGAAGCGTAATCACGATGAAAGGCTTACTACGTAACTCGAAGTAGTTTACTCATTTTTTCCGTTTACAGAATTAAGAGCCACTTCAATATATACGCAAAAAAGGTGACTTGCACGGTATCATGTAGATGAATATATACTTTTATATATATATATATATATATATATATATATATATATATATTTATGTATTATTTTGCAGATTTTAAGGCAACGCGACCCTTCTTACGAAGAAGTAATGAAATGGTAAGTATAAAGTTAAATAAAATATTAATTCTTATACTAAATGTATAAAAATTAAATTCCAGGTTTTGTGTTTTTGAAGCGGCTCTTCAAAAAATGGCCTGTTTTGATAGTATACTGCCTTAAAGAGAGCAACATAAATTCATTGTAAGTTTTCGATTAGGTAACTGACGGAACCGTTAGCGTTTCTCACTTTTCTAATTGAAAATGAACATTCATCGTAAAAAACGAATATATTAAGATTTCCATTTATTATTTAATTTCACCGCGAATTCCCAGCGAAGGAAAATTTTCAACTCATGAAAAGCAAAACTATAGCAATATAATGTTATTTTGAGCCCTACATATCTCGTAATGCTGGAATATTTCAGATTTAGTAAGCAATTTTTAACAAGCAGAAATAGGACATAGGAGTATTAACGAATGGTATCTCAGGAAATTTTATCTCTCTTAATTTTTTATTTTGATTAAAAGATTGTCAGACACAAGAATGAAACGATAATTTAAAAAATGCAATAAAATATGCGACAGTTACGCTGAACAAAATTACCGCGATAATTGAAACATATCTCTCGATATACATATATAAAGGTATCGTATTCTTTATATATCATATACATCATTGACCCTTTGTAACCTCAAACGCAACGAAATTCCTTCATTGTTAAACCAACCACTTCGGAGGAAGATGAGGACCCACAGCATTGGAGATGTTCCACCCATCTGCACTCTCCGTGCCTGGAAACCCCTTCTTCCACCCTTCTTCGCCGTCACCTCTTTCTCAGACCCCTTGCTCTCTCACCAATCCTCTTACCCCTCCCCACACACAAACCTCACCCGAATCGAACCCACATACTTCTCCCATATAGTCATCCGAGCTGCCCCTAAAGAATGCTCCATTCGATTTCCGATGCTGTGCAACACATTGTGTTCTGCCAAGGAAGACTTGGCCACGCCACTCTTTCTCTCTCGCCGACCTCTCCCCGTTCTTCGTTTTTCTTCTCCCGCCGTCCTATCCTGCGATCTTTGACCCCTTTAGCTCCTTCAAAAAAGTCCCACCCATTTCCCCAAAAAAAATTCTTCCGCCTCACGCTCTTTTTTAACCCGTTTTTATCCTTTCCTCTCGACAATCACGCGAGAACGAAACACACACCTATGCCCTATGCTTCCCGTGCCTCGGGTCACAGGATAGAAAATTGGACGACGTTGCCCGGTAACCCTGATCTAAAGCGGAGTGCGGCGAGTCTCGTGTATGTGGGAACACAATGCGAGATGGAGGTAGGGGAAAGGCATGGTTTCTTTTTTTCTCGGAAGATATAAGAGGGAGCTTTCGTCCTAGAAATCCACGGCACTCAACTTCTCTTTCGTTTCCTCTTCCACGACGTTCCGACAGTTCGAATCGACGCCGTTATTCGAATGTTTATTTTTCTCTGTTCCGAATGGAGCTTTTTGTAGCCTTCTTTTTATGATGTGTTCCTCCGAAGGAGGAGAAGCGATTGCATTTATTATTCGAACAGAGTCGCATTGATTTGCACTCGAAAACTGGTAGTAATATTTTAAAAGTATTACTCGATGGTTGGAAGCTGAGTAGTCGAGTGAAAGGACATTATTAAGCATAAAAGTGGATATATATATATATTTTTTTTCGAAAAATGTATAACTTTTTGCATGGCCCGGAACATACGTTTATTGCAAAACGTCGTAAACGTTTCCTAATTAAGCATAGTATAAATATAAGAGAAAATCCATAGAAATCACTGTAAATATTGGAGTTCACACAGAGAGAATTTTGACCTTGAATTAACGGTATTGAATATGTTAAGGGGAAAAAAGGGTTTTCGTTTCACGTTTTTTAATTCGTCACCACTTATGATTCATTAGAAAATTCTCGACTTCGTCTTATAGCTGAAAATAAATTTTAGAATAACCATTTAGTTATAAAAAATTGAAAGATGAATACTTGTCTTAGGTATACCCACCTCACCTTACAATAACATCAATATCAGTGGTGCTGAACAGTGGCGTAGCGAGGGGGAAGCAGAGGGGGGGCAGTTGCCCCCGGGCGCAGGGCTTCTGAAGGGGCGCAACGCATGGACCAAAAATTAACGTTTCTGTTTATAAACAATAATAATATTATAAAACATGCCTAATTAAAATGCTAGTATAGTATGCTTAGGTTTTGATCACATTCCCCACATTACATTTATCTGGAAAATTGCACAGGGAGCAAAGGGTGGGGGGCGCATCTCTGTGACTTGCCCCGGGCGAAGGAGAACTTTGCTATGCCACTGGTACTAAAGACAGTACAGCTTGCCACTTCACCTATAGATTGCAACTTAAGTTAAGCATAAGTAGAATGTATTTTTATCTAATATTTCAGGAAATTGAGCCCAAAACGAATTGACGAATAGGTTTAACAAAACCATCTACGAACAAATATTAAGAATGACCCGCTCAATGTAAGGTTATAACCTCTGATAATAGGGGAATCGTTGGGAAAACTGCCACACTCTCCGTCACTTTCGCGATTTCGACGGTATTCCACCGTGCTCGGAATTTCCGAGGAGACGAAATTTACGGTTCGGAAGATTGAAGGGAACTTTCTCCAGACTCTCACTAAAAACATCCTATCGGAATGTTCACGATGGAGGAGAAGAAAACTAAACCAACAAAGGGAAACTGATGAAACGCTTAATGACTTTGCGATCGGAAATCAGCGTTGATGGTACCCTCTATCCAATCCATTGATATCGAGGATTTTATGGCATCTGATAAGGTGCTTTTCATATTTCTACGACAGCGTGAACCTTCTAGAAAGTTTTAGCTGAGAAATTTAACATTGGAAGAGATGAAATAAGAAGTTCGAATGGCGGTTTCGATTTGATTTTCTGCCAAATGCACATTAATTTAAAGCTACCAAGATTTTCCACCGTTTTCAATTTGGTTACCATCTCAGATTAAATAATAAATAATGAATTTCAAAAAAATCGTCGGTTTAAATATCTAGGAAGATGTGTGTGTGTGATGTATTCACCTTCGTTGCTCTACATTTTTTTCCCGAATATGGCATAATACGAACTTAATTTTATTTAAGGCATCAGCTTTGGAATGAAATTAAGCAGTTAATTCCAATCAGAATGTTTATCATGCTAAATATGCTTACTTAAATTTTCTAATAACATAAAGAATTAAAAAATAAACTCCTGAACCGTAAAATTTGTTTTTTAATTCCATGCCTTACACTCCGGCTCCAAATTATATTTTCATAATAACATATACTCTACTAAAAAATCTTACAAGTTTCATTAAATACAGCAAAATTAAACTTTTTATTTGGGGATCGACGCAAAAGTAGCCTTTTTATATATTTAATTTTTAACATTTTCTTTTAAAAAATGTTTTATAAATAAAACAATCTATTAACTGATGCTTGATTGATTTTTTCTGCTTTAAAAAGTGGTCAATATACTTGAAGAAGTAGTAATTAGGTCCAGTGAATAAGGTGGATGAGGTATAGCTTCGTACTTTAACTGACAACATCTGGACCGTAATCTGCGAGACGTGTTCTGGCGTAGTCGTGAAGAAGTATGAGCCCACTTCGAATGACGAATGCTGGAAGTATTTTGGAAAGCTTTCGATGCATAATGCCGCTTGCGACTGTAATTTTCTGTCATGAAGATTTCGCCTGGTTTTAAGTAGGAATAGTGAATAACACCAGCTGCTTACCAGCGATCACTGACCATGATCTTCTTTGGGTGTGGTGTTGGCTTTGGTTTGTGTTACGGTGCTTCATCTTGGCCAAGCCATTGCGGAAATTGTCGTCGATTGCCGTAAAGGATCCATTTATCATCACACCTAATTCATTCACCTTATTCGCCTGACCTATCACCTATTAATTACCACTTCTTCAAGTTTCTTGACCACTTTTTAAAGGATAAATAATTCATAAATCAAGCATCAGTTGAAAACGCATTCATAGACTTTGTTGAATATAGAAACTCAGAATTCTTTAAGAATGTCGTAAATCGTTGGCAAAAGTGGATTGATTCTGATAGTGCTTACTCTGACTAATAAAGTTTATTTTTAACCGAGTGTTTAAGTTAAAAATTTCACTAAAAAATCGGACATTCCACCTAATAAATGAAAATTTTATGACGTGAATCTCATTCTAATTCACATGGATAAAACATAAAATTATAAATTTTAAACAAAATTATAAATAAAGTGTCTTCAAGCAAAGAGAAATTTAATATTAAAATATGACATTTTACGCATGAATAATTAATTCTTACTCAAAATATACCATTTATTTGGACAAAACAATATTAACCGATCAAACACATCACTTTATCTCGTACTCCGACGTAATTATCCGTGTAAACCTCACCTGCGACATCTGTAATGATAACTCCAACCATATTTCTTCATAAAACCAGCCATATCTCTTTAATTTCAATTTTATTATGCGCCGCATCTTGAATAATGTCGTCAAGTGTACATTCTAGTTTAATGATCGTCGTGTTCCCAGTTTACTCACTTTATTTCTTTCAATTTTCGTTGCCATGATTTCCGTCCTTGAACTTTCACGACCTTACTCTCCTATAAAATATTTTTTTGTAAGTTTGCGTTTTTAATCGTCAAGATAGATCTTACTGTAATTATCATAAAAGTAGTTGTACTCAGATCTGTATGTACGTACATTACAATTAATTTGTTCAACTTGCTACAATTTTAAGAAAAAGATTATCGAGTTCGAAGAAACTATCACCCTTAATATTTTTATAAGTGGATGCTTAAGTAGATAAAAGTTTTAAAAGTAGAGCAGTTAAAGTAATTTCAAGCTAAAAAACACTTATCCCGCCTACTATACTGCAGGTTATGGTTTTCAGAAGGTCTTATTAAACGATGAGCCATTCAGAGGCTTTACCTTTCGTTTCAATGCTTGGGCTATTGAAGATACACCGCACGATTCCTAACTTCATAATTGCGCCTTTCTTAGCTAAAACGATAACTTTCATTCCACACCACAATAATTGCTCTAGTATTGATAAATTTCTATGTAAAACTAAAGTCATATTTACTGCAATTTAGAACCAATTCCGCATCCGTAAGGTATTTAATAGTGTTACAATAAAATGAATATTCCAATATTTTGGGTTATATAAATGTTCCTGCCTCAAAATTCCAAATTGAGTAGGAAATTTATAATGCCAATATAACTTTCATTTTTATCGGCGATGCAGAACGACACGTGCAGTCCATTACCGCAACAACTGAAAAGGCTAGATTGACGCAAGTATGACGTTAAATGGTAAGGAGAAGCATCTTGCGTAACACGGTAACAGGGAATGCTTATGGGCTCTTATCATTTTTATTACGAAAAGCCCGTACTGTCTTAAAATTATTACAGTGAATTAATTACGCCTGCATAAGAATTTATACTCAACTACCCATCTGAAACGACACATAAGTATCAACATTAAAATATTTTCATTGTTCCTCCGGCGTGTGATGACGCTTAAAAGAAAAGCAAGGCCTTGATGAATCGTTGTAAATTATGATCTTTCCAACAATGTAATGCGGTGTATTGTAGCTACAAACTCGGTATAATAGATTTCCAAGAAATGGCATTACATTTACCTATGTCATCAAAAGAAATTGCGGTTATTTTGCATGATGAGAGTTCTAACAAAATCCCTTTAGTCTGGAACAGTGGTCTCAAACTCACATTGGTGCGAGGGCCACATTAAGTCATTTTACCAATACCGCGGGCTGCATTAACCACGGGTCGAATTCTAACTCACACACTTTCCCAATCTTCACAACGTTTCATATTCCCTATACATTCTTTTTCCACTTCCAATAGAAGCGGAGTTCGCCCCATCCTTTGATTCGCTCTTAACGTCAATACATTAATTACATAAATGCTAGATTCGGCGTCGTGGTTTATGTGCTTCCGACACGCAATATACAAGCTGACGGCGTAAGCAACAACTATCTGTTACAAATGGGGGTATTTAAAAAATACTAATTAAATGTAATAAATGGATTTCTTATAACATATATACAAAGATTTATTTTAAATACTTTATAAGAAATATATTTGTTTGGGACGTATATAAGTATTAATTATTACTGCGCGGGCCACGTGTGTGAGACATCTGGTCTGGACGGTTATATTTATGTAAACATTATATGTGAAGGCCTTTTAAATTACTTGAACAGAGCAAGGATGTTAATGGTCGATATTTACTTAAAAATTGGAGAATTTTCTTGTATTCGGTACATCCTACTGCTTACGTCACTACATACTTAAAAGTTATTTCTATTACCATATAACTGGCTATCCTGTCGCAAAAATATCCATTAAGAATAGAAAGTCGAATATAGTCGCGATATTAGCTTATTTATCTTCTTCCGGATACCATAGAATATTTGAAAACCTAGTATTTACCTTCTCTAATTTGAGGTCTGTCCATATATTTTTCACTATTCCTCTTAGCCAAGAGTGGTTCATTTTCTTTTCGCTGCAAGTAGAAAATTCCACTCGAGATGTAAGCGCCACACGTAATGATTCCATTAATCTCGATACCTCAGTATCCTTTTTTATGGGAGCCATTAAACGTAAGCCGTAGATGAACCCACGGACGTCTCTATTAAGGCTGCCAATTTATCAGATCGGGAGGGGCAAGCTCCATAATTCCACGACATGGAGGTTCATACGGGTAGTGATAATAAAAGTGCTCCAGTTTATCTAAAAGAAGCAAGTGAGTTTAGTGCCCGTGCAGGCTGAAGTAAATTAACAGCCATATTATGATTTTGTTTAATGCTGCATTGAAAAAGATTATTCACTGTAAATCAATTATATATAAAAAATCTTACGTATCTGTGTTTGGTAATTTCACCACCGAGATCGGATGGAACGAACTGGTGAGAAAATAATTCACTGGAGATTTCTTATAAAAGTGAACAAATTCCCTAATGGAAGATAAATTTTCTATAATACCTTGCAATTAAGAACGAAAATTTTATCATTTTTTCCGCCGTTATTTGGAGCAAATTCAGTAAGCAGATTAAAAATTATGTATCTTAATTTATAATAATTTTTAAATTTCTAAGTATAAAATACATTTAGACGAGAGCTCTAGCAAACATATTTGTAAAAATTCATACCTTAAATTATAAAGAAGATTAATAGAATATCGCAGATTATCACTGTAAGCGACTATAATTTCTCAGTGTAAACGACTATAGTTTCCCATTCTAATATTTCCAACGTAGCATTAATTAAATAGAGTTAAGCACTTGTAATAGTTTTCTCGATCACCTAACCAATAGAATTCTTTCATCTATTTCCTCCTACTCACTACAGTATTGGAAATTATTTTTAAAAGTAAATATACATAGAAAGATTTAAATCACTATCCGGAGGTTTTAATTTTAATCTAAACATTCAATTACAATAATATCAATCTTAAACTTCCTCACAAATGTGATCTTCATTTCGTACCCTGAAAATGAAATGTGCAAATAGATTCTCTTATTTTTTTCGTGTTATGTAACGGATGCATAAACCAAACTTTTTATCTTTATCCTTACGGTTTGGAAGGTGGCATGGGCTGATAATTTATGCCATTTATATTTCGATTCTTATTTCATCAGGGGGAACCGCAAGAATAATACGCGGCATTTCACGAATGTAATCAATTAATTATGATACGGCATGATTGGAGAAAGCTTTTACCTGAAAACGGGCTGCCTCCCCGTTCCAGTGGAATAAAATCACGAGTCCCACAATTTCTTGAAATTTGATCATTCTTAACAGTCCAAAAACCTGTATGTGACATCGTTTGCAAGGTTCCACCATAGATCTGCTATGCGAGTAATCGATTTCTAAATTTTGACTACCTTTGTCTATTTTTCTCTATCCCATCGAATTTTCGAACCCCATTTCCCTTCTAATCCCAGGTTTCCCCATTCCTACCACATTATATCGCACCGCACAAATGTTTCATGCACGGATCCTCGTCTCTCTTTAGCTCCTCACCACGGTCACTGCCTCCTTTCGATGCCCCTCCCGTCTCATCCCTTTCTTACCGTGTCCCGATCCCTATCTCCTCCATATCCCTACCGTAATTAAATCCTTTGCTTCCGGGCCCATTCTCTCTTTCTCCCCCATCTTCCCTCAAAACCCATGGACTGGCACCTTCTCACGCGTCTACCGCATGCCCTCCCTCAACTTGTTCCCCCCCTCCTGCCCTTCTCTATCTTTCTATACACTCCCTTTCTCCCGCCCCCACTCTCCTCCCGGTATTCTCTCCGAAACTCTCTTCCTTCCAACTTCGCATCCTCAGATTACCTTCCCTCGGCGGAGCAATTTATGGAAACTTTTGCGGACTGAATTCCTGCAGAGGATGGCGGGAGGAGGGGAGAAGAAAGGGTCGAGGACTGCGTGTATGTGAGTGCGTGGGAGAGGTTACATTATTTTTTCTCAAGTGTCATCCTCTTTGCCTTTCCTGACACCCCCTCCCACACCATTTCCCCATCACTCTCTCTCTCTCTCTCGTCTCTCTTGATATCCACCCTTTACTAAGTGCGTAAAGTGTAGAGTAGAGAGAGAGAGAGAGTAGAGTTCAAAGATCGCCCTCCATGGATCTTTTCCTTCTCCCTCTCTCAACTTACTCATTATCTTCGCGATTTACCCCTTCTTCCTTTCTCAACTCTTTTCCTGTTAGCCGAGAACACTGCCTCTATTTCAACCTCTCTCCCGCTCCCTCTATCTCCCTTCTTCCCTTCCCTGCTCCATTCCTACCCTCTTTCCTTATCTTCCTCTCTCTCTCTCTTCGCTTTCATTATCCTCCAATCCTTTGTCCCTCTTTTCATTCATCTATTCTCTCTCCCACTTCCCCACTCTCTCTCCCTCTACCTTTCTTAATCCCTCCCTCCCTCCACCACATTCTAACTCCCTCTGCTCTTCCATTGTTTTTCCTTTTCTCTCCTTTCTTCCTCATTCTACCGTTCCTATCTCAATCACGTGATTCCCAATCCATCTCTCTCTCTCCCTCTCTTTCTCGGCAAATTTCAGAATCACAGTTGGGAAAATGTTTTTCTATCACATTATTCCCACTAGGAAAAATTATCGGCTCAAGAAGATTTTTTCATGTTCGCGGTTTACATCTTTTCCCTATGATTAAGGTTTCAATGTTATTTTTTTAATGAGAGCGTGAGATGAGAAAGCGTAACGTCGTGGAGTTGGCATGGTATAATTGAGTCGTCAGTTCTCACGTTGCTCCTTCTCGAAGTTGAAGGGTCATTTCTCTTTAATTTAAACCTAATTTATTCTGGCTAGGATATTGTAAGGCCATGACCGCAGGTACTATGAAAACCCTTTAATGATTAATATAATCTTTAAAATGTTCTATCCTTATATACTCAACATTTACTAATTCTATTCCTGCGGTAATTCGAATTTTCCTCCAACTTTTAGCCACTTAATGTTTTTTATATATAAGTAGAAATCCAGGCAAATATTTCAGGAAATGCGATAAAAATAATGATAGCTTTCTCTGAAGATATATTGAACATTTGGGTTTCAGAGGATAAATTCATAACCGGAATCTTATTACTGTTGGTCAATTTCAATCATATACGTTCGCTTCATTTTTACAGTGACGGCTTTAAAGTTGTTTGTACAAAATCTCATATATCTTGGAATTAAAGTTCTTCATGCCATAAAACCGATATTAAAATACAAATTAATATAACACGACAGGTCGAAATTTAGACTTATTCCAAACAATTTCATTTAAAATCTATTAATCTGCTTTAATGCCGTGAATTCATCTCGTTGAGTCAATCAAAACCTTCCCAAACATAATTTCTAAGTAAAAAATCACCCTTTATACATTTATAAACTGAAATGTGGATTTAGACTTTTCGATCATAATTCAGATATAGGATAGATTTCTCAGCTATTGATAATCAATTGAATTTTAGTAGTAATGTGAGCCCAATAATTCATCTTTCATCCATACGCTTACAGACATTCACGAATGTGTAAGATTAGAGATACGGAGCTATATCCCGTCTCATTATTTCCTTTGATGTTTGCGATAATTACAGCGCCGAGTGGCAGATATATAACGATCGGCTCCAACTCGGTGAGCGTATCGATATATCGAATCTCTCGCCGCGGGATTGATTGCACGAAGCCCGTAGGAACTCCGCTTCATCGCCGTGCTCATTCGCGACGCATGTTTGTAGCTGCTTCCTGCGACCAAAATTTGGAAAACAATAGACGAAAGTCGTTTTGAGAGGGAATCCGTGATGCGATCGACCCCAGCTCCTGACGCATCGAGCCGTTAAAGTTTACGGTTTTCCAACCCCTCACCTCTCGCTCTATCCATAATGACGATGAATAATTCAAAAGGACAGCTATGTAGCTCTGTGCGGATGGCAGAGAAGGAAAACAAAAACGAAGCGGTATTGTTGTGGCGCTGCTGCGAAAAATGAATTAAGGAATCGAATTAATTTTCCGCGGAAAGAGTTGATGGCCGCTGCCGGCGCACGTAGATTTTGTGGTTATCGTGCTAACGCGGCTTTGAATATCTGTAGCCGAGGAACAACAGTTCGTAATAAACATCCAGATCTTGATCATTTACCCTACTGCGCAAAAAGATGTTCTTATAAAAAACCTTCCATCGACACCAATAAAAATTACTTTTAAAATACTTTAAAGGATAATTTACAGTAGAGCCCCAATAATCCGTGTGCGGATTAACCGTTCGATGGATTAACCGAGTGTTCTGGAACAAGTTTGAGTTATGCCATATATAGAAAAAATGAGGAAGACACGGACTTAACTTCACAGATTTATCAGCTCAATAAAAGCAAAGCTGTTTCAGCAAAAGATATAAAGTAAACTGATTTCTGTATCGAAAAGTGTAATGCACACTAATTTACCTGCCATTTTTACCCGAAATGCAGTTTTTTTTACAGAGATTGTTATAAACCATAGACCAACTTAAATTCGAAGCAATATTAAGTAAGTGGGTAAGTGAATGCTTTATTAACATTTATATCTTACTGGACCATCATTTCATATGCAGGCATGACGATATATTGTTCGTCAAAAAGAACTGTCACTGTCAAAACCAATTTTAATTTTGTTAATTTATTTAACCCTAATTACAGTTTTGGATTAATTGACTTATTATTTATGGCACACGACATACTATACCAAAATTTACCCTAAATGCAGATTATACGTGTTTTTCAACTATCCGTGCCTACCCAAGTCCCAATTAACACAGATAATCGGGATTTGACTGTATTTGAGTGTTTATTTTCATTAGTTCTTAAACATCACATCAATGGCCTTTTAAAAATAGTTATTTAAACAGTATCAAAGACAGATATCCATGGTTAAGGCATGATTCGAACCTGCGACCTTATGATTTGGAGGCAGACAAGTTAGCCAACTTTCTACCAAGGCTGACAAAATATTCTCCCCGGCGAGGAATCGAACCCCGATCTCCCGCGTGACAAGTGAGAGTACAATCCACTATATTACCGAGGACCACGGTTAGGTCTTACTAAAAGAGAAAGGTAAAATATTGGATAAAATATATAAAATAAGAGTTTTTAAAAACTTCAAGATATGGACACCTTGCCGCATGTTATTTGTAAAAATGAATTCATTTATTCTTACACGATTCCATTCTCCACCATTTCGTAGTTCAATTATCCTAGTGGAAATCTAACGATCGCTATTCCGGCATTCTTTCAATAGGATGAACTATTATCACATTTGCCTTTATTTATTTTAAGAATAATTTTCACTAATACTTGATTCCCTCTTCAAGCTTTTAAATGAGGTTTATTTTTCGCTAGAATTTTAGATTTGTGAGAATTTCGTCTCAATTCTGTAAGCCACTATTATAAAAAAAATTAATAATATCGAACCAATCCTCAATCTCCATCCGTCGATATGATCAATATAATTACTTAAACGAATCAGTCTTATGGTTTTGAATAACAATGTGAAACGTTCAGCACAAGGGCGTATTTATTCTCACAAACAATTGCCGGAGAGCTAGGGCAATCCTTTCCTAATTCTCTCGCCTATTAGAGTGAGATAAGCTCCGATTTTGTGGTAATTTTGGTGCAGCGGACAAAAGCTTTCGTTCTTGTTGAATCTGATCCATTTCAATCCCGTTGTCTCCAAAGATAAGGCGTAGATTCATTCGATCCGAGAAACGGACGGCGAAACTAAACATCGACTCAATCCCAATGCAAAAACAAGCCTCGATAACATCGGGTATCTCAGGACATAGTTCCCAATTAATCAAATGATGTGCACGAGAATTGCATAAACTGTAGGAATAACTATCACCGTGAGCTGATTGGACAGATATAATGAATTGGAACTGGCAGAGAACGAGGGAAATATTGGTACACTTCATCGAGAAAAAAATGTTATCATTAGACATTTCACACAGATACATTTTTTATGCTATATGTATTTGAGTTATTTGCTTCAGAAACAGTAATTTCGTTTACGAGTCCGTGTCTACTTAAGTCATTCCCCGTGACTATGTAAAATATTATTTTTATTTTATTAGAAAATTAATCTAAACAAGCAATATTCCGTATATTCTAATTGTAACAGAATATTTCTACATGTAAAATTGCAATTCCAATTATTATTTTCAGAGATACTTGTTTTGTTGATTATATTGTTTATAGGTGCGTCGAAAATTACGTCTCTATTGTCTGTCACGGTTAAATATTAACTTTATGTTCACACAGACCATTTCCACATAAGAAAGTTAAGTTATAAGGGGAACTATGGCAACAGTTTATACCAGATGAGCGACTGCAGCTGAAAACGGTCTCAAAGGATTTGTAAAAGCATAATTAAAACTGTAACTTAAGTTTTAAGTTATGGCAGAAATTCGAAACTGAAAGCAAACACTTGAGGTAGAAGAAGAGAAATTAAGTGACACCATCATCATCATCATGCTTCTGTCCGAAGACAGGTTTTAACTGAATCGCTGCCTCCATTTCTCTCTCTCCCTAGAAGCCTCTTTTATACCTCTATAAGTATTATATCCCTGCTTTATATTATCTAATATTCCTATTCTTTTTCTCCCTCTTCCTCTTCTTCCACTAATTTTTCCTTCTAAGATCGTCCTTTGTAAACACTGTCTTCTCAATATGTGCCCTATCCAATTTGCTTTTCTTTTCCTGATTGTTTTTATTAGCGTCCTTTCTTCTCCCACCATTTCTAATACTTCTTCGTTTCTCTTCCTCTCTGTCCATTTCACTTTCATCATTCTTCTCCATACCCACATCTCAAAACTTTCTAAATATTTTTCCTCCTTTCTCCTTATCGTCCACGTCTCTGCACCATAAAGAGCTATGCTCCATATGTAGCATTTTGCTAATTTCTTCCTTGTTTCTAAATTTATTTTCTTGCTTGTGAGAAGCTCCTTCTTCTCGTTAAATGCTGCTTTTGCCATTGCAATCCTACTTCTGATGTCCTGTGTACTACTTCCATCCTGTGCTAAAATACTGCCGAGATATTTGAAACTACTTACTTGTTCCAATTTTTGGCCATTTACCATTATATTTAATTCTTTATGTTCCTTTGAAACCACCATGACTTTCGTTTTTTCTGTATTGATCTTCATTCCATATTGTTGGCCAACCTCCACTAGTCTGTCATCCTCTGAAGCTCTTTCTCGCCTTCTGCTATTAAGCCCTGATCATCTGCGTATTTAATGGTGGTAATACTTTCACCTCCTATCTTAAATCCTTTCTCTTCCATCAACGCTTCTTCTGTTATTGTTTCTGCATACATATTAAATATCGCTGGTGAAATAGGACAACCCTGCCTCACTCCCCTCCCTATTGAAGTACTTTCTGTTTCTTCTCCTTCAACCCTGACTCTAATCTTTTGATCAAAGTAAAGGTTTTTAAGCAGTCTTTTATCTTTCCAATCTATTCCTATTTTGTTTAAAATACCCAGCATCTTATCCCATTTCACTCGGTCAAAAGCTTTCTCCCAATCTACAAAACAAAAATACATATCTTTATTGACTTCTAGCGCTCTTTCTATCATCATCCTCATACATCCTATAGCATCTCTAGTCCCCCTTCCTCTTCTAAAACCAAACTGATTATCTTGCAGCTCCTTTTCTATTTTACATTCAATTCTTTTGGTTATTATTCTGGTTAGAACTTTAGCTGTATGAGAAATTAAACTAATAGTTCTGTAATCCTTACAACATTTTGCATTGTTCTTTTTCTCCAGTGGTACCATCACAACATCTAAAAAATCTTCAGGCCATACGCCAGTATCATATACTTGGTTAAAAAATTTTGTGAGTTGCTTAACTGCTTTAGACCCCAAAACCTTAAGAACGTCCACGGGTATATCATCACTCCCAACTGCCTTTCTTCTTTTCATGTCATCAATTGCTCTTTTAACTTCAGACTCGAGAATACTTGGTCCTAGCTGATCTTCTTCCACATCCTCTTCTTCATTTAATTCAATATTTCTTGGCTTTCCTTCTTTGTCATACAGAACCTCAATGTATTCTTTCCAGACATTCTTTACATTGTCTGGCTCCGATACTATTTTACCACTTTTGTTCATGATTCCTTTACGTCCTATCTTTCTTGCTTTTTTCTTGAATAGTTCCCTTGCTTTGCTATACATGAGGTCTGTTCTACAAATTCTTTCACATTCGACAATCTCCTCGCATTTCTCATTTATCCACTGTTCTCTGGCTTTATCTGTTTCCCTTCTTAAAGCATTATTTAACTCCTTGTACTTTCTTTGGCCTTCTTCAGTGTTTATGTTCTTCCACTTTCTCCGCTCTTCCATTTTTTGCAGCATGGCTGCTGTGATCCAGGGTTTTTTGTTTCTTTCACCCGTTATCTTTCCTACCTTCTTTTCCATTACATCTTTAATGTTGCTATGAATGTATCTCCACTCCTCATCTACATTCTTCCTATTTTCTTCATCTCTCTCCCCCAACCTTTCCTCCAGCTCAGTCATGATAGCCTCCTTGTTTTTAAGGAGTTCCTCTAAGTTCCATTTCTTGTTAACTCTTACGTTTCTCTTAACGCTCTTCAGTCTACATTGTATATTTGCCACCAAAAGGTTGTGGTCAGAATCGATATCTGCCCCTGGTAGTGTTTTCACATTTTTAATGCTATTTCTAAATCTTTCATTGACTAGTATGTAATCTATCTGGTATCGTCTCTGGTCTCCTGGGCTTCTCCATGTGTAAAGTCTCCGCTGGTGATGCTTAAACCATGTATTAGTCACAATCAATCTATTTCTATGGCAGAATTCCACAAGTTTATCCCCTCTTTCATTTCTCTTCCCTAGTCCATATTTTCCCACTATGTTATCTTCCTGTCCCTCTCCGACTACACTGTTCCAATCTCCCATTACTATGGTGGTGATCCTTCCTTTTCCCTCCTCCTCCAATATCTCCATAATCTGTTCATAGATTTCATCTACTTCGTCGTCGCCAGCATTAGTCGTTGGCATATACACTTGAATTATAAGCATTTCCACTGGCTCCATCTGAAGTTTTACGGCTATTACTCTATCATTAACTGTCTGTGTGACACCGTCTCCCGAATATTTTAAAGAAGGAAACAAACACATCCAAACTGTTCCATCTCGTCCTTTCTTTTTCCTCGCACCCCCTGCCACTCATTCCTTCACTTAAATTAAATTTTACATGCCTGAGTGATTGCTCCTTTTTTGCGAATACGAAACCCCTTCCTCATCTTCCCTCACGCTTTTGTTAGAGGAGCGTTCTAATTACCAAGGTTTCCAATTTCATCATTACAATAAACGCGGGAGAATGAACGGACGAAGAATTATCGGCTAAATATAACGATTTGAAAAAAGATCGGAAAATTTTCCAAAAGGCTACAATTGGACCATGGACGAGAAAATGACAGGACGTAAGAAACGGATGTTCCGACTGGATAGTTCTCCGGATAAAGGGAGATGGAGCTAGTAGATTAGATAGAAGAGAGAAAGAGATAGGAGTAAGGTACAGCGACACTCTACAACTATCAGGCCACTGAAAGATGGGAAAACACTCAACTAATTGAGTCGGCGTTCCTTAGAGAGGGTTGCTAATGAACAATTTGCCTCGCTTTGGTATGGACACGCCCACGCCTTCTCCCGCCATTCGCCTTTCTCCATTTCCTCCCCCTTTTTCTCCATTTCCCCTCTCTCTCCATTCTTCTCCCAGTAGCCCTTTCCTTCCTTCCTTCCCTCGGGGATAGACGGGTCGGCAATGTCTAAAACTGTAGAATTTCCGCTCACTCCTCCCCTTTGAATCCACGCAGTTCTGTCCGCCCTCGGGGCGAATGCAGCGCCGCTATCGTTGGCGTTCATTTGTTTGTGTCGGACGAGAAAAGGGAATTTCAAAGAGGGTAAAGGGTTCGATTTATGACTAACCGGGGAGAAATACGTTTCTCCTAATGTTTCCCAATCCTACTTAATATCCATGTAAATACGGGTGTAATGCGGGGCAACAAATACCGCCAAAGCAATTTATGCGGCAGGAAAAAAAAATATATATATATACATACATATAATTACATCCGTGACCGACGCCATTTTTCTCTCATGGGAATCACGCGTTTTTTAGAATTGTTCAACGAAAAGTTTAATCCCCAATTCCATGCGCAGAGATTACAGTGAATGGAGTAGAAGGCAAATTTAATATTTCATTTGAAGTATACCCATAGTACGATTTTTTGGAAATATTCTCTTCGCAATGACTGCCCACAAGTAACGCCAAGAATATTTTTTTCATGCTAATTATATGCTTTTAGGTTTTAATAGCGAGCTGCATCATTAACAGGAAAAAATTAAATGTCCCAGTGAGCAAAAGTGATAAAGCTCGAGGTTCAATTCCTTCCTTTTAAAGGACGGAAACTGACCGTCGATGTACGTATTTGATCGCCGAAATAGCATACAGTGAATTAAATACATAGACAGTAGTTCCTAACGCATCCAGCAGATCAGTTATGCCCAAGTAATGCGAACAAATATTATACGATTTTGTCGTAAGAAAATTTGATTAAATTAATTAAATAGTGATTCTTCTTGTAGTTTATACTAACATAAATATACCACATTGAATCGATTATCGAGAAATGTCGAATAGAAATCGATCTTTTAAAAAAAAAATTTGGATCTTCAAAATTATTTTTCAAATTTTCAGATATTTAATAATTTAAATTTAATTTAAACTGCTAAATATAAACAACGCAACCTCGTTTACTAGCTCGAATTTTCGTTTGTTATCAATGTATTGTGAGACATCTTCGGGAGCAATTATGAGGCGAGTACTGATCCGCCGGTTTGCATTAAAGAAACGTATGATACTCTGTAAACTACAACAAAAACTCAATATTGTATACTTTGTATAGTACTCACCAGCTAACCTATGGTTCCGCAGGAACAACAGGGAAGATCCCTGGCTTGAGTCGGCCGTAATAAGAGTTGCGCTTGGTTTTCCTTGGAAAAGATTATAAAGTACTATATTTAACGATAGTTCGGCTTTTCATTTAATTATTTCAATTTAGTTTGTGAAATTTCAACGAGAAATGTCTTGAATATTTGTTATTTTTAATAGGGTCTCGGGTTCGAATTCTGCCTATAGCATGATCGTCTTTGTTATTATCTTCATTAAGATTGCTGTAAAAGGCCAAAGACCGCTGTTTATGAGCCCGTTAAAATAAACGAATAAACAAAATGAATCTATTCTGGCTGTAGGTGCTCAGAGTTGGATATAAATAGACAAAAGTTACACCAATGGGTAAGTTAGTCATATAACGGTATTTCCAAAAAACTAAAAAAAACATTACACATAGATTCGATACAAAGAAAATATTCGTAGAAATTATTGGTATCACGCCAAAAAGGAGAAACAATAACATCGAGCAACAAAAGGGCGAAAAATATGGGCGAAAGCAGAAAACGAAATTGGCAAAGGAAGAAAAGTTGGTGGTCTTATATGCTTGTTGTATTTTCGACTAATGATGAGGCTAGATTAAGTGGTTTGGGATTGGATTCGCTCTATTTTCTCCCCCCGGGGAAGGTTAAGTTTTAGGGGGTTGGATTCGTTCTATATCCTCCCCCGGGTTGGGTTAAGTGGTTGGAGGTTGGATACGTTCTATATCCTCCCCCGGATTGGGTTAAGTGGTTGGAGGTTGGATACGTACCACTTTCAAAGTAAATGTGGAGGTCACATCAGATTTTTTGGATTTAATAATAATTTGAATATAGCTAGGCTCGAGATATATATTTACATGGAAAAATTCTTTGACTGGTAGCCATATATGTTACAAGAAAACACGATTGTTCACAAAGAATCAATTTTTTGATAGAAGATATGTTGTAGATATCATTTGATGGAAAGCAACTCCAGCCACACACCAATTTACACCAACTTTCATTCCTTTACTAATTTCCTTTTTTTCGCCTATTTGACGCTCGCGCTTATTGTTTCGCCTTTTTGACGTGTAACCGAAATTATAACCTTGGTTTCATTTCCAAAAAAAGGAAAATTAAAACTATAGCCATGGTGTGCGAAAATGGATGATAAATCCATTTGAGATAGTGAGTTATAAATACTTTTAACGGCGATTAGATCATGTTAATATACCGTGTAAAAAGGAAACTGAATTTGTCGTATTATTTGTAAATCGGTATGTCATGATTGCTGTAGACTTTTATGATAATCTCCTTAACTGCCAGTAAATTAAAAAAATACGCACTTTAAAATTTGATTAACTGAAACAAGGCAAGGTTCCTTGGAAACACCGAACTCGAATTCCTGTCATCAATGAATTCGACGACCAACGAAGCACATTCGCATAATCCTTTTCTTATATTCGATTAAAACTGTACTATCTGCTTACTACGTAAATGCTCGATCAAAAAAAATATTCACCAATTTAGCGTATTTTCAGCAGATGAGACACTCGTCCGTGCAATTTCTGGGCAAACTTAGTAATTGGGCGAACACGCCCGCATGCTTAGGAACGCTTGTGTGTACTATCTAGCGAGTAAACGTGATAAAAATTATTATATTCTGCTCAGAGTTATTTTTTAACCTCAAGCCGTCATAGTAAAAACATCCCGCGGTAACATTTTTCAGAATATAGAATATGTATCCCATTTCACGCGAAACGTACGCCTTCTCACATAACTGCCTTCTTCCCTCAGTTTCTCTCTCTTCCTCTCTCTCTCTCTCTCTCTCCATCTCTTCATGGGTACCATATTGTGTGTACTTATTTTTGGTGATCCAAGCGCTTGAAATTTATTACATTCTGGCATAAATATACGACATGATTTGCCACTCTTTGGATCCGTTGTTCTTCCTCTTCGTATGCTTATTGAATAATAATATTCCTCAATTATTAACGTTGAAAACTATTAAGTTTTACATTGCGCGAAGCAAATAACACAATTGTTTCGTCTATTTGAAGGCTTAATAGACGCTAATTTATCGGAGGCAACAAAGAGGGTCGCCTTGGCAACACCCGAAAAGTACGAAAAAGCCATAAAATTTCGAAAAGAAATGCGTGTTTCTAACAAAACCTCCGTGTAACATCTAAAAATTGCAAGAATAAGATATATTATAGTTTTAGCCGTCGAATAAAAAAATGGTGAAATTCGGTCTATATTTACATATATTTATGAATGAAGGAAATAGACCTTGCACCTTGAAAAATCGAAAATCCCGTGTAAACTTCAGGGAAAATATAATTGTCTCCCGAAGTCGAATCCGGAGCTTTTTCCGAGATGTTTGATTTTCTAGAGACCACCTCATGGGGGTTTAACGATTGTAAAAGTCTCAGCTCTTAATTCCACTGGGGAATGTCCAAAAATACCGGAACAGACAGACAGACGGACACTTGAAAATTATTATTTTACATGTTTTCTCTTTCTCCTTGTTCGTAAATGACAATGTGTTATATCAGTGGTATTCAACGTGAAGGATTACGCCCACCAGCGGGTGCTTTAAGATTATTGGTGGGAGCTTTTATTGTTTAGTTGATACGGAAAGTGGGCGGTTAAAATATTTCAATAAGCAAAATACAGTAAAATCCCATTTATACGAGTGCGGATTAACCTTGAGGCGGATTAACTGGAGCGAGTTTGAAATATCACGCTTATGTGAAACATGAAGAACAGACTGATTTATTAAACATCCGCAGATTTATGAGATCGGTAAAACAAAAGCCGTTTCAGCAAATGAGATAACGTTGGCAGAGATCTTACGACCTTCGGGGTCACGGATTTTAATGAAATCGACCAGGTGATTCTACATCGAAAATAAGAAGACCCGTATCTAAGGGTTTTCGTGAATGGGTCCATGGGTTCGAAAAGTCAGCGTCGAAAATATGCAAAAAAAATCCCATGCAACTCAATAGGCTTTATAGCCGAATTTTTGTTAAGAACGGGAATGATTGAGCAGATAACGTGCTCAACTCAGCGGGTAACGTGCTTGGCTCCTACGGCACGGCACGGCACGGATTCGGTCCAAAATGTTTCGTTTTGTTTTCAAATTATCCCAGCTTTATTTGAAAAGCAATATTCCCCGATAAAAACACGCTCTATAATTTTTATTTGGAGATAAGGAACGCAGAAACATTTTATAATGATTTAAAATTTTTAAATATTACAGTCGATGAAACAATCGTTATTAACAAGAAAAATGCAGCCGTGCAAGAAAGGTCATCTTTAATTATATATTATAATTTACCTTATTTTTACCTATAATAGTTATGTATACTGATCATCATAGTTTTACCTTTCGATCGGAAGAGAAAATAATATATATATTGAGAATCTCTATTAATTATTTGCATACGTTTACTCACGCTGGTGAAAAAATCAACATAAGTAAACTTTGGAGACATTAATAAGGAAACACGAATAAGGAAACACGCACATAAATAGTACAATATTTACTTACTGCTTCCAAAAAAGATGCTGCCAAATGTTTTATGGTCAATAGCAAAATCACAAAGGAAAATTTTGCGCTCCAGTAAGTTAGCAAATAAAAAACTTGCATATGACCATTTGATTGTCTTTAATTTATATTTGGAGGAAATAGGTATTAAAAGAATTTTTTAAAGCAGAAGTATATTTATTGATACCTTACTGCTACGAACCATTGTTTCATCGACTGTAATCTTTAAAACTAGGGCTTCGCGTGCCAACCTCTCAAGTGGCCATCGGCCTCAATCTTCTCTCATGATAATACCCTGAATTCTCATGTTTTTTATGTAAAATTTTCGAAATTTCTTGGAGTGCGTTATGTATAAGAAATGCCACTTTTTAAGAAAATATAAGGCACGAGATAACCTTAAATCGAGCAGCCAATCCCATCTTGTGTTCACTAAATTCTTGCCATCTATCGAAACCTACGTAGAACTTCTCCGAAGATACGTTAGCTCTGCAGATTTCACGGAAAAATTCGATGTTTTCAATGTACAAAGCTAACTTTAAGTTGAAAAATACTTTTTAGGCTTAAACACGCCCTGTATGTCGCATTAAAACTTTTATACGTAATAATCAAGCAACATTACCATGGTTTGTTGGATAAACAAATCAAATTCCTCTCTGAATATGAAAACGAATCTCCATACAAAATTCGTACATTTTTCTTAATAAAAAATTAGCAAATTGTTTACAAATTTTTGTCATTAATTCGTTATGAATCAAAACCATCAAAATCTTCAAATTCGGTCTCACAATTCAAAATGAAAATAATTGACTTCATTTACAAATGAATCAATCAAATTTTCAATTGACAAATCTTTGCTTTTATCTGATGAAGAATCACTGTTCCCCCCATCAACACTTTGAGAATGAATTCCGGCGTTAGAAAGAAGACGTATGTTCTTAACGATTTATACAAAGAACAACTCCTTTTGGTTGCGAAAAAAATAAAACAGGAAAATAAATCAGTAGAATGATTTTTTTCAACTAGCAGAGCAGATTCTATAGCCGTTGAAATGCCTTAAATATCATTTTCGGAAGAAACTTGAGAAATACAGTAATATGAATAAAAATGTTTTGAATGATTCAGTATTCAATCAGTGCTGCGCGTTATACATGGGTGCGCGTTACACTAAAGACTTCGGAAACCTGTGGAAAATGGGCTAAGATCGACATATATACATATACATGGGAATTTAGTGTAACTGTTTTTAGTATATTTTATTAGACAAAAAATAATTATTCAGAAAAGTAATCAGTTAAAACACCGTAATTAAAATACGTAGAGCATTTGCATTTTAAATAATTTTACTAACAAATTTCATCAAATAAAATTCCTGTTTAATAACTATTAAGTAAAGCTTCATTATACCCTACATTAATTTTCCTACCATTTGGAGCTAAAATTTGTAATTTTCTTGTATCACCTACTATTGAAAATCCTACATAAAGTTGCCCGTGTGCAAAGGAAAGGTTTTACAGATCAAACTTAACTATTTTAAGTGATTGACTTTGATCTTTATCGATTCTCATTTAAAAAATTTGCCGAATTGGATTAAAGCCTCTTAAACTGAAATGGAAAGTTTGATGGCATTATTGGAATTCTGTGAAAATAGGATAAACTTCTAATTAACACTCGATGGCTGAGAAAAACTAAAACTCGTTCTCGCCTTTTATTTACGACTGAAACATGTCCAATCAAAACATTGATATTAGTGAAGGTTTCATCAAATTCAATCAATTCGTTGCTGATATATTAAAAAAACGAAAATTGAACCGGCCCTTACATTACGACCCTTCAACCTCATTTTGTCCATTTTATGCTCTCATTAGAACATTGATACTGGTGGAAGATTCATCAAAATCGGTCAATTGGTTGCTGTGATACCTTAAAAAAAACGAACTTTGGACCAACAGTTCCTTTGAGGTCCCTAGGGCCCCCGAGGCCCGATTTAAAGTTTATTTTGCGCTGAAACTCTCATGATCAACATGAACCTGCTGCCTAACTTTGAAGCTCCTACATTTATTTTCTGAAGAGTTTCAACTGCCACATACACATACACACACACATTAACAGACAGATTCATTTATTATTATAGATGTACATTATTACGTTTCAGCGTTTATTATCTCCAAAAGAATTATACAGCGTCTTTTTATGGGAGAATATTGCTTTTCAAATAACACTCGCATAATTAAAGAAAATAAAACGATTAGGATGTATGTATATGTATGTGTGTGCGCGCGCTTGCGTGCGTGCGTGCATGCATGTATGTATGTATGTAGGTATGTATGAATGTATGCATGTAAGACCGTACGTACGTGTATGTCTGTGTGCATTCGTGTGTGTATGCATGTATATACGTTTATATATGTATGCGCGTATGCCCCTTATACGTTTTTACACCGCATAAGCTATTGAATTCAAAAGTTTCATGGGCCATCCTACAGATCAAAGGAAGAACTTGGTCTAGGTTTGCAGACCATGGGGTAAACAAAATACTATTTCCATAAGAAGGCATGGGAAATGGTGTGGAGAAGCCCCAAAATGCCATGCAACCCTTCACTGATATAGATATAAATATACCTAAATATTAACTTACGATGACGTGAAAAGGCTTATTTTACGCATAAAAGACTGAAAATTTTAATTTTGTTTTTGTTTTATAGCATTGCATGTTAAATCGCTCGAAATTATCCTTTAAGCGCAAAATTTAAGAACATTTTTCAGGCGGCAACAAAGATAAATTGCTTAATTGTTGTCCTCTTCAAAGGGAGATAGCCACATAAAGATTAATGCAAGGAAAAATCCACGCCGTGGCTCGCCGTAGAGGAAGAATAGCCAACGCCAAGATAAAGGGTACAAATGGATTCATGCCTAAATATAATCTATGAATAGTTTTAATGTGAGTCAAATGATTTTGATGGAATATTAGAACATTGTTATCTTTTACCATTAACATTGAAAGATTTATCGCAACATAAATCGATACATCTATTTAAATTTGTTTGGTAACCAAGATGTTCATTAATTTTAACGTTTTGGCTAATAGTATTGACATAATCCAGATAATTGTATTGCTGATTTAATGGCTTCGGTGCATCTATCCATGTGAATATTAAGTAAGACGTTAATGCGATTATATTAATGATAAAACTTTACAATACAATACATAAAATAGTAAATGTTAATGTAAACATCGCTTGCGTAATTAGAGAATGGGGGACGTTTGGTAAGCTTGGGGTACCCAACAGGGAATGTAAGTAAATTTCAGATTTTATTATATTAGTTATTTTGTAATATGACATCAAAAGTGATATGTCTATAAAAAAATAAATAACAAATAATAATAAAAATCGTTTTCTACTTAATAGAAATCTCTTTCCCGAGCGAAGCTGGGCACTTCGACTAGTATTAAAATAAAAAAAATGGAAGCAGAGGAAACGAATTAATTTTTCAAAAATTGCGCAAATAAAACTAAAGAGTTTTTCAATTTCCTTCAACGTTTTGAAAGTTTATTTCAATAAGAATACGACGTTTGGTGCTGAAAGACAATATTATTTCTTAGTTTTTTTTAATTCTTAGCGGAATGAATCTTTATCAGTGAAACAATTACCTTGCTATCAGGATATCAATAATACCAAATGCAATGTCGTTAAATCTACGAAACACATTAAAAGGCTACAGCGTTAGGCAACATGCACACGTCACTAACCCAAATTCCAAACTAAACTGATGAACTACCTCAATTCCGAATTTTCAATTTTTTACGAGTTTCAGAGCGAAAAATTCGACATTTACATTTACCTAGTACTATTACGATGGTAGCGACCGCTTAATTGAAGTACCTATTACTTTCACATAGAGATACCTAAATGTAAGTAAACAGACTTCCTGCCAGGTGAATATCGAGTTGTATTAAACTCAAACAATAAAGCGGGTTACAAAAACGCGAAACGGAGCTCGAAGCAACAAAACCGAAACATCGAACGACGCGTCACCATGGCAGCCTACAATCTCCTATTACGAGCCCCTCGACATATTTCGCCTGAAAAGACACTTAGACCAAAGTGTTTGCTGAGGCGAAAGGGTGTCAATGATTTTCTTCTTCGCCATACAGAGCATTACAGAGTGACTCCAGCGTAAACCGCTCCGAGATTCTCTGAAGAAGGAACGAAAAAGCTAAATTGTAGACGCGTTTCCATGGCTACGATTTCGGAGTTCCGCGTATCACGGAGACAGATCTTTTCTCCTGAACTTCGAGGAAAATATTTAGTGAATGGTTTCGTATACCTAAGGAATAGAACCTGAAATGGGTAACGGTAATATAATGAGCGAGGGATTCGAAAAGGTCGAGGGATCGCGAGGGAATCAAACCGTCTGGCCTGATATTTTCAAATCAGCGTAGGTCCTATCGTTATCTCCTGAAATATCTTGAAATGAAAAAAACGATAATGAAAATCCCAAACAAAAACTAAATCAGCAAATTTCTTTAAAATTTCTCCCAGTTAAAATAAATAATTTAAGTCCACATAAGAATAGACGTTTTTTTAAACGAAAATGCAAATCATGATTTCGCAAAATCCACCAATCCAATATTGAATTTGAAACTGATGCTGATAGAATTCACAGTTTATGACGTAACTTTGTAGAGTTGATCAATGACAAAATCTCTGCGAAAATTTAAAGTAATTGCAATTATATTCAACCTCCCATTTTGGAATAAAATATTCAGAGGGATGTCCTTAATACAATGCGTATTACCTCAGATAGAAAATTCACAAAATACTGAACAAAATTAGACAGGCTAGACCTTTATTTGGTGTAAAAGAAAACAGATTTCTATAAACTTTCAAGGCGTTGTTTCACATTCGCATTGAACTGGGTACTTCTAAGGAAGCTTTTATCATTTATGTGACAATAGTACTTGCATGTAGCGTTAAACCTATAGCTAGCATTTCACAATCGAAATATCCATCGAAATAAGTAATGAAAAAATATCCTGTCTATATAAAAATTAAATATGATTTATAAAAGTGGAAGTATATCACAAACAATTAAATAACTACTCAGTTATGATATATTTTATATATAATTACTCAATATCTGTCCGTCTGTCTGCCCGTCTGTCTCTCCACCCGTCCGTCTGTCCCTCCGTCCCCCTTTTATCTTCTGAACTGTTTGTCATAGAGAAATGCTGTAAACGCCATTTTGTTTCTGAAAACCAGGAGACCCAGTGAAAATTATTTTTGTTTACGGAAGTGTCCCGGATTCAACTCCGGGAGACGATTATGTTTTTCCGTATGTTCACACAGGAGTTTCGATTTTTCAAGGTGCAGGGTTTATTTCCTTCATTCATTAAAATACGTAAATATAAACCGAATTTCTCCCATTTTGCTTTGTTCGACGGCTAACACTATAAAATCTCTTATTCTTACGTTGTTTAGATGTTTCACGGGAGAATATGTTAGAAACACGCGTTTCTATATTTTATGGCTTTCCGTACACTTTCCGGATGTTGCCAAGGCGACCCACATTGTTGCCTCCGATTGAATTAGCGTCTATTTAGCCTTCAAATTGACAAAAAAATAAGTTTTTCGCTTCGCTCTTTTTATGGATCAATGTAGCAATGTCAAACTTAATAGATTGCAACGTTTATAAATGAAGATTATTAATATTCTCCAAACTGCGTGTGAACTGTGGGCATTTTTAACGGTTGACGAAAAGAAAAATCTTCTTTCATTATTTCAATACCGGAGGCGACCTTTTGAAGGGAGAAGCAATTTAAATTGCACATATAAATTATAAAAACGGACATAAAATTCAAAATGTCGATCGTCTAATTTTATAAGGAGAAATGGGCTATTATTACTTTTAAACATTATTTCTGACTGACTTCGCAAAATTTTTGCGGGTGTCACTAGTACATTTCAATTCTTAAGCTATTTCTTTAATTCGGGTACTTAGACAATTAAGACAAAACTAATGCGGATCCTTGACCTCGGCGCGAAGGAGGCCCGCTAGGGAACAGACAGGAATAGAAAGGCGGATGAAGAAATAAGGCGAAGGCGGGACCCTTCAAAATCCTTTCCGCACGAGGAGAAGGGAATAAAGGTCTGAGAGGTGACACATGATTAATGACGAGGAACCCGAGTCCTCACTACGGCCGTCAGACACACCTGCTTCCCCATTGCTTCTTTAAAGCGCGTGGATGACATACTGAGTGGGTATCATGGCTAAACTTGGATAAAAAACGGAGTTTCGCTGAAATATAGCCATAACATGGTGGAAATATATTTACAATATATCCAGCTCTTCCTAAGAAAAAAATGCCACTTGCAACCTCTGAATATTATTTGGTGATTTTGTGGACTTTGTAGTAACAATACGTATTTGGTAGCACTGGAAAGTTTTGTTGTCAACAAATTCATGACAACGAACATCTTCTGAAACGAGTCATGTGTGACAATAAAGCACTGGTCTTTCAGCACAATTCAGAGACCAAATTTCGAAGTATTTGGTAGAAAACTCCCCAATCATAAAGACCAATAACTGAAGGGGAAGACAATGTACCACTTTCTTGTATTTCGCGTGTTTGCGGTTCGCAAATTTGCACTTCGCTACAAAAATTTTTATGACCATTACTTCTGTTTCGCGCCGATTATTTATATTTCGCGTAATGCGTTTGCGATGCGAGCAAGCATGAAGTCTCTCTACTTTTTTGTTTCGAAGTTGAGGTTAAATTTTGGTGAATTTGGTGGAATTTGGTGTAAAGGATTTATTATTATTATATTACCTATATTTATAATGCTCATTATTAGCCGTTTTCGAAGTAAACAACCGTGATATATCTCGATTTGATTATTTTGTAGCTCAGTTTGAACTTCACCGCCAACGCCGCTATTTTTTTAAGATAAAACTACGGTCGAGCCACTCTAAGTTGATCTTTGACTGTTGTAGGCGGAGTAGGTGTTGGAGAGGCAGCAACCAATAGAGAAAGTGCAAGGTTGCCAAACCTCCGATTAAACGGTAAAGTTGTTGCAAAGCCAGTTGTCTGTGTGCATTTACTAGTAAAGAGCTTCTGTATACATATATTTTTGAGATTACGGTGCGTTTAACGCTTCGTTACTGTTCGTTTTTACGTTTCGTATACTTATCGTTCCTTACGATGTCCTCAAGAGGTAAGCACGAGCGATGGAGTCCTCGAACTCGTCATAGGATAGAAACAACACAACGAGGCAAAGGTGTTACCTTATGAAGTCATTCTCGCGAACTTCTTTGCAATGTTCGGGAGTATTTTGAGCGCGAGAGGGACATCTGTGGTTCTTTACTTCCCATCACCAGAGTTGCCAAGGGAACAGCTGCGGCACTGAAAATAGAAGCAGCCTCCGTTGATCGGATCAGTAAGGAAAAAGTTTCCATAGGTTCAAAGATGGAGGATCGTGTTCTCGTCACGCCAAAAATGAAAGAGTTTTCTCAATTAAGAAATTATTGCTCTCATTAAAAGAGAGTGGACTTTTTGATGGAAGAAAACAATCTTTGAGGATGTTACTTCAAATGGAAATAGTTTTGGGAAGGAGAATACTGATAAAAATACAATATATAGAAGCCTGGCGTTGCATATTTTTGCGTGACATTGTGGGAAGTAATTTAAACGATATCGTGTAGGCGGATGAGACTTGGATGAAAGCAGGAAAAATATGGACTGACGACACTACTGCAGGAACAATGTCAGCGCCTATTGGGAAGGATCAACGCTTCTTTGCCATGCGGGAACAGGGAAGTGCTTTGTTCCTAAAGCCCTGTTATTATTTCGTTCGAAAAAATCTGGAGACTATCACAAGGAGATTAGAGCAGAGATATTTTTACTTGGTTTAAAGACTCCTTACTACCTAATATTAGTCCCAATTCCATTATAGTCTTGGACAATGCCCCTGCCATTCCCAAGAGCTAGAAAAACCTCCTAACTTGGTGCAACGAAAACAGGAAATAATAGATTGGCTAAAAAGTCGAAATATTAATTTTACAGAGAAAATCAGATACGTGGAACTTTTAAATTTATTTCGGGGTGATAAGCCGTAATTTTTCACGTACAGGGTGGACGACATTGTGAAATCACAGGGACATGAGGTGCTAAGGTTGCCGCCATACCACTGTCATTTTAATCCTATAGAAATTATTTGGGCACAAGTTAAATGGTAAGTATCTAAAAACAAAAAACTTGCAAATTAAGCGACGTGGAAGTATTAGTAAGTGAAGCTATGTATAAAATTGGAGAAATTGATTGGTCAAAAGTTGTAGGTCTCACATGGAAAATTTTCCACCAAGCATGGAAATTGGAGGGTGAAATAGAGGAAATAATAATAAACCCTGGAGCAGATTCTAGTTCCAGCAGTGAGGAGTCGAGTAGTGAGAGTGAGGAAGATGATATAACTGAAGGACATGAAAAGACTTTTTCAACAGCTGAGTCGTCAACAAGTACGGCAAATTTCGATTTTTAAGAATATGTTGTATTTCCATTAGAATGAAATTTTTAATGTATACATTTCCTTATATTTGTTAATAACATTTTGGATCGAATAAATGATAAAGTTTAAAGAAAATATTTCATCTTAAATTATTTGTCAATCTATTGTTAATATAAACTCCTATCGAGAATTCCTTAAAATGTCATCGTTTAAGTTTTTAGAATACCGTCTTAGGATTACCCAATCCGGGTCAGGCGAGGAAAGGGATCGGTAGCATTTTACTGTCGAACGCTACTTATAAATAATCAAACGTTAGGATCCCTCCGGGCGTGCCACGATTTTCTTCTAAAATTAATGTTTAAAAGGTATAATTTTGTAGTTTGTAGTGCGATCGCTATATCATTTACAATAAAATATTCGTCGTAAATTCTACAGTTGCCGAAACATGATTAATTACACAAACATTATAAAAAGTCATTAATGTAGCACTCGGATTCATTTCTCGCGTCGTATGCGCCGACGGTTGCCTTCACATGAGAGAGCGAGGCCGGCAAAGAGAAAGTGTGGCAGCGAGTCCAAACTGTCAGAGATCAACTTACGACGGCTGGACTATAGTTAAAAATTTAAAGAAATGCCATCATTTTGGAATGTAATGTTTTTATTTGCTATTATCTTTGTATTTTGAACTTAATTTAAGGAAATGTTATTTTGTTTTGTTAGGTTATCATTTTTTATGTGACGGAACCCAAGAAAACATTCGTGCATCACGTACTCTACATTCCATTTCAGTAGTTCATCAATTTAAATTAAAGCATCTCCTTCGAATGAAAAACAAAAGATCGAAAATCACCTGCAAAGTGTGCTGGAGGTAAACTGGAAAAGTGCCGAAAGAAGTGTAATCGCTTTGTAATGCTGAATTTTAATTTGCTTTTACGCGTTTTGAAGATAATCTAATGTATGTTATCACTTTATGATGCTAGGTTTTCATTTGCTGTTACCTTATCTTTTCTTTTCTGTTCAACTGCATTATTTATAATGATAGGTGAATATTTTTGGTTGAATGAGAGCCATACTCCTATTATAACATGGCGGTTCATGGAAAAATAGGACTTGCACTTCGCGAATTTAATTTTTGCGCCAGTTTTCCGGAACCAATTATTCGCGAAGTTCAAAAAGGTGATGTATATCCTTCTTTAATATTTAAGGTATCGATAACTTCAATTTTTTCCTGGAGGGTCATAGAGTGAAACAGACATTCTACTTATAGGTCCTTCGATGTCTGAGAGATGCAGTGTGTAGGAAGAGACCAAGTCTTTCGCCGGTTCACTGAATTCTTCACAGCGCACCATAACACTGCTCTTTCAATAAAGCAATTTCAGGCAAATTTTAAAATCACTCAGATAGGTCACACGCCGTATTAATCTGAATTCGCTCCAAGTGCCTTTTACTCAAACAAATTCAAGAATTCTTTGAATAGACGGCACTTCGAATCAGTGGAATACATTGAAAATTAGGTAAAAAAATCTGATGTGGCTACCACATGACTTTCTCCATCCAAATATAATAAAACCCCAGGTTCGTTCGTTCGTTCGTACGTAACTGGTAGTAAAAATACATTAAACGACGAATAACTTAATCAAATATGTACATATAACAATGAAATTGGGCGAAAATGGTCTGATCATAAGTAAAAATGCTCTGACAAAGAAACATTAACGAAAAACGTCCAGGATTCGAGTCCATGGCTGGTGATACATTCCCCATAACATAACCCGTAGAAATCGATTTTTCGACCTGCAGGCTTTTTTTCTTTTGCAAAATTAAATTAGAAGTAATTGACCTACGAACTTCGGATGAAAGCCATTTGAAAGGAAAATAAACAAAGATTTTTATTCTTATCGTCGATTTTTGCTTTCCGTTCAAAATCGCTCGAACATTGCATAAAAATTCAAAATTTCATGAAAATATTGCGTTTTTGTGAAAGGTTCCCATGACGACAGAACAGTTTGTTAAACTCGAGATCCTGATTATTGTATTCTTTCTTGTATATGCTAAAATCTGAAGTGGCCACCACATGTCTTTCTCCATATCTGTAATATTTCTAAAAATTTCAAATAGGTTACATAATAAATATTTTAAGAAACTACGAGAAAATTTTAGATCAAGAACAGATATAAACTAAACCCGTAGCCTTCTGATATTGTATATAGCCACAAAGCACCAATAATTAAGAAAAGAAAAAGGAGCGTTACTAAGCGTCAATTGTTAACAATAGTCGGTAGGTGGCGCGGTGGTGGCAGTTAAAAATATAAGATATCTCTTAAACAATGCATTGTATGGGCAAATGTTTCAAACAAAGGTTGTAGAAAATTAAATTTCCTACAACTTTTATTCCAGTACATTTTTACATGCATAAAATATTAAAACTAATGTTTCAAAATAACGGATAAGTGACAAGAGACACTTCCGGTTGACCGATTTTATTTTCCGTTGAAATCTCGAAGTCGATTTTTTCATGAATACAATACTTTCCCCTATACCATATATGGAGAAAGTAAAAATGATAAAGGCCTCAGCGAAACGGTAACTAAAAGAAAGATTTTTATATTTTGACTAAACGATGTTTCCAAAAGTTTGGTTATAGTTTTTTTATTTTTTATATACTCAAGAAACGAGAGCCTAAAAATCGCAACTTGGACTTGAGCGAAGAACCTCTAATTAACGCGTGATTAAGAAATTGCCAGAATAATATCGATTGGAATAATTTATTGGCAGTCTCACAAGAAAGTCAATGCATCTGCGTATCATTTATTAAATTTAAAATTCCAAAACTGAATTATTTTCTTAATTGTTGGAGCTTCCTGGCTATATCCAGTATCAGAAAGCTACGGTTTGAGTTTATTTCAGTTCTTTGTAAAAGTCTTTGAAGTTTTCTCACAGTTCTTTAAAATGTTTATTATCATTTACCTACATGGAATTTTTAGAAATAATACAGGTATGGAGAAAGTCATGTGGTGGCCACATCAGATTTTTTATTCGTATAACTCATATACGGCTTTATACCTATCTTCAACGATTAATCAAGTTCATTTCTTTCACTCTGCAAGTACCTTTAATAACGTAACCAGCCGATTATCAAGATGACTCCTGTGTGCATAAAGGATTTGAGTAAACTGGATAGCCAAATACAATAGCCATGAACCAATCATTCGTCCTTTTCAGCTTTCACGATGAGGCAATTTTTGGCTTTCACCTAGAATTAACAACTCATGTACTCAGCACTTTTATGGCTACTTTGTTACCCTGACCATCTAATGGATTCAAGGCATTAGAAACCGTTGATATTTCAATTTTAAATATTTTATTTTTAAATATTGCGTTTATGGGTGAAAACGTTTACCTTTACATGTACACATAAATTCGTAGCGTTCTGCAGGCATTATTTAAAGTACTGATCAATCCGATAACTTATACATTCGGAAAAACTTTTACCGCGTTAGCTTAGTGATATTTTTTCTCTTGGCTTCAAAGTACGAAATGGTTTTCAATTTTATATTTAACTGCAATCCACCAATTTTATGAAAAAAATTGAATTGAAAAATAATTTTCTCAGTCGATAATACCACGGCATTTTAATATTTTCATATGATATTTTAATAATGATTATTTCCCGCCATCCAGTCATCGCCTAGTGCTGGTCAAAGATTAAAAATAGGTTATGTAAGCTTATCCAAAGCAGAATTTGATTAATTAAATTCCGTCTTTGCTTCCGCGAACGGAGAAGGCTTAAATTAGTATGATCTAGTCATCGGAGACTGGCCTTTTCAAGTGCACATGGACGTGAGACGAAATTTTAGCGACCCGAGTTTCTCAGATATTACGTCCGGCGGTTCTGAGCTGCCGGACCAATCAGTTGAAGGAAGAACAGCCACGTGGCAAAACTACGCCTATTCCCAAAGTTAATTTAATTTTGTCATGCACAAGCTTGTTTCATAACATCATAGTCCATTACAAATTTAATTAAACTTTAGAGTAACAAAATAAAATAAGTGAAGGTATTAATAAATTGCTCTCATTTTCAACTTCGCAGTTGACTACTTAAAATTGTTAAGTTCATCCTTATACATTCACAGCAATATCTATAATAATTTATTCAGATACAGGTCGATATAATTAGAACAGATCACATAAATAATATCGAGCGTAACTAGTTTTCGCAGTACGTTTTTGATACTTTTGATTATCCTTACAGTAAACTGTCAACTTATTGCTACCGACTGCCAGTAGCTGAGATTTGCTGGAAACATGCTGCTGACGTTTTCTTTAATCTTATACCAATCTTAAATTTGATTTAATTATTCCCGTCAAGTTTTCAATTATTTAGCTCAATTTTCTTCATGAGAAAAACTTATTGGCTCTATAAATCCATAGACCTTTTTTCACCCACAATCGATAAGCCTGACTGCACCAAAACTCAGTTTTAGGGTTATTACTAATCTCATTTAACGTAATGAGATTAAAGTGAGAGGAGAATATTTTATTTTGAACTCCTTAGCGTCTAGGTTGTCTCTTTCAGCGTTTTCGGAGAGATTGCACTTCATCCCATGAATGGACCGCCAAAGGTAGTTATTATCACGGCCGCTGTTGGTGCTACCGTCGCGCAATTTTGAGTTTGCTTTCGTCAGGGTTGGCAGTTTCGTTTTTGTAGTCGTTAGGGAAAGACATTTCTGAGAAATATTTTATCGTTGGGCTCAGAGACAAATTGTGTTTTTCCTTTTAAACGCTTATTACCAGCATTTCCCTGAAAATTATACCCTCTTTATATTAAATACAAACAATTTTAATTACACGTATCTGAAATTCTTAGGGAGTAGCACTTCCTTGAAATTTAAGCAAGTCTACGCTATCCACTCACAAGTGTAATATCTGGAATGATTTTCAAATAGATTCTGAAGGTTTTAAAAGCGGTATAAACGTGAAAGGGCGGAACCCAAATGGATGAATTTAGGAATAAACGTTTTGAGACAATCGTAAGCGATTTGGATTTTTTGTTTTTTCTGTTTCAGAAACAATCAATATCATTAAACGTCGGCTGATCATGTTTCTGAGGAAACAGTCACATTTAACTCGAAGGTACAGAAATTTACGAAAGAATTACCAAACTTTAAGTTCAACTAGATTAACAAATATTCCCCGTCTCACCACGTCCAATATTTGAAACAAAGAAAGGAGGAGAATATGGACGACTAGAATATAAAAGGAGAAAATTTGAGAAAGGAGAGTTAGGAGGAAAGTAGGAGAATGAAAGGAGAGAGTAGAGAGGGAGAGAGAGAGAGGGAGGTCAAGGGGTATGGATATGTGGAGCTGAGAGATGGATGAATAAGTTCAAAAGGATGAGTAAGAGTTGGGTGAGAAAAGGGGAAAATGTTATAAGGGAAAAGACGGGAGAAAGAGGAGGAACTAAAGGGTATGTGTGCAGGAAAGAGAAAAGTTTAAGAGGTTAGCGGAAGCTGACAGAGGATCGAGGTGAACGGGAAATGACTAGGTCGATAGTATGGAATCATAGGAACGGGAATGGGAAGGAAGAACCGAAAAGGGTTTGTTGAGTAAGAATTATATTATGTACCAGGAAATTTATTATCCGAACGATATGCGGAAGTTTTGACGTCGTTATTATCCACGCGCGAATGTGAATTTCAGAACATAATGCGCATCCAAGTATGTATAACATGCGCCAAACTATGATGCGCACAAAATTTTCACGAGCCGAATTCGCCGTATCGTAGCCTATTATATGCCGCTGGAATATTTCGCTAGACGCAGTAAACATTCGGTAAACGCGGTGAGAAATTTCATCAAACCTGTGATTGCGATTTCAATTGGGTTTCTGATTGCTATGTTTGCATCGGCGATTGCACAATTCGCATTCATGACGAGATAGATACGGTAGAGGAGATGCACAAATTACTGGAGGACGATTTGGAATCGTTATTCGAATGTTTCAGAAAACAGGATCCGTAGTTTTTAATATTAAAAATATATGTCGAAATATATCCTAATGTTTACTTATAAGTGCAAGGTTTTCGTACAAATATTTACGAAATTCTTCACTATTCCCACCGAAAATAATTTTTTATAAAATCAGAAGAAATAAAAACGCGAAGATTCTTATATTTTAAATTAAAAAATTAAATAAAAAAGACATGCCATAGGCTGACGCTGGCAAAATGTTCATGTTGCTTCCGAGCTTCTTAAAATTTCCTTTCCCCCTATAAATTTTTACTTATACGGATTTTTGCCTCAAAGCTTCTATCGTAGGCTGTTACGTCAGCAGCAAAACAAAGCACTCTTAATTCCGGGTACTTGCTCTCTCCTTGCCATTTCTTGCATTCCCGTGCTTTCTTCGAAACTTTTTCGTCCCTCTTCACCAATTTCTCTCACTTCTCCTCCATTCTCTTTAAGCACATTTCTCACTCTTCCTCTCTTCTCCACTTTTCTCTCTTTATTCCTCACCTTCTCCCGTTCTGCCTCTCTTGTCCTCTCTGCTGCTTTTCAGTTCCACTTCGGGGCTCATCTCAATTCACTCTATTCCTTTGCTATTCTCGCCGCCTAAGTCCATTTCGCCCGGATTATATATTTTTTTTTCATTCTTCGCGCGCCATTTTCCCCACCATTGTGGGAGCCTCTTGATAGCAAAGGGACAAAATTGGATGAGCTAGGGAAATAAAAGCAGAGAGAGGGAGAGGGAAGGGACGTGGAAATGTAAGGGTGAAATTTATTTTAGGGCGAAAGCGTACGCGAACGTAAGGTGAATAATTTATAGCAACTTTTTATGCAATTTCCTCGGATGTCTTCCTTGAGAAATTTTTCGACTGCGTGGTGAAATGTCTTTCGTTGGAGACGTATGTCACGATGATGTTCCACGGAATTATTATGTTTGAGCTATTTCAATGACTTTGTAAAGCTCGATAAGGGTAAATTGTAACATTCCTCGAATTTTAATACGATACTGTTATTAATGATTTACTTAATAGTATACATTATAAAGGACTAGTAATCGAGAACAAAAGTTTAATAATATATATTTAACATATACTTTTATTTAATATATATTTGGGAATAAAAGAGACAGAATAGTACAGACCTATTAAAATCGTCGATAAAAGTTATCCACGATGAGTTTTATTGACATTATGGAGTTCAATAGATATCATCCAAAATCTTTAATTTAACTGTTTTTTACTCTAAATTTGCACAGCTCATTTCGTTTAACGATTATTTTCATTCAATGTTGTGCTTTATCACGTTTTTATTTAATTTCTTTTCATTTTACTATTTAGCAATACTTAATAATATATTTCTTTAGAGAGAATAATTTTAGTTGTTAAGCGGAACTCATTAGCATGAACGTTGCAAAATTACAAGTTCAAATGAAAGAAAGTTCGCCATTTAAAGCTCGATGCTTCGTTGAGGAAAGATGTAAACGCTCTGGAAGTGTTCCAGTGAATCTCGGCTGGGATCCAAGAACTAGCGATACACCGAAGCCTGGCAAAATCGATTGCAAGGCACGGTCAAGATGTAAAAGTTCACATCTAAACACTACAAAGGTTGTTGATAAGACATGATTGGATAAAGAAACGCTAAACAGACGATACACAAAAGGCTTGAAATTAAAATCCTACGGTTTGAAAAATATATCATCTTTATGATATCGTAATTTAACTGCAATTTCACTCTGAGCAGTCTCCAACAAAATGCACATTTTTATCGACATCTTTAATCAATTTTTTTAAACATAGAGTTTGATTCTGGTAAAGTAATGAATACAAAGGTTGCAGAAAAATAATTGGGAAAGCGAGACAAATTAAAAATAGGAAAACTATAGGTAATATGTTATATTATATATATATTATATTATATATATAGAAGTGACGTAGACAGCTTTGCGTCAGTATTAATCCACACTAACAATGGCTAAAAGGTTGCAAACAACGTGTTCGACCACTTAGGCAATACCAATATGTTACATAAAATAACAATGCATATGAAGCAAGATTTACAAATTGCTAGCATTTCAAAATGCGTTGGCGAACTCCATGAGCCTGCGCGCCCACTTAAAGCTTGGTTTACACTGGAGGGACGGTCGCGTTGAGGCCGCTATTGAATATGACTATTTTTGCGGAAACCATCCACACTTTTAGGTCGCGGCACGGTCGCATTCCGGCCCCCACCTACAGCATGACGTGGTTTATGAATGCCCCTAACTAGGAGAAAGATTCAAGCTCACTTCGGATGTCACCGAGGATTACCGATAGTAACCGAAGAGGCTAGGACTCAAAAGGGCATTGGGACAAAAGTGGCCTCCTCGAACGACCCAAGGGGTTCGTGCCGAGGCCGTTCCCTACAAGTGTGAATGCATTAGGGGCTTCTCCATAGAAACCCCATTAAAAACAGAATTTTTATATTTGATCTAAAATTTCCCAACCGCGACCGTACTGCGACCTTCCCTCTAGTTTGAACCAGCCTTAAAAATTAAGAGCTACGCTGGCCGGAGCATTGGTTTCTGATAGGGTTACCTATGCAATAAGGTCAATAATTAGGGATTAGAGTAAGAGTAGTCCATGCGGCGTCTGCATATCAGTGAGGCGACTGCAAATGGCCTAATAAAATGATAGTGTCATATTAAAAATAATATTGAGGAAGGCAACCATCTCAACTAATATTCCAAGCAACATGGCACGGTAAAATAGGGAATTGATTCAATACGTATATGGTACCATGCTCATTAGAACTAATGTCGCGCCCAGCAGTGAAGGAAGTAATGTCATCGCGGTCGTCATCCAACGAGATACTTACACAGCTCATGTGAATGAAACGATGAAGGAAATTAAGACTTTGGAAATCAGGATAAAAACTTAAAAAACATCAGGATGATGCTTATAATAGACAAGTTGGATAATATATAAATCTATAAATTAAAGGAGTTAAGATAAATGTCTTAGGTTTATGCCAAGTTAGGTGGGAAGAAGATGAAGATTTATGGTGTGAAATTTCTGGTGTGATGATTTCAGGGTAATAATATAGTGGAGAAAGGAGAACCAGAGAGCAGTAGCGTGTCAGACAAGAGAGCAGGGCAAAAAGTCATTACCACGCAGCAGATTTTTAGTGAGTGTATAAGCATACCAGTTATCGGTGCTTACATACTGCAAGCGCTTAAAAAAATCACCATACACCAAAATCTAAACTCGTAAGTAAACCAACGCGATATCTAGATAAGTTATTTATAGTGAATATGTATCACGCTAAAAATAATACCATATTGTCATTGGGAAGTTGCTTTTCTTCCTAAAATTTTTAACTGACCAGCTATTCATTGCACTATCTCTTAGATACCCCTTACGTGTAGACCAGAGAGAATCAGCTGGTCATAAAAAATACAAATATCGATAAAAATGGAATATTTATATGTTAAGACGTCACCTTATGATTATCTCGTTGGTCAACATTAACGATATTATGTAATATATTCCACTGATTCCCATAAAAAGCAAATCAATGCTCTTGAAGTACGGAAAATCAAATCCAATTGAAAGGCATTGGAGTTGTTGCTAAACTAGTTAAAAATTTTCAATTTTGAAAACAAAAAAACTTTTCATATTCTTATGATTTAATTCGAATCGTATATATGTAACAAGCAGCTACATATTTATAACTAGTGCATTGCCAGTCATATGACTGGTGTCAGTTACTGTATGGTTGAAAAACCCGTCGTAAATAATAAGTAAGTAATCGTAACTCAATATTATGGATAATCACAGAATTGGTTAATTTTTCTATTGTAGTTGCCCGTTGAAATTCGACGGGAACTTATAAATGAATAATAACAGTTGTAATTATTGAGTAAGAGCCGTAATAAAATTTTACAAAATAGAGACTCGGGAGAATTTCTTTCTCATTCTTGTTTTCTCCAGTGATGAGCCCCTTGTGAAAAATGAAGTAATAATAATAAATAATAAATAATATTCTCTCCTTCCCTCTCGCGGTTCCTCTCTCCCTCTCTCTCTCTGTCTCCTTCCCTATCTCTCTCTCCATCCATTTATCCTTCCCTCTCTCCCTCCCTCTCTGCCTCTCTTTTGTCTTACCTCCTCCCTCTCTCATTCCCTTCTGTCCCAATCCATAGATCTCCCTCATTTTCTCCGTCTCCCTCTTTATCTCTTTCCTCCCGTCCTTTTCTAATTCTATACCTCCCTTACTCTATATGTACCTTCCATTCTATATTTCTTCCTTCCTATCTCCCTACACACATCCCCCTTTCTCTTACTCTACATCTACATATATAGTCGTTTAGCTAAGCCAAATAATCCCAACTAAATTCCAGTCCTATTAGGATTACGAAATGTTGCCAAAATCTTACGATAATTGAAGGAAACGTATGCACTCGTATATATTACACGTATGCGGGTTGAGACAAAAATTGATTTTCAAAGTTTAACAATGACGTGATCGGCAAGGCAACATTCCGCTTAATCTGACAGTACTCGCGCAGATTTTTGTTACGTAAGAGGTCGCGTTGGGTGTCATTGACATCCCAAGAATATTTTTTTTTTTTATAATATTAATCATTGATTTTCAATACATTTTTCATTTTATTTGTCTCTTGAAGTATTTTTGGTTGATTGAAATTTATTTTAAAATGTAAATTATTTAACAAAACCGAGAGAAAATTCAAAATTGTGGAAAAACGTTTGTTCTTTCTTTTATGAAATTTTATATTTTGTAATCAGTGAAATAACTGTTCAATAATAGTGATCCCAGTCCATAAACAACAACATCAACGATGCAAACAGTAATAATAATTTCATGATAAAACGTATAATCTACTCGCAAAACAAAAAATACGGAGATTTCCGCACAACGCTTTTTCGCTCCGTCTAATAAAAATGTCCGAACTCCAAAAATTCCATTGGATACTAGTTTTTTAAGACAAAAATGGTTGAAGGCACGTGCCATTCCAGCTACTGATGGGTAAGAGTCATGAAACTTAAAATTATAGGAACTCTGTCTTAAAACATATGGGTGGGGTGTCTACAGCCCCTCGCACGACCACTCTCGGGTTAAAAGTCGATATTTTCCCAAAATTTGCGATTTAAATGTTTAATATGCGAGATTTCGAAAGGTAGGCGGAAAAAGATAAATAGAATAAGAAACTTCATTAATTTCCCTAAAACAGTTTAAATTTGAAGATCGTACGTCAATTCTTTCTAATTTTAATATCCAAAAGAACAAAAGCCTGCACTTTAAAAAGTCGCCTTTTACGTTTTCTTGTGGGAAATGGGAATCGACCCTTGGAGTCAAACCCCTGTCCATTTTCGTATTTTTTTCGTCATTTAATTTTTATATCTGAACCAAAAATTTCTGCGAACTTTCCGCCTAATTACCCATTTCTTTTCACTTACAAACGTTGTGTATACTTTAAGAAAATAGACATTTACGTTCATTTCTTGGTCGTAGATTATCCGTTTTCCATCATTTTTCAAATGTTGCGTACGTACGAAAGAAAATTCGACTATTTAGGTAATTACGGTTTACTTTAGTTGTCACGAAGATTGTTTTCGTTGACAACAATTAAAGATACGAGAACATTTTTGTCCAAAGTAAATTACGACTTTCTCATATGTTTTTCTTGAAATCGGCCAATACTTTGATAAAAATGTAATGAACAAAACAGGTGCTTTTTAACTATTAGAAGTATTAAAGAGGAAGACAAAGAATGGAGATCTTGGACGGTGTGAGGATTGGTAATAACCAGAAAATGAAGGAGGCCACGGGGGATACGAGAGGTTGGAGTAGTCGCTTTGGGAATATCGTATATCATTGAACCTGTCAGAAATGACAGTAGACAGAATAAGAATCGATGTTAGGGCATATTTCATACAAACAATTTGTGGCTCATTTATTATTTTAAGATAACCGACAAAAATGATGTAAGGACGGTTTGGACTTTATATCTATGAGATTTCAGTATAGCCAAAATTTAAGGTTTGTGTAAAACCGTGTTTAAGATTGTAATAGGCGTTTGATTGAGGTGTCCATTGATTAAAATTACGATATAAACTCAGAAAAAACTCATATTTCTACACAATGTGAATCGTTTTATGCGCATATCACAGCTTCTTCCAATGAAAATGCAGCAGCTGAAATGTATTTATTAACCTGCATATAAATTGTAGGAAGATAATTTTGCACCATTGTCAAAATATTCGATCCGTTTTAGCCCATATCTCACGGGTTCGTCGCATAAGGGAGCTATGGCTTAAGATTTCAAAAAAACGCATTTTAAAATAAACATACATAATTTCGTAGACGGTCCGAGTTGTTAGCCGTTTAAAATTTATTACATTTTATCCACGCAAAACTAGCAAACAAACTTAACGCATATCCTTAATCAACAGTGAGATCGTTTCAATGCTTAGACAATTAGCATCATGGAATAATAAATATTATATATATCCTACCTAACCTTTCTTTCGGCTAATCACTAGTAAATTAACTCGCATTCCATATTTCACGGTTCTTCCTTCATCATCGGTTCGACTTAATTAGTCTCCGTATGGATGGAGGGAGAAATTGGGAAGGTACGGAGGGGAGAAGAGGGAGGTATGGAGGAGGGAAGTTGGAGGGGAGAAAGCGCTCCTAAAGAAAAATCCCTGTTTAATATCCCAAAGGAGCTATGGAGCGATTGCTATACTATCCGTTCATATTCTTCTCAAGCCTCTCCTATTCTTCTCCGCCGCTCTGAAACACCTTGCAAAATTCATCAATCTCCTCTTTCTCTCTCCCTTTCTCCACCTCTTCTCTTTAAACTCTTTCTTCTACTCACTCGTTAAGACCCTCCAGTCTCATCACATCTATCTCTCTCTCTCTTTACTTTACGAACTTCCCTAATTCCTCCGAAAACCCAAATCCCATCTTTACGAGGCCACCTAAGACTTGGAATAATGTGAGATGTTTTTATGTAATACTAACAGAGAAACGAAAGTAATGAATCGATTAGAAGTTTGATGTAAATTGCGCATCGACGTGAAATCGTTGGTAATTAGAATGAAGCAACTGTCAAATAACTTCATGTTAATAATGATTACTCCTCGTGACAATAAAAAAAAGCTTCATATGAATTGCTACTTGTCTGTATTTAACAGAAATATTTATCTGAATTTCACATTTAACTCCTAAAAACTGAATTTGACACGTTAATTAAATTTATACGAAATGGATTAAGAAAAAGCATTTGCTGTTTTTTAAATCGAAAACCGAATGAGGATTGTTGAAATTACTGTCTAAAAACAAGAATATTCTTTAATATTTTAATTAATTCATAAGTAATATAAAGAGAAACGAAACCAAACATAAAATATAACGTGCTTCGAAAGCACAAATCACTCTGCTGTTTAATGTGGTGACAAAATTCACGATATTGAGTTTAAGCCCAATCGTCGAAAATATGAGACGGGCGACCGTTATTTTCACTAATGATTTCTTCCAAGTATTGAGGATCTTTTAAGCCCTATCTCTAATGCGTTGGATATCGTGCCTCTTCATTTATTTTCTACCAATTTAGCCTTACTAGGAATCTTGCGTTCCTCCTCGCACGACATTTATTGGATCCCTTCTATTTCACTGATGACGCGCGCTGGCGAACCGTGAGGAATATGGAAACTGGGAGATGAAAATTTATGATTAAATGCATCATACGGACTTTTAAAAGAATGTAGAATAAGATATGATCAGATAAAAACTTTAAATATAAACTTATCGATGCATCACAATAAATTAATAAATTTTTGTTCATTATTTCTAACGTTTTATCAAAAATTTAAATTATTAACCTGAATAATTCAATTGAAATAATATAGTTCGATGGAATTTTAAATTTTAAAACATTTTTAAATAAATGATGAACGAGTTTGGGGTGATTTAAAAATGCTCGCCAATTATTTGTTAAGAAATGCAAGAAAGTCATCGATTAACCTTCTTTAACGAAATATAACAAAAATAGTTTAATCTGTTACAGACAGCAAAACCAAAGACGAAAATTAAGGTTTGCATGAAGTGCATTTCATTTGCATACAACAACTATACCATTTAATTGGAAACGGCATGAAATACTCGACTCATAATTCCCATATTAATTAAACATATTATTTGAGTTCGATAATAGATGCGGTTTTTTCTGATGTTAAATATCATAACACGAACCATCCTGAGAGAATTATTTGAGAGGTAATTAAACGAACATTATTGATAAAATGGTCACTGTTGTACCTCTACCTATGTATTTATTTTTTAATATATAAAAATGACTTCGTCGTCGTCGTCGGTGGATGGGAAAGCGGAACTGTAATGCTATTTTTAACAAACTTTACGAGTAGCTAGAAGATTGATATTTGGGGAAATATTTTATTCTTAAAGTAAAAGCCATTTACGAAAAAAAATTTCCAAAATCGACCCGGGTTAGATTCCTGAGAATAATTTCCATTCCCCCTAAGATAACATGGAAAAATCGATATTTTGACCTGCAAGCTTTTTTTGCTTATTAAAATTCAGATATTGGACCTTCGATCTCCGAACTAGGACTGCATTAAAGAAAAATGACAATAGTTTCTTATTCTTATTCCCTTATATCGCCTTAGAATCTAAATCTCTCGAACGTTTTAATATCATATTTTGACAAAATTGAGAGTTTTTCAGGAGAAGTCGCCTTGCCAATCGATTGCATTATTGAACTCGAAATCCTATTACTCTCGCATATGTTACCGTTCCCTTCTACATCTACATCTACATTATACCCTGCAAGTCACCTTTGTGGTGGATGGCAGGGGGTGCAGTGCACCAAGGGTCCATAGTTTTCCTACGTTATCTTTTTCTATTATGGTCTCTTATCGTCCTAGGGAAAAACGATCCTCTATATCGCTCCGTTCTACAGTCGATCTCGCGAATCTTATCCTCACTGTCCTGCCTTCCGAGATACGTCGGGCTTCTGATAAGTCCTACTACCTCATTCGCTAGTCCCTCCGACATAAATTTTTCGAGTAGTTTAATTCTAGCCTGCAGCCTACGTTCCTCTAACGATGTCCATTTCAGATTTTCTATTAATGATGTTACGCTTTGTTTACTATCGTAATTCCTCTTTACAAATCTAGCTGCCATGCGCTGAACCTTTTCTAACTCGTTAGTGAGTCCCTTTTCGTAAGGATCCCACACAGCTGAAGCATATTCGACCTGCGGTCGAACCAAGGATAAATAACATATTTCTTTCACTTTTTCGGAGCTATTTCGAACTATTCTCCCTATAAAGGCCCCCTTCGGACCTCCATGGACCCTCTCGGCTCAATTCATAGGTATCAGAGATATCTCAGAAATAGTTTTTACTTTCCTCACATACATAGTATAGGGAAAGTATTGTTTTCATGAAAAAATTCGAATTCGAGATTTCAACGGAAATATACGTTTTGAGGTTCCCTGAACACGTTTTGACTATTTACGCGATGATGTCTGTGTGTCTGTGTGTGATAGGATGTTTGCTTTCTTTATATCTAGTATAGGTGAAAGTATTTTTTTAAGAACATGAAAAAATGCGCAAAAGTTGAAATGATTGTATATGGCACATAATTTTATTCGCCGAAGACGTCTGGCGTAGCCCGCGAATCGCCGGGTACATTCACCTAGTCTCATATAAAACCTAGTACCATAAGCTTCTCCATTTTGATTTCATTGTGCAGCAAATGTTTCAAAATGATCACAAAGACTACTGAGTAATCTTCAAATTCCAATATGAAAGTTGATGGTTCGTGGATTTTATTTAATTGAAGTTGGAACTCGATAATTTTTTTAAACGTAATTACTAGGATATACCTAATTTCAAAATATAACTCACCGTTCAATTCCATACAATACACGACTGCTTTTTATTGGCGCTCGGAAACAATGAATTTCATTTTTCATAATTGAATTAGATGGGAGCATATGACATAATGACACAGAGTTAGACAAGATTCTAAAAACAAACATCAAGGGAGATTTTTGCTAAAATTATTGAAAAAAAGACTTATTTGTAATAGATTGATTTACTTTTGTATTAATTGACGTTTAATCATTTTCCCACATATTATTTTGCATTTTTGCAAATAAAGTCAAAAGTAAAGGGAAGATTTAATAGCACCCTATTACTTTTTGCAACCCTCTTTCCTCCCCAGAGGGGTCTCGTATTTTCATCAGTTTCAACCCAGAACCAATATGGTCAGATAGGCCAGCATACCGAACCGAGAACAAGTCCGTAAACACCATAAATTCTCTCGAAGGCAGGCACCTTTAATCATCACCGCCAGTCAGCAAAAGCGACAACCAAACCGTCGATTAAGAGGCCTCTTTCGGCCGCAATTAAACGGAAGGGAAGGGATACGAGGAACATATGTTCGCTAGGTTACCTCAGCAGTCTCTTCGTTTGTTTTGAGAGTGGTTTGGCAATGCGCTACTTCACTGGGCGAGAGCGGCGCGTTAAGCGGAATAAATTGAGTGACTTTTTTATGTCAAATGAACAACGAGATCAAAACGAATTATCGTTAAGCCCAGTAATTTGTTCATTCAGAAAAAAAAGATGAATCAACCATATAACGATATCAGAGCACTTGAAAACATTATTTTATACAAATGTTTGTTAAATCTAAGTTCAGGAACTACAGAAAAACATAGATTACCCAAAATTTTTGGATATTACTATATAACCATTTTTCACAGTCAATATAATTCTATAATAAGCAGATGTTATCGGAAAATTAGTAAATATAGATCATAAATAAAAATCATAGTACACTAGGCGAGGGTTAAGCATCAAATTTAAGCAAGTCACTCATGCCATTGCAAGACTGAATTGAAGGGATATTGACGGGCGTACGTTTTCCTAATATTTTTTATATAATCAAATCTGCCTGTTCTTCCGTCTTTTATTACGCATAAATTTTCCTGAATGGTAATACTCACATTTTTCTTTTCCGGTAAGATATTTGCCTTGTTATAACAACATATATAACATATTTGTGGCCCATCTTTCGATGGGCCACAAATATGAAGAGTTGCTATTAGGCTTCTCATTCCTACGCATTTTTTTCCTCGCGATTAATGTGAAGCACCTGTGAGTGCGTGCTGCTTACAGCTTATATTTTAGCGATTCGTGCTCGTGGTTTTTTGCAAATCTTGATGTTCAGTTTTTTATTTTAATTTCCTCTCAACAGACTTAAGCAGGTGAGGGAAGAATTGCACAGCAAATAACATTAGGCGCTTTTTTATTGCTTTGAGATTGTTATGCAATCATAAGGTTACAACTTTGGTTGAGATCGACGGCCACATAATATAGTCAAATATATATCTAAAACAACGTATTCGAACAGTTATTTCTTTCGATGCCGCCATCTAATGGTGGCTTTAGATGCAAAGCATGTTGTGCTTGGAATTTCAAACCAACCCGAGAAGAGTTTTTCTGAAGAATTTTCATCTCCAAAAAGTTTTATATAGAGCAGGCTCTCAAAACTTGAAGAGGCATCAGAACTGCATTAAAGTAATAGATGTTACGGAAGGGCCGAATTACAGTAATAGTTCTTTTATGAAAGTGAGAGCTGGAAAAAAACGACTTTTCTCGATGATTGGACGTCTGATATGCAAAAAGACAATTTTAAAGCCGCTTTCTAGAAATTCTTGTCTCGTATTTACAAAAATAAAATATTTATATAGAAAATATCGAATGATTTAGTCAAGACGAAAATTTGCAATCGGACCGCGCTAAGGCGCAGGAAGAGAGCCATACATCCCGCCTGTTTTACATTACTGCGTTAGTGTGATTTAGAAAATAACCAGACAGGCTTAAAAATATATCTTTGAATATGCAATGCTATGATGGGCATTTATCGAATTATGAGAAACCATTTTCAATCGCTTAAATGTTACATTATTCCCAACCCTTAGAAATTGAATGCGTCATAGACACTTTTTGTAAATGTAAATATTCTATGACTATAACTTTTGATGATGATGGGTATTTTTTAAGGTATATTGAGATTTTGATAGTTCACATTTTACGATGAATAATATAATTTTGGAATAAATCGTAATTCCAGTTGCATAAGCGAACAAATTGCCAAAAATGTAAAATTGTTTTTAAACAAAGAATCCAAAAAATCTTCATTTCATACACATGATAAATAAAATATATTAAGTGGGCTAGTACGAACGTCGAAGATACAACGATATTATCTGACAAAATGGAAATGGAGAAATAATTTGTCTTTAGAGAACTAGCCCAGAAGGTATTAATGGAGATCATTGGATCAAGTTAGTAGGCCAGTGTAGGAGAATCGACCAGCATTCGGAAGTTGCAGAATGTTGCAGAAATCCTCTTTACTTAATATAAGAAGAAACATTACGGCCCGTGCGTTTTACGACCTCATATGTGGGAGAGAAACTTATACTATCACTCCCGAGGTCAAGTTAAAAATTCTAAATTGCATCAAAACGTAGCCTACGAAACACAAATTAATTTGAAACTTCCATAACCCGAAATCCTGGTCTGAAGAGATTGTAAAGTAAATAAAAATTAGTATGAAAATAGGTCGGTTGCATATGTGAGTCAAATAAGTTACCTTTTCCCCCAGAGAGGAAATGATTTTCATCTAAAATGTATCAAGATATAAAAGAAAATAAGACTCCACTAGAGTAAAGTGAGGGTTGTAGCTCTTTGAAAATGTAAGACTCGCCTACTGTTGGCAGCAGCGGTATCCTCCCGTGCATTATTTCTTCTTTTAGCGGCATCATCATATTCATTACGAGATTCCGCAGTGTCGAAAGCATTCTCTTCCTTTTTTATATGTTTGAAATTAAAATTATCCGAGAGTCACATTTATAGCAAATAAGATAATGTGTCGCCCCACCTATTGAACACGTGTAGAGTACGCGCTGTCGGAGCATAAAGGAACTCAAGCGTTTAATATACTTTCCAATAACCAAACAAAGATGCCCATTTCGGCTATAAAGCAGCCGTAATCATTAGCGATATACTGAAAGAGAGATGCATATTGACGATGAAAATGATGAAAGCTAACCATTACTTTATAATTTCTGACAACGGGTAAATAAATAAAAGTTAAATGATAATCTGAAAAATATTGCTAAAGCTTTTGCTGAATAAAGGAAGCGTTATCATGGATCTTTCTTAGAACAATTTGGGAAGGCAGCGCAGCCAGAAATGTTGTTTTGGAGAAGAGGAATACTTAATCACACTTGTTTATTGATTAATTGGCAAGAACCTTCGTGTAATAAGAGGATATAATGAATATAGGTACTGGTTATAATTTGGACAACTTAGATGCACCTTACTTCCATCTGGAGATCGCATACTCCATGCTGTTGTTAAGATTATCTACGATCTTGGGAGGAGGAGAGCATATTCCAGGTTGTCACCCCCTTAGCGGGGTCACTGATTAGAGATCACAACAGGGTATTCGAGCCTGCAGGTGGGATTTTTTATGGAATCTGGTGCACTGCACCCCGTCACCCACCTGTCCGGTGAATTTCAGAGTATTATATAGACGTGCATAGGAATGGTAAAATTCTACGCTTCATTTGCTGGAAAATCTTCACCGTCACAATATGCCTATATTTTAAGTCAGGACGCCATTAATGCTCCAAGCGGCCCGATACAATGATTTGACACGGTGACCTTGCATGCAAATGTGGGTCATTCTTCTTTTTGCACCTTCTCAATCTCAGTCAGCCATCAACGTCTTAAGGAAGACGAAGTCTCCTTACTCGAGTGCGCGAGGGAGCTGCAATTACAGACTGTTCTTCGAGAGTTGAAAGAAAATCTTATTTTCTGGCACTTCTGTAGCAAGAATACGTAGAGACCCTGTTCCTCATTTCAAGTCCCTCATTAGTAGATGTTCTAATCTTTCTTACTCTAAAAAAGCTGGATCATTTATTCTCTAAATTAACGTTGTTATGCTAACATATTCTCGTACATTCTTCAAGTTCTCAATCGTGACATAAACTTAGCCCACTTCATCCGATATACACTCCTGTTTACGCCATAATCTACAACTTCATCCGTCCTCACTAATCACATTTATATCCTTTATTTTCCCAATTTTTGTGTTTTTCAAATAAAAGGTAGGCATGCATCGTAGATATTTGTGTATTAGGAGAGTATAAAATACTATTAATGGAATATTAGAAACGCGTAAGGTGTGCCCGTGATAAAGGATCCAGGATAAAACAAAAGCTATACCAAACTTGACCAAAGAATTAAAAAACCCAAATGATAATCAGTACAAGGAAGAAACAAATGTTATCAATCATTTACAAAGGAATATGCAGAGAGAGAATGCTGCTAGATAAAACTATTTAAAAATAGACAAGGAAAAGTTTAAATTAAGGCGTTTATTGGCGGATTACTTATTGCGCGTTTAACACCGCCAAATTTAAAAAAATTATCTTTTAAAAAGAAATTCAACTCGCATTTCTTTATTTCCGAGTTTATTTTTTCAATTTTTAAGGCAGCAATTAGCATTCCTACTATTATTTTTAGTATAAGCTTGTATCCATATCTTCCGCGGGAATAATTTCCCTCCCTTCCTCCATCTCCACTTATGCTTCTCTCCCGCCGTCAAAAATAATTTACCTCTCCCATCTCTTTCTCTCTCTCTCATCTCTCGACATCTCTCCGGTAATTAACCAACTTGTTGGGACGCTCTAATTCGTGATTCTCACGTTATCTCGTTCACAAATCATCATACGTTCCTCCATTTTCCTCGAAAAATTTTTCCCACCTTGTTCCTCCTCCTCCTACCTTTCTCTGTATTTTTTCTCCATTTTCCTCTAATTCTCCACCTCTTTTCCTCCAATTCTACCCCTTTCCTTTTCTTTCTCCTCCCACATCCTTTCGACTACCTGCGAGAATCTTCCGGGACGAGGCTACGTGAGGGTCGTAAACTTGGAAAAAGAGCGAACGAATAACTAAAATTCACTTTACATGTGCGTGCGCGTGTACGAAACAAGGTGCTTTTTTCCCGGACTACTAATATTCCGGACGTTGTTCCCGGAGAAACATAACATCCACCGGGCCCTTCTCTTTACCCTTTTTTCGCCTCGTTCTTGCAGAATGGAGGCTCATAAAAAGGCAGTACAACCTACTTAATTAGAATCGAATGGAAAAAAAACCTTTCCGCCTTTTTTATTCATGCAAATGAAAGGCGTCATGATTATCTTAGCGCCCAGGCATGTACACGCGTGTAGTTACATTTTTCGTAATTTTCCTCAAAGGAGGATTTACGATCAATATATTTCAAGTACCTTTGTTTTTTTAATAAGGTCATGTTATAGGCGCGGACTTTTCCAGGTGTATGAATATACGCGTTTCGAACAAATAAAAGAATTTAATTTAATAGAGAACTACTCGTTTAAAGCTTGACACTACATATGTGGCGGCTCTGTATTTAAATAAAACCATACTGGAAAAATGTATAAAAATTTTCTTAAAAAGTGATATATCGTATTATTCAGAAAATGCAAAATAATCGTAATTGTGTAAATGGTGAATTTTAGTCCATGCACGGCAGTTATTTCCAGTCGAATTTAATTAATAATCTCTGAGAGCCAAATTCTAAATTACTGTCTGTTCGTTTTGGAATGTCTCAAAGTCTTATAATAGTTTGAATAACAATTAATAAATCCAAACAAAATTAGTACGCAGATTTACAACAACGCCTGGCTATCGATTATATTCGTGTTGTAACATCAAAAAATATTTTATCAAAGTTTATTTTTTCCTCAGGTTACTTTGCTAATTCAGAATATAAATTTTAGCGGTTATTACTATTATACAGTCATTATTAAGGATATTTTATCAAGAAAAAGATGATTTTACGATATGTAAATTATTTTTTTAAATATTGGAATTACAACTTATCTACAAAAAAATATTGCAACAAATCTCATGAAAGACAAAATTATAATTTATATGCTTAAATTAAATTGCAAAATACATTTTTAAAGTAATTTTAGTAGAGAAGAAAAGTTAATTTTTCAATTACACTGAAAACAGTAATATGGATATTTACATTAAAATGGAATGCGAGGAGTAAAACTAAACAAGAAGACAGTTTCTTTGAATTCTAGACCTGAACCGAGTGCCCCAATAAAGCCTAACTTCATATAAGAAAAGCTAACCCCTTTGGAAGTAAAAGAAAAATAACTAGGATCATAAAAGCATTTGTGCGTCTTGGGCAACTTGACTTCGGCCAGTAGGACGAGTTGGTGCGTCAGAACAGTGAACGTGACAAGGATTTTATATCGGTATATTGCCAAATTCTTCTCCACTTTAGTTCAATAAACATCAACTTTGTAGCTGAAGGTTTTAGGTTTATAAGTAATAACAAGGTGGTTTTTGAACGTCGTATTGTTTAGATCATTGCGATTTTGCACCCGTTAATTCATCTCTAAATATAAAATCGACAATGTTATGACATAAGTACTCTTGAAAATTTGACGCCTAAAGATAAACAGGATGACAAAGAATGAATCATTCATCATAAGTATTATATAACATATTTTATTCTTGCCGTTTGTTAATATAAGGAAAATACTATATAACTATAACCGTGAGCTTTACTGCGACACTCTCCCATCAACATCCATTGGTACCAAAGCTGAAATTCAAACGCGACCAAAGAAAACAATAATTACGTGGGAGCAACTTTTTTGATTAACTATTTACAGCCTATTTTGGAGGCTCCGATAGATTTAAATAACCCATGCGACTACCCGTCCTCTTATTCTATCACTTGATGCCCCGAGAAAAATACCCCGATACCTAAAACCGTCGAAAGAATGTCATCTTTTTGTGTTTTCCCACGAGTGGTGAACAGAGGACTTTTTAGCGAAAAACGACAATAAAAAAACATGTTTCGAAAAAGGAAGAAGATACTCGCGTTGGATAAGGGAGGTTAGGGAATATAAAAGTAAAGTGGACCGCGTAATTATTATTCCGAAAATCTTATAGCCTCATCCTCGGAGCCTCTCTCAGCCTCCTTGTGCGGTCCTCAAGAAGAAGAAAAATAAATGAAATCCGGAGACAAGTTTTATTTCCTCTTCTGTTTTCTCCCTTTCTTTCCAGACTTCTTTGTTCGCTCCTTCCTCGCTTCGCAACACCCGGATTCCCTCCTTTTTCTTTTAACTTCCTTTTCTCTTTGCAGGGAATGCTAGTTCCCTTTTCAAAAGCATACCTGCCTACCTATTCCTTCGAACCTCCCTTCCTCCCCAACTCCCACCGCTTAGAAAATGCTTCTCTTACCGTCAGCTTACTCGTTTTGGAGAGGAAAGTAGGATTCTGAAAAAGACATTTTATGACGATCTAAATATGGCTCTATGCAAGGCAATCCTTTCAGGAATGAAATATCTTCCGTCCTCTTACTTTTTAAAGGGCATTTTACATGAAAACTAGCTAAAAATCTTTATTTTTTTTCAACTGACATACCCATAAAAACTACGCACTAAGTTATGCACGTGAAAAGTCGAGAATTAAATATGTCGCTTGCGCATACATGTCGTTATAAAAAAGAATCATTTGACTTTAAATAGTGCAAATTGTAAGGCAAAAGAGTAGTAAAATTCTCAAGATGCATGATTTATCCAACTATTAAAGTATTCCGGGTAAAAAACGCATTTAAAAAGCCAACGCTTGCTAGAATTAATTTGGTTTTGACAATAGAGTTTCGTCCATGCTTATTTTAGTGTATTCATTCCTCTGCCAAAATTAATACGCTCTATAGATGTACATATTCCACTTTGTGCTCTACTGCCTATCGCTTCGTAATTTGATTAAGGGAGGAAAATGGCAATTCAAGAGATTTATTTAACTTAAAATTATTTATCTTAAATGTTCTCACTGGTCCTACATTATTACAGTAAAGGACGAAATAACATCGCAGATACAGGTAGAGGTAAAGCGGAAAATTTACGTTCGAACTTGGCAATATTCTGGTGATCAAGTTGCTTATATGAATGATGTTTAGTTAATGTAGTTTTAAAATGAGAATATTTATCTTGAAACTAATATATATATATATATATATATATATATATATATATATATATATATATATATATATATATATATATATGTATGTATATGTATGTGTGTGTGTATAGAGAGAGAGAGAGAATAATTTAGTACTGATATTCACCCTATTAATCTTTTGTCACCTGCAGAACCCTCATACCGGTTTATACCAGTTTTCCATCCGAGAGGGGAAAGGGATTAGAAAGGAGGAAGATCCTTAGCTTACTCTCTGTCCTACAGAGCCCCCCTTCCATTACTCTTAAAAGGTCTTAGCCTTAAACCTTTTTCTAAGGTTACATTAATCACAATCCTTTTAGTGTTTGCATTGGAGATGGTCCACCCGCATGACCTTCCTTAAAGTATTTTATGCGGGCCCCAAGGAAGAGGTAGCAAAACCCAGCAAAACCTCATTGTATCTCCTCTTTAAATTTTATCGTTCCACGTAAGAATAATGCCAATAGGGATTTTTGGGCCAACAAAAACATTCCTGACCATGCAATACTTCGTTCACACTATAAGTAGAATTGTAACAGTTCATCACGTAGTTGTATTATCACTAAATACATGTCATTGCTGTAATCCGAAAATGTGTAATACAGGCATGTAGAACTCGATAATACATCAGGGTCGCAGTGCACAAATGGATGCTACGGAAGAACCGCATAAGAATTAATAGTGTTTAATGAAAGCCAGAGTTTTTCTGGATGATTGGACGTTTTATGGCATTAAAAACAATTTTTTAAATTTCGTGTGTCGTGTTATTCTCGACTGTGGCGGCGCATTTAAGGAGTCGTTATAAACGAGCGGGAGAATCGAGAATTATTTATGACTGCCTGTAATGCTATTTTTTCCAACTTTCAGAGTAGGTCGAAGATTGAAATTTCGTTGGATACTTTGATTCTTATAGTAAAAGCCATATGAAAAAAAATCCCATAAATACCGGGTTCGACTCCAGAAGATAAGTTCTATTTTCCAGCAAGCCAGTTTGTGCTCATGCCCAACTATATGTTGCACTATCGGGAACCAAAAATGGAAATAATTTTAATTTATATTAAAAATGAACGATTAGAAGGAAATTTGAAAAATGACAGCGATGTTTTCACCGTGAATGTTTTGTATAAATAAATCTTAAATTCCTAATTTTTTCAGTAAGTTTAAGAGATATGAATAAATTATTTCTATGAATAACGAGTAAGAGTTTAAGTTAAATAATAAATAATATATTCCTTCCGGTCATATCGACTGGGTTTTATGCGCGTACTTACATAAAAAGAAACAAATTTTATAGTTTTCTGCTTCTTGGCAGGTCCCGACTAGAATTTTGGGTTCCCGGCGATATTTTTTTCCCGGAAAACGGGAATTCGATTTTCAAATATTCTGGGAATCCCGGGAACCCGAGAATATGAATGATTTCGCATTTTTAATATTTAATTCACAGTTTTTCATTTTAACATGCTATTTATTATTGATAAAACGTAATATATAATTCCTTATTAAATCCCAATGACGTGATAGATTATTTGTGACAAATTTTCAGCAGATTCAATATTCAGACGCACTTTGACTTGCGCAACCGATCTTTCTTCGATGTTGACGATGCGGAGATAACAAGAGACTAACTACTAATGTAACCTATGTTACAATTACCTCAAAGTTAAAATTGAAGGTAGAAATAAAAGTATGAAAAATGTTTAAAAACAATCTAAAATCTTGTCCTTTTGTGGCTCCTTCTGCCACGCCATAAAAATGCAAATATTTCGATTAAGGATCGAAATATTTTTTAAATTTGGCAGGAATGATCGATTTACATATTTTAAGGTGATGACGAAAAAACTCGAAAAAGGTACTGGGTTCGACTCCAACGAAGACATTTCCTGTTTTCATGAAATAACACGTAAACAACGACTTTTCGACGTGCAGACTTTTATTCTTTTAAGATCTTTTAAAGAAAAATTATAAAAATTCTTATTCTGTTCATCTTTTTCCGCCTACAGTTCGAAATTCCTCATGTTAAACGTTTAACTCATATATTTTGGGGAACTCTTGCCATTTTTACGGGATTTTGCCTTTCCAAGCAATTGAAGCCATAAATTCCAAAACAGCACAAGTCCACATTTTCACACTATATGAATTATTAATACTATCATGTTCTAATCATAGGGCCCGAAGTTATGATATCTACATCTATATTTACATGATACCGTGCAAGTCACCTTTTTGGTGGATGGCAGGGGGTGAAGTGCACCAAGGGTCCATAGTTTTCCTACGTTATCTTTTCCTATTATGTTCTCATATCGTCCTAGGGAAAAACGATCCTCTATATCGCTCCGTTCTACAGTCGATCTTGCGAATCTCATCCTCACTGTTCTGCCTTCCGAGTTACGTCGGACTTATGATAAGTCCTACTACCTCATTCTCTACTCCCTCCGACATAAATTTTTCGAGTAGTTTAAATGTAGCCTGCAGCCTACGTTCCTCTAACGATGTCCATTTCAGATTTTCTATTAATGATGTTACGCTTTGTTTACTATCGTAATTCCTCTTTACAAATCTAGCTGCCCTGCACTGAACCTTTTCTATCTCGTTAGTGAGTCCCTTTTCGTATGGATCCCACACAGCTGAAGCATGTTCGACCTGCGGTCGAACCAAGGATGAATAACGTAATCCTTTCACTTTTTCGGAGCTATTGCAAACTATTCTCCCAGCTTTTTGTTAGCGGCACCTATCAATCGGCGAATGTGGGTGTCCCACGAGAGATCACGATGGACCGTGACTCCAAGATATTTAATCGAGTCTGAGGCGTCTCCCTAGTTTATATATAATTCACTTGGTCAGAGTAGCTAATTTGGTCGATTAGGGGATGAGGGAAGGGAGTAGGAGTAGGGGGAGACAATTCACTTCAGCGCATAGTTTCAGATTCATGCTACATGCAACCATTACTTTTGGACCTTTTTTCACTAACGACATTCACGGGCGCGAAAAGAAGCCATTTTGACATTGTATTAGCGTTCCATTAAAATTGAATTAATAGCAAGAAATGCAACCTGATCCTGATTCTTATACTCTTAATAACTCAGTTACTAAATAGCATCCACTAAAAAAATATTTTGTATTCATCAGAAATTCTATGGATACAACATGCATAAAATAAATAAAATAAAAACTAATTTTTATAGTTTAGCATTTGGATATGAAATTCGGAGTAATATCTAAAAAAACCAGCTATAAAGGCAATTCTGAAAAAGCTTGCCTCGGCACAAAATTCAAACGAACATTTCCCGGGAATCATTCAAAATTTTCCCGGGAATCGAGAATAAGAAATATCGAGTAAATTCCCGGGAACGGGAATTCCCGGTTCCAAAACCCTAGTCCCCACTAACTCATTCCAAACCCCTTCATTGCCTCTTTCATGTCTGCCCCTTTAAAACTACATTAATGTCCTTTATCTTCTTTTCTCTTCCATCCTTTCCTAGCTTCTTCCCTAATGTGACTTCCTTTAACATTACACTGCCTGAAACAGCAACTTTTTTATGTCTTTACGCTAAGATTCTCTTCTCTCATGATTAATAGTTGACATAATTCCATCAGCATTCAAAAATAATTTTTAATTTAATATATACAATACGTTTGCTGGCACCGAAAAAGTTATCGTCCCTTATTTTCTCGCATAAACAGATGACAGAAGACCCATTCTCAGACTGAGGATTCCAGACATTAATCTTGTCCGCAGCGCTCAAGAGGTAGCATTCATGGCAAAAAGGAAACGTTCAGTAAATTAAAGGGAAATCGCTTAACCTATAAAAGGAAAAAAGACGGAGTTTCATAAACATAAACTACAATTTCGGGAAAATTATTTTTAAAATCGACGAATTAATTATTTCTCTTTTTTTTTGTTTTTTGTTCAATCTATGGCAGGGGTGCCCATAACATCGACCGCGATCGACTGATCGATCGCCGAAATTTTTTTGGTCGACCTCAAGCGATGTGATAAATAATTCCTATACAATCTAAAAATAAAAAAGTATATGAAACTTCTGACGAGAAGTATTTTAAAAAATATACGTAAAAATTAAAAATTAGACCCTTCCATTGCAAATAATAATAATATAAATTCCTAGCCTCCAGGGCCGGCTTGCGACAAGCGCCAAACAAATTAACGGCGCAATATACATTGCACAAACTTTATCATATACGTATTTGTGACATCAGGTTCTACGATTGATATGATTTTAATCAAATTCTCAGCGGCCATTTTTGAGTAAATCAAATATTTCAAAAAATCGCTAACAATCAACTACCCTTAATTTTTGTGCAGTATCATTTTTATGAAAAAAAAGGTCTGCAAAAAATTTACTAAGTGTATGAGAAAGAAAAAAACGGGTCAAATGTGGTTTCGCCGGAGTTGTCCCTGTGCTCTTAGGGTCGTGCCGCCATGGGGTGCGCATCCAATCCCACAAATGATCAAAGCGCTGGAAGTTCAAAAAATTAATATTTTGCCCAAATTACTATGGTGAGCAATTAAAAATGTCAATTTGATTTTTATGCGTTCTTTGCACAAAGTGAACGCATATAGGGGATGTCGTTTCCGTCGGTCCGTCTGTCCGTGCGTCGGCATGTTAACACTCGGAAATCGCTGGACGTATTATGTTGAAATTTGGTATTGGAGAATTTGGTTAAAATTGGTCGACTAATTCCAATTTTGGTTAAAATCGGACAACTACGACCACTTTACATCTACATCTACATCTACAAGTTACCCTGCAATTCACCAAGTTGGTGGGTGGCAGGGGGTGCAATGCACCAAATCCTACCTAAAGATTGTCTAACGCAATTCGAAATTTCCTATTGTGATCTCTTATTGTCCTCGGAAAGAACGAGCCTAGATAACGCTCCGTCCTACAATCGATCTCACGTATTTTATCGTCTCGATCATTTCTACCTATATACGTCGGTGCCACAATTATTCCCACTACCTCCTCTTTTAGACATTCTGACCTATATTTCTCTAGAAGTTTCAACCTTGAGTGCAATCTACGGTCCTCCAGTGATACCCAGTTCAAATCGCTCAATAAAGAGGTGACGCTTTCCTTATGTTCGTACTTTTGTTTTACAAATCTGGCTGCTCTGCGCTGTACTCTTTCTAGTTGAATTATGTGTCCCTTCTCGTACGGATCCCATATGCTCGCTGCGTATTCCACTTGTGGTCTTACCAGTGATAAGTAGCATGTTTCGCGTACTTTCTCTGTAGTGTTCCGTACTATTCTACCTATGAATGCCAGTTTCTTGTTGGCCGCGCCTATAACTCGACGAATGTGCATGTCCCACGAAAGATCTCGACAAATGGTTACTCCTAAATATTTTACATACTCAGCTTGTCGAATACTCATTTCATCTATTTTATATTCGAAACCTAAATCTTTGTTCTTACTTTTCCAGAACGTGACTGCGGCACATTTAGTATAATTAATTTCGATTTGCCATTCTTTGCACCACGCTGAAATGGCTCTTAAGTCTTCACACAGAGACTGATGGTCCTCCTGATTTTTTATTTCTTTATATAGAACGGTGTCATCGGCGAAAAGCCTAATTTTACTACGAACAACCGAGCACATATCATTTACATAGATTAAGAAGAGCAGAGGGCCCAATACACTTCCCTGAGGAACACCCGAAGCAACTTTAACGGGGGACGAGTATTTCCCATCGATGACAACTATCTGTTCCCTATTCGAGAGGAAGTCTCTCACCCAACCGACAACTTTCGAATTGATACCACATTGTCCTAACTTCGCAATTAATTTCCTATGAGATACTTTATCGAACGCCTTCCTGAAATCAATGAATATGGCATTGACCTGAGTATTTTTCTCTCCGCATCGCAACAAATCGTCCACGAACAGGCCGAGCTGCGTTTCGCATGATCTACCTCTCCGGAATCCGTGTTGGCATCCGCTAAGCAATGAATGACTATCTAAATAGCGCATTACAGAGCTAAAGACTATGTGCTCAAGTATCTTGCACGATAATGAAGTTAAGGATATCGGCCTATAATTTTCGGGGTTCTCTCTGTCGCCACTCTTATGGATGGGCGTAACATGTGCCACCTTCCAATCTTTAGGAACTACTCCTTCTCTAATGGATTTCTCGAATATAATTTTCAAATACGGCGCGATTTCAGCAGCTAATTCTTTCATTACACGCGCAGGAATTTCCTCCGGTCCAGGAAGACCTACATGCAGTTTACAATGTTCCTTTGTTTCAACTCTGGAACCTCGGGACGTATTTTGATGAAATTTGGTATTGTGGAGTTTTGCTAACATTAATTGACCGATTCAATTTTGGTTAAAATCTGACAACAATTACTACCATTTTACATGATGACCTACATGTAGTTTACAATTTTCCTTTGTTTCAACTCGGGAACCGCTTGACATACTGTGATAAAATTTTGTATTGGGGAGTTTTGTTAAATTAATTGACCGAATCAAATTTTGGTTAAAATCGGACAATAATTATGACTATTTTACATGAAGACCTACATGGATTTTACAACGTGCCTCGTTTGCTTCTCGTTAAATTCTCATCTGAACGAAAAATATTGAGATTGTGAAATCTCAAAGAACGCATTTGGAAACTCTGTGTACTCCAAAATGGACTACAACTTTCCAATCTTGTTTGTTTAATTAACGTTTATTAAAAGTTATTCCTGTGAATATCATTTCGTTTTTAAATTTATTGAAATAATAGATCTCGGCTGGGGAACCGTAAGAAAAGTAGATCTTCACTAGGTAACCATAAGAAAAGTAGATCTTATACCCAAAAATAGTGGCCACACCTAGGGAATGCATTACCGGGCGCAGAAATCAATACCGGTATTTCGGTATTGATTTCTGTCAATACCGGTATACCGGTATTAAAAAAACAATGAAAATCAGGAATAGTCAGGTAAAAGAAACACAAGACTTAGTCAAAGCATACTTCAATTATTATGTATTGTAGTTGCGTGGAATATAAGGTGGAAAACATGTTATTGGTTCAAAAACGAACATTAAAGTTTAAGTTTCACCTTAAATCAAAGAAAAAACTATTTAATTGTTATTTTTTTAAATTTAATTAAAGTGAGAACGCAATAAATACAAACCATCTCTGCATTCATCACTAAGACGTGAACGAATTTTTGTGCAAATTTGCCCAAATGAGGAAAGGGCTCTTTCAGATACAACGCTCGTTGGTGGAATGATGAGAAAGTATTCGTACACTAATTTTAAATTGACCCTTCGAACACCCTCTCCCTCACAGATGGCTACTTCCTTTTTAATAAGTTTGCTTTTATCTCTGGAACTGCTATTTTCAATGACTTCTTAGATCTAATTTTCATGTTATCATTTATAGCCGTTTGTAACCTTTCTTGCATCGTTTAGGGTTTAGGGAACTTTTACAGAAGACGCAGTTGCTTCATTACCATTACTTATATATATATATATATATATATATATATATATATATATATATATATATATATATATATATATATATATATATATACTTACTTGAAAGAAGAAATGAGAAGAAATAGAGTTGACATTATAGGGCTAAGCGAAACTAGATGGGAGGGAGAAGGACAGTTCGACTCGGAAGAATTCACGGTAGTTTATTCTGGAGGAAATAGTGGGGAAAGGGGAGTAGCTCTGGTACTTAGGAATGATATGATGAAAAGCGTGACAAAGATAATAGCAACGAACGATAGGCTGATGGCAATAAAGCTAAAAGCAGTCCCAGTGGACATGCTGATAATCCAGGTATATATGCCAACGTCAGCTCATGACGATGAAGAAATAGATGAGATCTATGAGCAAATTAATGAAATTTACGAAGAAGACGGAAGAGGAAAGGTAAACTGCATAATAATGGGAGATTGGAACAGCATAGTCGGAGAAGGACAGGAAGAAAATGTTGTCGGACAATACGGACTTGGAAAGAGAAATCGAGGAGGGGAGAAACTCGTAGAATTCTGCATCAATAATGACCTTGTAGTGACTAATACATGGTTCAAAAACCATAAACGAAGGTTATACACATGGAAAAGCCCAGGAGATAGAATGAGATGCCAAATAGATTACATCCTTGTAAAACAAAGATTCAGGAACAGCATAAAGAATGCCAAGGCATTGCAAGGAGCGGACATTGATTCAGATCACAGCCTTCTAATAGTTGACGTGAGTACAAAGCTCAAACAAATAAGAAAAACGAGAAGAGAAAGACAGACCTGGGACCTAGAAAAACTGAAAGAAAGGCAGGATGTAGTCAGCATGAAGTTGGAAGATAACCTAAGGAAGTTGGAAAACAAACCGAAGACCGTTGATATAGAATGGGATGAAATTAAAACCAGTATCAAGGATACCTTGGATAAAGAGATTGGAAAACAAGAGAAGAAAATCAGAAAACCATGGATCACGAAGGAAATGCTGGAGAAAATGGATGAGAGACGAAAATGGAAAAACGTTAACAGTGAAGAAGGTAGAGCCAACTATAGGCGTATAAACAATGAGTTGAGAAGGGTAACAGATAAAGCTAGAGAAAATTGGATAAAAGGAAAATGTGATGAAATAGAACAAATGGAGAAGTTAGGACGGTACGATATGATGTACGCTAGGGCACTGGAGTTAGAAGATAAGAAGTCTAATGGAATTTGTGGTAAAGGAATTATGAATACGGATGGGAAGATAGTCTCAGAAACAAAGGATGTAGCACAGGTATGGGAAGAATACATTAAGGAATTATACGGCAAACAGGCAGGAGAGGGGAAAATAGAACTGGAAAATGAGAAAAACATTGAAGAAGACAACTTAGGACCAAGTATTATGGAGAGCGAAGTAGAAAAGGCGATAGTGGAACTAAAGAAGGGGAAAGCCACGGGCAGCGATGGAATACCGGCTGAGATACTTAAAGTCATAGGATCAGAAGGACTAAAAGCGATCACGAAATTAATTAATAAGATTTACGACACGGGAGAATGGCCTCAGGATTTCCTAGAAGTAACAATGATCCCTCTAAAGAAGAAGCCAAAGGCAATGCAGTGTAAAGATTACAGAACTATAAGCCTTCTGTCACACACATCGAAGATCATCACGAGGATTCTTAATAAAAGGCTGGAGAAAAAGGCAGAAGAAATAATAGGGGAAGATCAATTCGGTTTCAGAAAAGGACGAGGAACTAGAGATGCTATAGGAGTAGTTAGAATCATATCAGAAAGGGCAATAGAATACAGTCAAGATATCTGCGCATGTTTCGTAGACTGGCAGAAGGCCTTTGATAGAGTAAATTGGGTAAAGTTGATGAAGATATTAAAGGATATAGGTGTAGACTGGAAAGACAGGAGATTGATTAGGAATCTATATGAGAATCAAGTTGTAAAGGTTAGGTTTGAGAATGTGGACACCTGCGGAATAAATATCGGTAGAGGAGTAAGACAAGGCTGCTGCCTATCGCCAACCCTATTCAATATATATGGAGAAAGTCTAATGCAAGAAGCTTTAGAAGGCACAGGGGATTTCAAAATTGGAGGAAGGATTATAAGAACAGTAAAATACGCAGATGATCAAGTACTTCTAGCAAGAAAGGAAGAGGAACTACAAAAAATGATAAATAGACTAGTGATAACAGGTAGAAAATACGGTATGGAAATAAATATAGAAAAATCCAAGGTCATTCGAATATCGGGTAAAGAAGAGAATCTGAACATAACTATTGGGGGAAAGCCATTAGAACAAGTTTCAGAATATAAATACCTTGGAAGTATCATAACACGAGAGGCAAAATGTACGGATGAGATCAAAACTAGAATAGGAAAAGCAAAAGCGGCTTTCAGGAGAAAGAAACAACTACTTACAGGGAATATAAGGGAAGATATCCGCAAGAAGTTGATAAAATGCTACGTATGGAGTATAGCATTGTATGGGGCAGAAACATGGACGCTAAGGAAAAATGACATCAAATACTTGGAAAGCTTTGAAATGTGGACCTGGAGGAGAATGATGAAGATAAAATGGACAGATAGGATGAAAAACGATGAAGTGCTACGAAGAATAGGAGAGAAGCGAATGATTATACAGACTATCAGAAAGAGGAAGGCTAACTGGGTTGGACATTACATGAGGAGAGAGAGTATGATTAAAGATGTGTTAGAAGGAAAACTAGATGGGAAAAGGGAAAGAGGTAGGAAAAGGTATCAGCTGATAGACGATTTGAAAGGGAAAGAGAGTTATCAAGATATGAAGAGGACAGCGGAAAATAGGAGTATATGGAGAACCAGGTTTAACCATGAATAATCACGGACCTGTCTACAGACAGACTACCTATGATGATGATATATACTTTATATACTTTACGTTACTCTTTCGCTGAAGAAGGGCTTAGGCCCGATAAGCTTGCGTGTGTTTTTGTGTTCGTGTGTTTTACGTGTCTCTTCGACGCCCCCAGCAGCCTGCCAGCTTGGTCCTCAACTTGGTGAGTGTCCGCTGGGCTTCCCTCAACACCTTGTTGCCACCCTCATCACTACCTTTTCTTTTCCTTTAGTTAATATATATATATATATATATATATATATATATATATATATATATATATATATATATATATATATATATTTTGCACTAAAATTTTTGCTGTGTGGGGTAAATGAAAAATATGTATCTTCTTCATCAGTAATCTGATTTGTATTGTGAAGATATTGAAGAACACCAGATAAATTAGTACGCCTTTCTTCAATTCGAGTCTCTAACGCCAGTTATCATTACGAAACACGGGACATTGTGCTAACTTATGGGACAATTTCGCACAAATCGAAACGTCTGGCAACCTTGGCCGTCCCGAGTGATGAGATGGATAGGCCAGTTTGTATGAAATTATAACAACATATATAAATTATATTTTAATATCATTACGAAAAGAGCTTCATGTTTACCCTAGCTTTTGAAATACGTATCGGACAATTTTAATTCCGACGAAGCACTTGCACAGACTCACAAAAAAATTAACTAATCTCAAGAACAGAATTAAAACGTGTAGCAGGTATGTAAACATAGACAAATGTTATCGTTATGCGAACTTTTAAATTGGGTCGTCATGGTTGAACACTATTTTTTATTTTCACATTGTTACTGTGTTCATATGCGCCTTCGGTTATATTTTATAGCGATGGTGAATTGTATATACTGGTAATTCGTTACAAAATTTTATATATTTTATACCGGTATTAAATAGAATGGTATCACGGTATTTCGGTATTGAAAAACTGGCCGGTATTCCGGGATAAAGGTAGTCGGTATACCGGTATTGAATTCCCTAGTCACACCTGATCTATAAGCATGTTATGCTAAACTATTTTCATGAAACCAATCAAGAAATATTTTAACTAGTATTTTCCAAAAATACCTCAATATCGTGGATTTAAGTATCACAATACATTTTTGTCCGAGCGTAGGCTTTTGTAAGATTTTCCTTTTAGTTAACAACAATATAGGCTACAATATATTTTTTGTGTGTAAAAAACATATAACTTCTTCTTCTTCTTCTTCTTTTCAACTCACTTGTATTGATTAAAAAAGAACTTCTATTTTACGGAAACCTTTGCGCCATTATCAAAATGTCTTATTTTTTGCGAATGTTTTAATTTTGTGTATACTGGTTAATAACCAGTATAATTGGACGCCATCTGTCGGAAAATTCCTGAAACAACATACCTGACGACGACTTATTAGAGAAAATAAAAATATTAGGTTAAAATTCAATTTTCGAATATATCTTAAACAAATAAATGATCCTTTTAAGACAATTTTCCGCCCTTGAGAAGAGGAAGAATTTTTTGTTACTGACTGTTAATTCGTCATTTGAAAATCTAACGCTACTGGTTCGTTGAATCAATTTCTTCTTTCCTATTCGTGTGACATTGTTTTGTTGATTGAATGAATTTATTTTCTCCATTGTCCTTGTTTCATCTTTCTTTGTTCTTTTTTTAACCGATTTCATCTGCTATTGGGTCGATAATTGCAAATATATGTATTGTACTATTCATACATGGCCATAAGAAGCAGCGCAGATATACTGTCTTAGAAACTCATCAATATTTGCTTCCAGTACAGTACATGGAAGATATTTAATGGGATCATATTTTACTTAAGCATACTAAAAGTATGGATAAAGTCATGTGCTGACCCCATCAGATTTTTTATACATATACATTTCTGCTACCGCGAAATATGTTCGTAGTTGCAAAAAGCCTTACACGTGAGGTAATTAATTCATAGTCTCCAATTTTAAGCTCATTTCCCTCTCTCTCTCTCTGAAGAGCAGCTAAAAGCCGTAGCTTTCAGGGAACGTGTTAAGCGCGGGACAGAGAGGATGAGAGAGAAATAAAAAGGGAGGGAGGGTGAGAGGTGACTGTCTCGTCTGCCTGGTCTTGGACACTCGCAAGAATTCACCCTTTCTTGCCGGACAAGGCATTCGCTAAGCTATTGTCTGCGAGCCCTGATAGTTCCTTTACATGTCTCCTCGAGGTCGGTATTCTTCCTAAATTGCTTCCCTCTTCCATTATCTAAAGCCTAGCTATAAAACGTATTTGTTTGTAATCGTGATTTTTTATATACAATTTTATATGTTCACTCCTCCGTTTTTTTGGAAAGGGAAATAACAGTTAGGAGAGCAATAAAATGAGGTAACTCCCGATGAACAATTTTATTCGCTTTTTTGTCGCTTTTTCCACGGACTTCATAGGTTTCCTACGGTAATTGTGACAATTCCATTAATTTATTCTAAAAAATCCGAGACAAGTCATTTATTAGACCGTATTGTCCCGTGTGAATCGAAAAATAATAGTTTTAAATGTATTTCAATTTTTTTGCAATTATGCCTTGACAGAGCTTGGATTATAAAAATATTTCCAATCATTCTGTGCAAATTTCATGCCTACTTGGTAACACGAATTGCCAGTTTCGCTATTAGCGTGTATCTCTATGAAATATCGCCATCAGTGACATCCTCAGAATAATCTTCTAAATAATGCATAAAACAATTTGCTTAACCTCCTAATTAATGAAAATATCTGCGATCAAAGATCAGAAATTATCGGGACACGAACGAATTTTCTAGCTATATTCTGCCAAGCATGAATTTTCTTAAATTTCGCGATATATCTTGGGAGGTCTTCCACCCACTGGGCAGACCTGTCAGATCTCTATTTCCTAGCGCACTAGCGCAATCTCTAGGCAAGATCGACAAAAATAATACAATTAAAAATTTCTCGAGCATCGTCTAAAATTTACTGTACAAAAGAAAGGAAACATTTTGTTTTCGAGCTGTATGAAATTTAGGCTGCTTTCAAGATCTTTTCCGATGTCAAAAAGAAGCTTTCAATGGATGTTGTCAGAAACTCGTATCAAAGGAACCGTTTGGCCGTGATGGGTAAATGATAAGTTGTTTAACTTTTTGTTCTTTAGGTGCTCCTACAGTCCAAGATAAGAGGCATCCTCATCATTATGATCCACGTCGTTAAAATGAGTATTCTTCCCTGATTAATAGATAAACTTGAGTTTTAATTAGGGTACTTGACGGAAAAAATGCGAGATTTTTGGTTCCCAGGGAGAGTAATCAAGATACTTGGATTGAGTCTGACATTGTATGTCACAAATAATTAAAAGTAAAGTACATATACCCACCTTTTCGAATATTAAATCTCATAACTTTACCACGTTATTATACCTGAAAGATATAGATTCATAGTTGCCACGAGAAAATGTTATAGTAGAGTATTATTTGCACATTTTGTCGGGCAAACTTTTCACGGGACATAAATCCACACTAAGAAAGAGAGGTGAGTATGACACGCCAAAGAACACGCTGATAATAATGTCACATTTTTGTATCTTTTCGTTGAAGCAGCTTTTCATCGCATTGGAATATTGTTATAGCATTTAAATAAAGAGGTGATATCATTAAAATTTTCTGCCTGTTCAAATGTTGAATGCAGATCTTCCGCTCACATTTTTTCTGCTAAATCTGAAATTTAAACTCCTTAGAGTATATTTTTGATCTACTGATGTTATATTAATTTTCTTAGAATTTCAAAGATGGGAAAATTTAATTTTTGTAATTTTCGATTCAATTAACTGTTGCCGAAAACAACATCTACGTCGGTATAACTTTCTCATAATTTACCTTCAAAACCAATAAAAACTTTTGGGCCATATACGGTTTGTTAATTTGAAGATTATATTACATAATTTTCATTTTTGCGCATAAGTGAAATTTAATGATATATGTATAAATGTTAGTGTTAATCAGGTAGACAATAAACTTCATGAATTTACGTATAAATAGTTATAACGCAGATTTTAAATCGAATAATATAGAATGCGTTGTAATTGTAGATCGAAGAATATCATCGCGTTATTATTGTAGTTCAAAACTATATCAAATTAATCTAGATGTTTAATAAATCTATACGAGAGAATCTCCAATAAAGTCATTGGGTATTAGTGTTTATACAATAGGAATATATATTGGAAAGGTAAAATAAATAAGCTTCTTGAAAGCTAGAATGTAGCAACAACGAAAATATTGAATACATCCATTGTGTAGGTATGAAATTTTGGTATCAATCAAAAACAACTTATGCGCTTTGCAAACTAAGAGAAAATTAAATTCTAAGGGAGATAAAATAGGGTTATCCTACTCCAAGTTCAGCAAAGAATGAAATAACTCAAAATAAAATATACAATTAACGAAATAACTATAACGGCATATACCATTAAAATCTAATCCATCGTAGATATTACGAATACAAGCTCCAAGTCGCGTATTTAGTTTACGGGTCAAAAACTCAGCAATTACGTACGTCGCAAGTAATATGAAATTGATGAGAAATTATTTTCGAATTCCAAACCAAATGTCGCTACATCTCCTGTATGACAATGTTTTGAATTTGCACGACCTTGAATTACAGCAGCGTACGGGGTCAGCGACAGCTTGTTATTCGCAAAAAATCACCGAAGACTAAACGGTTTAATCCGTTCCAGTTTGTGAGCATTAACAACATAGTTAAAGTAATCATGGTTGCGGATACCCAAGAGCGTTTGCGGAAAAATGAGGCTTTGGGTGTGTGTTTATCTGAGGGCAGGGGATATCGGAAAAAGGGATTAATTAACCTAGCGGCATGAATACTTGACTTATCGATTGTAATTGAGTGGGTAGGAGGAAGGGGTGTTTTGGAATAAGTTTCCCGGCATCAGTAATTGCCGTCAACAGGCCTTCGACGACCTCGACAATGCCACACGCATAGCGAAGGTTGATGATGCTTTCAGATTATGGAGAAGGGCTCTACAACCCTTTCATTGATCTCTCAACAAGCTTAATGTCTCACCCGGCTTATAGATAAGCCATTACCTTCGAATAAAAATTATGGGCAAAGCCCGGTTATTGTTTCCACGTGTCTCTTTACGGATATTGCGATATTATTTCCTTTAGACGTAAAACAAATTCTTCTCGAGATGGATCACAAATTTCTTGTAGCTAAACGACTATTATAACTACACATTTAATAATTATGTATTTGATTTTTTCCCTTCCATGATGGATTATTGACAGATTTCATCTTGAGAGATGTATAAGTTGCGTATCAAGGAAGATACTACAGAGTGAGTCAAAATTATGTATAAACACTTGGATATGCTCTATCTCAGAAAGAAATTTTAATGAGTAAATATTAACCAAAAATGTTTTAAATACATTAGATACATAGAAATGTGATACATTACAGAAGTTACGTCAGATATTCAAAATGTCCGCCACCAGTACGCATACATGAACAGGATCGTTTCTCAACAGCCCGACATATGGTGGTGTACATGTCAGCAGTAATTTTGCCTGCTTCCTGTTGTATTATCACCCACCAATCCAGCAATACTTGCGATATATGAGTATACACTTAATCTTTCAGGTATACCCATGCAACATGTCTAGGGAGTGAGGTCTGGAGACCTTGGGCGGTATCCAAAAGCATTTCCACTGCGACCTATCTACCATTCAGGAAATTCAGTATCCAGATAGGCATGGACTTTAGAGTGAAAATGTGGAGGCGCACCATCCTGTTGAAAGTACACCAATGCATCTGCAAAAATGTTTCTTTTGCAGGAACAGCATCATTCATTAAAAATTCAATATAACTCTGCTCAGTAACAATATCATTAAATCAGTAGTCTGATTATCCCACAAAAGGAGAGTCCCATCCACACATTAATCCCTGGCAGGTTAACATATTTCTGTAGAGTGAGATGTGGATTGTCACTCACCCAGTACACCCAGTTGTAACAATTCAAATGACCTTTTAATTTGAACGTCGTTTTGTCTAACCGTACGATTACATCCTCAAAATCAACAGATTCACCGTTATTCTGACAGTACCACTCACAAAATTGTATTCATCGATCAGGATCACCTTCCTGAATCGCGTGCAATAGCCGAGGTATGAAAGGTTTGAACTTTATGTCCTTTAAGATTCTCATAACACTCAATTGACTGAAACGCAATTCTCGGAAACCTGTCTTTTCGCCTTCTTTGGTGGCTGGTAGTATGCACTTCTAATGGATTTGATGTTTTCATCACTTCTTGGTATCCTTTTCCTCCCACAACTTTCCTTAATGATGCTGTGACAGCCCCATGCCCTTCAAATTTATCACGGAGGTAGGTTATTTTTAGATGCATTGACACCTTTGTCCCATATTGACATTCCCATACACGCTGACCCACTTTAACGTTTTTATACTTCCAGCACAATTTTAGAATGCACTTCCTTTCTTCAGGTGTTAGTTGATTTTTCTCCGTATCAATGAGTCACCAGTATATTTGCTACATATTGAAAAGCTAATTTTTTATTTTAGAATTAAAATGTAAAAAATGTTATTCAAATTAATCATGCTGTCCACAAAATATGGCTATTGTAAGTGTTTATACATAATTTTAACTCACCCTGTATAATAATCAGAACTATGTAATTTTCAAATATTATCTACTATCATTGCCTTAAACTAAATTAATTATACAATTAAGAACGCAAATTTCCGTCAAATATGACGGTAAAAAGCTTAAAAATTTTCAATAAATATAATTTAAACGTATACCTTGAGCGATTTTTTATAGTAGGCAAAATGTGACGATAAGAATAAGAAACGTTTTTTATTTTACCTTAAAACTGCTTAGGTTTGAAGATCAAATTTAAATTTGCAAATGAGTCAAAGCCTGTAAGTCGAAAAATTGATATTTACGTGATAACATATGGGAAATTGAAATTATCTAGTGGAGTCGAACCCGGGTCTAGAAATTTTTTTCATAATTGGATTTTAATATAAGAATCAAACATTTCTACGAAATTTCAATCTCGTACCTACTAGGAAAGTTTGTTAAAAATAGTATTACAATCAGTAATGAATAGTTTTCGAGTGTGACCGGATTTCTTACGTTAGCTCATTGTTTAAAGAGATATAATTTGTTAAACAAATTCATAGTAGGTGTGATTAAAAGATAAAATGTGGCCTTTTAAATTTTATCAGTACTTTGTTGATTTTCGAAAGAGAAATACTACTATAATACAATATATAAAGCGATACACATGCAATGATATTAAATTTTGTCCAAGTCAAATATCGATGTTTTTTACTTTCTCATATGCCTAGTACATTGAGAAAGTAGTATTGTAATCGTTAAAAAATTTAACTTTGAGATTTTGAAATAAATACACGCTTTAGGTGCCCCTGAGTCCAAAAAAGTAGTTTTCGCCATGCCGTCTGTCTGTCTGTTCGCCGTCATAGGGCCCAATCGCTTACATTAAATCGAATGAGATCTCGTATTTATTCAATATATCAACTTTTGCAGACCCCATTTTAATAAAAATGATATTGCACAAAAATAAAGGGTAATTAATCTTGGAAATTTTTATAAAAATTTGATTTACTCAAAAATGGTTACATAGAATTTGATTTAAATCAATCCAGTTGTAGAGCATGATGTTACAAATAATACTGCGTAAGCCATAATTCCCAAAAAATCACCATATGGCGTCCAGTGACATTACAATTTACGCGACGTTACCTTACCTAAACTCTATGACGTCACGCCTCCGCCGCGATCTACTAGAAATCTTATTACACCCTAAACGGTTACACTAAAGCGAATAATATATCATATTTGCGGATAATATCATACATAAAAGATATTCTGAAGAGATGAACGATATTGCGCAACAATTAAGGGTACGATAATTTGAAAAAAAAATTCGATTTATTCATTAATGACTATAAGGATTTTGATTAAAATCATCCAATCGTACAGTCTAATGTCACAAATAGTACTAATTAAGCCATATGACCCCAAAAAATCACCAAATATTGATCAGTGGCATTAAAATATACACTAAACTACGGTTAACTTTGATTTATAAGCGTTTTTCTTTTACATGCGTACACGCTGAACCAAATGTATTTACGTATATGAGAAAGTCTGTGCAATTTATATTGCGTCGTTTATTTCAAATTGCGATAAAAAATTAAAGAAACATATTCAAGGGACAAATAAACGTTTTACGATTCCACTATTCTACGGTACTATAAATTCTTCGCTGAAAGATGGCCAACCGTAACTATTGCAGAAATACGAATATTTTTGAATTATTATAAATGCCTTCTCAATGAAGACACAGAAGGTCATAACTATGAATCGACAGAGAGGTAGGTAAATACGAATAGTATTAAATTACGGAGTAGTCCTGGGTCTCTCGCTAAAGATATTAACGAATAGCACTAATCGCTCTGTAACTGAATGCTTCATCTTCCTTATAGAGTAAATATTTCTTATAATGCGCCAGGGATCATGCCTTTACCTACTTTATACTGAATAAATTTACCCGATAGACAGTATAATAATCCAAAAAAATGATGTGGACACCACATGACATTCTCTATACTTGTCATATTTCTAAAAATTCCAAATAAGTTAAATGATAATGAATATTTTAAGGAACTGCGAGAAAAATTTAAAGACTACAAAACAGAAGAAAAGAACAGAAATCGACTCATACCGTAGCCTTCTGTTGTTGGATATAGCAAGGAAGCTACTACAACCATTAAGAAAATAAATAGGTGCGTTACTATGACTTACCTAAGCGTAAAATGTTTACAATAATGACCGGTAGGTGGTGGCAGCTAAAAAATTAGTTTTTAAAATATCTCATAAACAACGCATTATATCGGAAAAGGTTACAAGAACATATTTTAGAATATTACATTTCGTACAACATGTATTCTACTATATTTTTACATTAATCAAATATTATAGAAAATGTTAAAAAAAAAAACGAAAGTGACAAACGCCCACTTTTGCTTGACCGATCTTTACCAAAAACTAAACTGTTCTTGTGACTTTTATTAAAATGTTAAATATAAAATTTCGCGCTGACCTGAATAATAGTTTTTGAGTTCGAGCACCCACAAAGAAGTTGTCACATACACAGACATCATCGAAAAAATGGTCAAAACGTGTTCAGGGGACCTCAAATTTTGTATTTCCGTTGAAATCCCGAAATCGATTTTTTATATTAAGTATGGAAAAAGTAAAAACTGCCATACTGCAACACCACTAAAAAATCTGATGTGGCCACTAAATGACTTTCTCCATACATGCAAAAATCAGAAATTAGATCATTTTTAAGTACGTCAGTACGAGATATTACCGAACATTCATCAAAAATCGACCGATCTAACTGTAGCTATTAGGAGCATGTGATGGAATAACCTTAAACTTCTTTTCGTCCCAATTTCATATTCCGCTTGGACTGCAAAAATCCTTGCGGGAGTCGGAAGGATACGTAATAATGCATTGGAAGGAAATCCTTGCAGTCTGAATTTTCCTCGAGTTCTAGGAGTACGCGATACGCGTGCATGCAAGAGAGGAATATCGCTTACGGGTCACGTGAATCTATTCCATAATCATTTCAATGGTCTATGTGATGGGAATCGAAATTTCTTGAATGATTCTGCAAAATGAACGTTAGGAAGAATTGCGGTTAAGGTTATGGTTCCAAAGGGGAGGTGAAGCCGGTGCATCATAATTGGCATTAAAAGGAAGCGACTATGGCCACTGCACTCGAAAAATTATATATGCATGTAGTAAGATTTTCTTTAAAGAAAAATTACTTGTGAAATAAAGTGAAAACTATCCTACATATAATTTCCCAAGCGTATGTGCTCCTATATACCTCAAAAACTCTGTCGTTGAGAAATGCGGCAAACGGAATTTTGTGACCACTAGTTAGGAGACCACAGGAAAATAAATTTAAAATGAGAATAAGAAAAATAGTACATAATTTAAAAGGTAAAGCGCTGTGATATTAATAGAGACTTTTCTCTGTTTAAATAAATATTTTGTCTCATTTTTAATTAATTTTTCGTTGTACTGCGGAATACAATTTATTTTTAATAGAAATATTATTGTGTATTTTATTTATTCAACTTCTTTAGAATATTATAAACAATACTGATTTTAAAATTGTTAGGTAAATTTAATTAATTGAACACACGTGTTAACGTGATTTTTAACAAAAGCAAAAATCGAAGAATTCAATGCATAATTTATATACACACTGCTAGCGCATGCAAGCGGCATCTATCGTTAGGATATTGGTCAAGACCTTGATACACTCAGTACAAAATAACACTAATTTTGATGCCTCTAAATATTCCATGAATTCATTCAGTATAAGGACAATAAGTAATCCATTTTGCATGTATGAGTATACTACACCTCAGACGTCAAAAAATACCTGTTTTGTTAGCTGAAGTTATATAATTATGAGAACGAAAGTCATGATGACAAATATCACATTGTCATCAGAATACCAGGAAAAATTCTGCTGTGACCGGGAATCGAACCCGGGTCTTCCACTTGTCGAACGGATTTCTATCATTGAACACTCGCGTTCAGAAACAGGAAAAATAATCTGCTACAATAGTTCAGTGGTGGAATAACCTCCGTTTCAAAATTATTCCCAAATTTACAGCTTATGCCCATCTGCATAGGATCTTTAGATAACGTCATTCCACGAGAATAGCAAATTAGCGATTTTCGTGGCCAGATTGCATTTTGGATAATTTTGACGGTATTTGTAGTTTTGTGATAACCGAGTTTAATTTCAATCGGCGCCATTTGTCACCATTCTTTTGAGTTGGATCCGGTTGGGTTTGAAAGGTGAGCCATTTGAAACACATGGTATCTCCTCGCTAATACTACCAACGACAATGCAAATGATTCTTTCGCTAATACGATTTACTACAGTGGAATTTATTCGAGAAACGAAGAAAGACTGGAGGCTTGATGGCTTTATATTCACCGGCATAACACGTTGAATATAGATTGATAAATGGCAATTATTTTGCATTATTTTCTTAATACATCCACTCTCAATTCATTTAGCGAGAACACTATGGGAAATACTTAATTGCTGGTGGAAGAATAATGCACAAGCCCAATTATTTCTTCCAGATGGCTATTAAATTCATTTAACTATTTTGCAAAGGTAATTTCGCAATATCCTGCAACGACTCCCATGCTTGAGAATTTTAATATAAGCCCGGCAACTATAATGCAAGTCTTTCACAACAGTATAATTTTTTTATGTATTCCGCGGGCTTAGAAAAATAATCGGAAGAGGGTCGACGGGTAGAACATAAAGGTGTGTGGCGAGACCACGCGCTCTTCCCATACTGCTGCTTCTTTTTACTCATCCCTACGGGATCGTTTCACATATGGTGATCACGGAGCTCCCAAGCTGTGATTCAACCAAGGTGGAATCCTATAAAATCGGTCGATATTGAAAAGCGTAAAATTCTAAGCTTCGGAAGCAATTTAGACGGTTGATTCTTGTTATGTTATTTTGATTTGCCACTTGGATGCAGATAGAATATAAATCCGATTTTATTCAGGCGACAGTCTGACGAAAAACCAGTTCTCCCGAGAGGATTTTTATGGCATTTTAAATCGTAGAAAATATAGGTCTAGTGAATTTAATAAAAGAAAAGAAATCATCAATATCAGAAAAATTGCCATTCAGGACGGATAGTTTACTTAAAATATTTTACTATGATATAAATCAGTGTTTTTCAAACTGCGGGTCACGGCTCGAAGATGGGCTGCAAAAGGATTTGAGGAGGTCCGCCAAAAATTTGAAAAAATAAAGATCGATTAATAATAATTAAAAACTGCAGCAAAAGCATAGCTAAAAGTAATACAAATTTAATAAAGAGCATAATTATTTTAAATAGCCAAATACTTTCAATCAATAATATAGAATTTTCTCTTATATATTCACCTATTGATATGTGGACAGGTGGACCGCGGAAAATTTCTTGTAGATTAGGTTGGCCACGGATAATTCCCTGTGGCTTAGATGGGCTACATCACCAAAAGGGTTGAGAAAAGCTCATAGACAAATGTGTGCTGCCTCATAGTATGCAACTACCGTTAAGCTTCAAGTGTTTGCCAACACAGTAACATGGAAACGCATAAGGCTCCGGTCCAGTTGCCATGTGCAGTGCATATTTTCATTAGCTAAAACTGGAAAATTGTTCAGTAACACTTGAAATCCTGAGGAACAAGAAGAAATAACGTTTGCTGTTTTCTGTGCAAACATACCGGAAAAATGTTATTCAGAATCAAAAACTCTGATTTGGAAGCGATGCTTTTCACAGAATAGCGCTGAAAACGATTTCCTGGGCCGACATCATACGGGGAGGACAAAATGTCAAGCACGAAGTTATTTAGAACAACATTGTGGCTTTGGAGGTACATGAGACAGTTATTTTTCGGCCATATGACGAGCTCGATAATTCCCTGTTGATTTTTTATCGGTACATAAATTCGTTTATAACACGATAATTTGAAGCATCTATACTTGAAAATCATTTGTTGCCTAGGTGATATGCATTTTTGCCATTTTCCTGTAATTTCGTCTAATTGATTAGTATTGTAATTCCGCGTCGCATATATCCACATATTCGCGAAATTTCGACAATATTTTTAAGTTTGAACAATACAGTGTTTATGATAAATAAATAAAATAAATATTCCATTACTCATTGATATTATATTAATGAACGATCAAAAATAGGCTCGTGTTTCTTTTTTCAGGGGATTTTTCTCGAAGCTTGTTTACTATACCTGGTGATATTCGTAGCGTACGAAACGATTTGCGGTAATTTATTAATACTAGTGGTACCCGAAAAAACTTTTGAGACAGTCAGAAATTTGTGTCGAAAAGTGAGTCCATAATAATAACAGCTCCTTATAAAATTAGACAATTGACATTTTGAATTTCGTGTTTGTTTTTATAATTTATATGTGCAATTTTAATTGATTCTCACTTCTCATATTCCAGTATTGAAATAAAGAGAGAAGATTTTTTCTTTTGGTCAAGCGTTAAAAAATGCCCACAGCCCACACGCAGTTTACTGAATAATAATTATCTGCAATTATTAACAATAAAATATATTAAGTTTAACGCTGCTACAAAAATAATTTCGATGCATCACAAAAAGCACGAAGCGAATAATTTAATTCATTCGTTTATTTGAAGGCTAAATAGATGCTAATTTTATCGGAGGCAACAATGCAGGTCGCCTTGGTAACACCCGGACAGAGCACGAAAAAGTCATAAAATTTCGAAAATAAATACGTGTTTCTGATATAATTCTTAAAACATCTAAACATTGCAAGAATAAGATATATTATAGTTTTAGCCGTCGAATAAAGAAAAAATGGAGAATTTTGGTCTATATTTACGCATTATAACGAATGAAGAAAATAAACCTTGCACCTTGAAAAATCGAAATTCATGCGTAAACATATGGGAAAATATAATCGTCTCCCGGAGTCGAATCCGAGACACTTCCGTAAACGAAAACAGTTTTCTCGGGGTCTCCAGGTTAGCAGAAACAAAATGGCATCTACAGCATTTCTCTATGACAAACTGTTCAAGAGATAATAAGATTGGAAAGGTTTACTCCATGTCGGAGTACACAGTTTCCATATACGTTCTTTGGGATTTCACAATGTTCTCAATATTTTTGCTCAGGTGAGTATTTAACGAGAAGCTAGCGAGGTACGTTGTAAAATATATGTAGGACTTCATGTCATGTGGCCGTAATTATTGTCCGATTTTAACCAAAATAGGAATCGGTCGATCCATTTTAACAAAACTCACCCAACAACAAATTTCATCAAAATCCGTCAAGCGGTTCCCGAGTTGAAACAGGAACATTGTAAACTACATATAGGTCTTCATGTATATTGGTCGTCACTGTTGTCCGATTTTAAGAAAAGTTGGAATCAGTCGACCAATCTTTGCAAAACTCTCTAACACCAAATTTCATTAATATAGGTCCCTAGCTAAAATAAAGGAACCTTGTAGGTCTTCATGTAAAATGGTCGTAATTGTAGCCCGGTTTTAACTAAAATTGGAATCAGTGTACCAATTTCAGCAAAACTCCCCAATACTGAATTTCATTAAAATACGTCCAGAGGTTCCCAAGTTGAAACATGCGGACGGACGGACGGAAACGACCTCCCCTATATTCGTTTACTTCGTGCAAAGAACACATAAAAGGGGAGACTGACGGATGGACAAACAATGAATAATAATACATAAAAGATTCTAATAGAATTATTTATTACTAGAGTATTGCATGTCATATATATAAATAATAATATTCCCTCCATCCCTTTCGCCGTCCATCACTCCCTCCCTCTGTCTCTCTCCCTTCCTCTCTCTCTCTCTCTCCCTTCCTCTCTCTCTCTCTCTCTCTCTCTCTCCCTCCCTCTCTCTGCCTCTCTTTTCTCCCACTTCTCCCCTCTCTCATTCCATCCTGTCACAATCCATAACTTCCCTCTTTTTCTCCGTCTCCTTTATCTCTTTCCTCCCGTCCTTTTCTAATTCTATACCTCCCTTACTCTTTATGTACCTTTCACTCTATATCCCTTCCTTTCTATCTCCCTCCGCACATCCCCCTCTCTCTTACTCTACATCTATATAGTTGTTTAGATAAGCAAATGAATCCAAACTAAATCCCATTCCCATTAGGATTACGTATTTTCGCGAAAAATCCTATGTTAAGACAATCTATGCACCCATATATATTACATGTATGCGGGTTGAGACAACAATTTATTCTCGAAGTTTAACACTGACTCGATCGGCCAGGCAACATCCCGTTTAAAAGCCGAAATTTCCCCAAAATATGTGATTTAATTGTTTAATATGAGAGATTTCGAATGGTAGGGGGAAAAAAATGAATAGAACAAGAAACTTCATTAATTTCTATAAAAGACATTAAATTTGAAGATCGTACTTCAATTTTTTCTAATTTTAATTTACAAAATAATAAAAGCCTGCATTTTAAAAAGTCGCTATATATGTGTTATCTTACGGGAAATGGAAATCGCCCCTTGAAGTCGAATCCGGGTCTTTTTTCATATTTATTTCTATATTTAGTTTTTATATCTGAATCAAACATCACTGCGAAATTTCAAAATTCCACTTAATCGGGATGTTTGTTAAAACGCGATACAACTGACATTAATGACGTCATCGTTATACACAAACCCCACCAACTAGACTTTTATTATATTAATGTATAACAAATAAACCTTCACTTCCTTGCTACACAACCTTTATATGCCCATTACTGTTTTTACTTTCTGGAACATTCAATTACATAGAATTTACATTTATTGGTCACATTTTAGTGCGCATAATAATTCGTTTATTTCATTTTTATTTATTTTAACTTAATAGGTATTAACTTACGCATGGCAGTCATATTTTACGGGAAACTACGCTAATATAATTATAGATACTGAGCAAGAATATGCATTTCGGTTGGAAATTCATGATGCTTATTTGGGGAGCTCAGCAGTTTTAAGAGTAGGATTATGCACTGCACAATGTTAATGGATAATTCAATTCCCCTATTGAAAAATCATTTCATGATGGGTTTATGCATCTGGTTAAAAAGGATGTCTATTAGGAATAAGTATTCCACAAGGAACAAGGAAGGAATTATAATAGTGATAATTTTCCTTTAATGAAGGATTTTAACCAGAAAATAACCGAAACATCAAAATGTAGAACAAAGGGCTCAAAGTGATACTTAAGTGTCCTTAAGGAATCCAAGTGAGAAAAACACGATTCTATAGGGGTAACGAATTTCCAGGAGGAGACAAAGAAACGATGATTGCGCCAACTTGAGACGTGAAGACGAGAGATTGGTAAAGAGGAAATTAATGAAATTCTAAGACAAAATTTAAAGAAGGATTTTTTTGCTTACCAAAACAGACGATTGATGAGCAGATGGGTGTAACTGAAGATATCGAAAAAAGAAAAGAACATTCGGAAAAGGAACTAATAATAGGAAGATAGGACGACATAAAGACACGCTTTAATCAAGGGGCGCCGGTGACCATGGAAATTACGAGCAAGGCGCACAAAGAATGAATAACTTCGAAAATGTTTCAGAAATTTCAAATTTTATTGTGACAACAGAAGGATACAAGGAAGGATGTTAGGGACGCCAAAGAAGAGAATAAGAGAGGGATGGCGTCATAAGTTCCAAACAAAGGGAAAAGTGAAAATTTTCAATAAATTGGCAAACTGGGAGCAATGGAAAGACGAAAATGATTTTGAAAATGTCTATTTTTATGCTCCTGTTACGGTAAATGGACGGAAATTTCATTTCAAGGATATAAAAAAACAGATGGAGATGTGCGTTGAATATAATTAATTTCGGAGAAGTCCAATGAGCCATTAAAAACTAAAGGGCGAAAAGAAATCAGCAGGAGAAAAAGGAATGACGGAGATGTTAAAGTGTATTTGAAACTAACCAAATGGTTTCAACCAGGAGTGGATTCGTAGTGCTCTGGCGCCTTGGGAGAGGAACCACTCTAGCGCCCCCTACTGCCGATTTTAAAGGATATTTTAAAACCTTTTAAGTTTTTATTCGCTCCGTAAAATAATTGGAAATTAAAAACTAAGAGGAATTACATCAAGATTCCAAACTGTTTCGCGACATAAATTGGTAACCGACATTCACGCGCAAGTAAGGTAAGCTTTTCGATCTTTATTCGACCGCGGATCCCTTTTGCAAACCAAAATCTTTCGCGGAATTCTATTATCTTTCAAAATAATAATATGTCTATAGACTCGGGCCGTCCTCGGTTTCAACAATTAAGCACAGCTGCATATGGGGCCTAAAATACACAAATAACTTTGAAATTTATTGATTGCAAGGATATACGAAACTGTCCTCGATATTGAAGAGGAAATATATTTTTTATGTGAAGAAATTTCTTCAAAAGGTGAATTACAACTTTTAAATGAGTACGAAATAAATGCATTCATACAACAGAAATAATAAAGATCTAATATGTATAATTTAATATTATGTACACTGAATTATTCCGTATTAAACTTACCGGAAGGACGGATACAAAGCTAAAATTTCTGCAAACTTTTGGATTGGACTGAGAAACGATCAATTATGCACCAAATGAGGTTTATAAAGAGGAAAGAGGAAAAATTAACGTCTCACGTTGAGGCATATATAATCTGCTTGTATGCAATCAATAACTGGTACTAAACAGGAAAAAATAACTGACACACATATTCTAATACTGATTTCCAATTCTTTGATAGGTCTTTACTTCCCCGTCCCAAGTGTATGCTATTCAAAGCCATTCTTTCCATTCCCTAAAACTCATTCCGCTTTTTTTTGGAACCCAAATCTCCTTTGTCTTCCTAACTCTTTGTCTCTTTTCCGTTCCACGACTTTCCATATTTTCAGAAAATTTTATCCACTCGTTCTTTGTGCGTCTGCTCAATGACTCTGATGAATGAAATATCAAAACATCAGAAAGCCTACAAATACGGAAACTAAAAACATATGCTTCCAGATAATGGAAAAAGCAATGATATAGCAATCGACAGTCGAAAAATATCAGTTTGCGGAAGTAAATAATAATATGTGTCAAAATCTAATATTGTATCTCAGACGGAAAAGTGTCATTGGTAGCAGAAAGAAGCCGAAAGGTAACAACTGAAAAGCGGTTCAAAGATGTTAAGCCAGAGTTTGGTGGGAATATCCCTTCGCCTAGCATAAAATAAAGAACGGGACGGCAATATCGAAGCGGGATGGGAAAATATGTACACAATGCTAAGAATCGACGGAGTATGAAATGGCAATTCGGTCGATATCTTTTAATGGAAGGGAGGGCAAAAGCACCGATGGAGATGAATGTAAGTATTTGGTAGGTCGCTTATGGCTCTTGAAACTGGCGAATGGGGCATATAAGAAAAAATGTTCTGATATAGCATGCTCGGTATAACTGGATAGAAGATAAAGGTAAACGTAGTGCATGCGATAGGAAGTAGGGCAAGATAATGGGAAAGCGATGGGATGAAGAAAATTTTTTACCTTGGAAGACAATGGACAAACAGAGCAATAAAAGACCAAAGATGGCTGCGAAGCATTCATTTCTCAATCGCCCAACTCTCAATTTATCGGTTGGAAAAAGAATACGATTTGAAATCCGCTAAATAAATTTCAGTCACTAGGGAGAATGTTTTTAAAGAAATCAATTTCTTTCTGCTTCCGTATTACAATAATTAAGTTACAGTTGAAACTGGCGCTCAATTATTTGTTTTTGGAAAGCATAAGAAAATTCAAGGTTGTCGCTGGGCTTAATATGCTAACCATGAACTACTGGGGAAGAATAATCTCCCTATTTCAAATAGAGTATTTATTGTTTAGGTTGGCTAGCAGTACTAGTATCAACATTCCCCAACAGATATCCTCCATGAGGAACGCACTACCTACAGCATAAATAAAATAAATAAAAAACAGATTTTTCAATGGCACACACTTTTATGATGCACTCAAAAAGAAAATAATTTTTTATTGCTTCAAAATTTTCATCGAAATTTTCATTTTGTAAATTTGGTGTGAAGAATAAAAGTGGGTGGCCAAAAAGAAAATCATGTATGCAAACTGCTTAGGTATATGTAATGTCCACCTACCTTTATTCTTCACACCAAATTTACAAAATTATAATTTCGATAAAAAATTTGTGGCAGTAAAAATTTATTTCTACGTCTGAGTACATCATAAAAGTGTGTGGTATTAAAAAAAACCTGTTTTCTATTTATTTTATTATTTACTTTGAATCTTCAGGCTTTTTAAACTTTTCGAAGTTAATCCTTTATTTACATAGTCCATATTTATTTATAAGTATTCTCGTATGAAATTGCTGAAACGCGTACCAAATCGTGGTAGATTAAAGCGTACCACGAATGTGGAATAAGTTCAAAATTTAGGCTCTATAGCATTTGTGGATCCAGATATATAACGCATCAAAGATGTTGAACAATGACAACGCTCGAACCAATTTCAATAAAAGTCGGAATCGGAAGGTCCGACGCGTACCAAAGCTTGATAGATTAAAAGGTACCACGACGAATGTGGAATAAGTTCAAAATTTTGGCTCTATAGCATTTGTGGATCCAGATATATAACGCATCAAAGATGTTGAACAATGACAACGCTCGAACCAATTTCAATAAAAGTCGGAATCAGGAAGTCCGATAGGTACCAAAGCTTGATAAATTAAAAGGTACCACACATGTGGATCATGCGCAAAAATTCAGCTCTGTAGCGTTTGTGAATCCGGAGATATAACGCATCAACGATGTTGTACGACGACAACTCTCAAGCCTCCTTCAATAAAAGTGTGTAAATAAAAAGGTGAGATTGACTGTTTAAAGTGTTGACCTTAAAGTCTATGCGTGCAGGCAATGAATTCACCAGGTTAGATTTACGGAGGCGTTCGGAAAGTCTGATTATACATCTTTATGACCATACATTACGTTATTGATATAAAATATCTCCAGAAAGATAATAAAATGACCTCACTCTATGGTGTGTACTATTAATAAGAACTTGCAAATTCGTTCTGAACTGGCTTTTCTTTTTTGATTCGTAAATAAAAAATTCTTGCCAATAGCTGTTATTTTTTAAGTGAGTGGAAAATTCAAGAGAGAGCGCTTTTACAAGGTACTGATAAAGTAATACTATAGTCCAATGTGAAGAGACTTTCAAAAGGATAAACAATTAAGTGCCGTGATTCGCGCATTAAGTTCTTACTATCCAAGGTCACAAGCAACAAACATTACATAATGTTCGGTATCCCTTAAGTTGTCGTTTGCATTCACTCGGGACAAGGAAATCTGCCAATGAGGAATAAAGAATTAGACAAAAATTCTGGCAGGCAAAATTTGGAATTACTTTTAATATTAATCCCAAAAACATCTAATTCCATTAAAGAATGAGTGCTTACGACTTAACCATGCATTTGGCTGATATTACATATAAATCTCGAATTGTTTTCATTGCAAAATTCCAACTACAAATTATTAAAATTTGCATTGATTTGCATATATAATTTACTTATAAACTTGAAACAGCAATTAAGGTGCAATATTCTGCTCAAAATGCTGGCCTCTATTGAAAAGTTCCAATTAAATTTGTACAACGAAAAACATTTTTCAAGCCCGTGGTAGAGTGGTAGCAATCCAATCCTAAATGTAGAGAGCCAAATGTAAAAGTATTAAGTAGCTGGATCCAATGGTGTATTCAACTAGTTTATCATTCATTATTTACACGATCATCGATTTCATGGCGATTGTAACATATCGCACGAGCTTCCCAATCGTAAAAATAACAACAAAAAGTGTTTCAAGAAGGAAACGAAATATCGGTTGACCTCCAACTAAATAATTCTGAAATGCTATGAAATTGTAATAGTCAGGCGAGAGTGAATGGATAATGAGTTGGAAACAAGATATTGAAGTTTATTACCACACAATATTTCATCAAAGTCTTGAAAATTACATCATGTATTAATTACGCTCCACTGGAACTGGCGAAATATTTTATGTAACCATGCTTACCGTGGCAATTGATGCATATTAAAGCATTCATAACTGATGTTATATAATTTTTGCCAATACATAGAATTATATATTCATGAATATTATTGAAGTCGGTAAAACGGAAATCGTTCGAAGGAATTATTATTTCCATTTAAATAGACTCGGAGATTTATTAATATTCGTGTGCATGTATAATATTTGGCGCTGAATCTCTCAATGCAATAAGAATATAATTGAAGAGAGAAAATAACGAAAGATAAAGAAAAGTTGTAAAGAAAAATAGCGAAACAACAGAAGAACAAACTCCATTTGGGAACGCTCGATTTTGTGGAAAGATTGCATAATATAAATAAAGGGAAATAGCGAAACCGGTGGAATAAATTCGTGTCTACTGGAAATTTACATCAAGTGAAGATATAAAAATGAATTTTTATAACCAACTTTTATATAGTTAATACTAAAATATGAATAAACTCTATAATGTAATTATGATAACCTTTTTGCTTGCATGGTCGTAGCAAGTTGCAAAAGTGTCTACCAGCTGATGAGTGATGTGGGGGTCTCTTTATTTAACCTTTAATCTTTTCACAGTTGAGGGCATGACAGACAGAAACTGAGAACTCAGTGGGAAACGTAAGAAGGTTTGATATATAAGTGGTAAGAAGTTTGATCGTATCTTTCGTTTCAATAATGAAAATACTGACTTATCCATTTATATTGCTTAAAATCAACGAAAATATACTGCTAGTTCAGAGTAATTTAGCTTTAAATATTAGTAGGAGTGAAATTGTTGATCACCAACGAGGTTTTCAATAGCCTTTTCATAGGGAAAACAGTTTTCAGAATATTCTTAAATGAATAATGATAAAGTGTTTAAGATAAATAAAAACATACTATAAATAATAATTGCGATAAATAAAAACTTACAGTTGTTAGCAAAAATATACCTCCAAAACGTAGGAATGCTCGTATCAATACAAATCCACATTAAAATAAAGAGACTTCTATTACACCTTGAACAATGACAATAGTTTATCTAATCTCGTCGCTAACATGGACGCTTGTAATTTGTTCAGATTCGCTTCAAAAATAAAAATACAAAAAAAAAGCTAAGTTTATATAGTGCAAATAATGTGACAACTGTTTTCAAAATAATGAAATTATAGAAATAAACAATTTAAAAAATCTATCTAACTAATCTATCTTCCCAGGCTAATCCAAATTAACATTTATCGCAGCGCCGGGGTGACTAAATCACTCGTCTTACGTCAGGTGAGGTGGTTTGAACTAGTTAGCTACTCGTAGGAGTGAAACTGTTGACAAAATAATGAAATTATAAAAATAAATAACTAAAAAGAAAACATAATTCAAAATGAAAAATGCCACTAATACTATGTATCCATCTTCCCACGCAATTTCAAATTAACATTCATCGCAGCACCAACGCGTAGATCTGGTGGCCGAGGTGGGCTAAACCCCTCGTCTTACGCGATGATTATCTCAGATGATTCGAACCCAGAAAGCAGCTTTGGATTTTTTTCATTTTTCAACACACACACACACACACATATATAAACTTAAGGAAAAGAAAAGGTATTGATGAGGGTGGCAACAAGGTGTTGACGGAAGCCCAGTGGACACTTACCACTTATATATATATATATATATATATATATATATATATATATATATATATATATATATATGTATGTATGTATGTATCGAAGTTAATATAAAAGTTGGTAATAATTGTATTTTTTATATTATAGAACAGAAGAAATTTCATTCAAATCTCTAGATTTTTCAAAGATAAAAAATGTACTTTTCTGACGGATCATTCTAGTACGACATTATTTCTGGAACTGGAAAGTTGCTAATTATATTAACATCACTAACCATAGGACTCATAATTGGGCTTTGAAGTAATGTCGAACGCCGGAACTTTGATTTTAATATGCTACGAGAAATCTGTAATTGGCATGGGATTCCAAATGGCTTTAGTTGATACGCGTCATATTTATATATAAATTAAAGGATGAGATATATTTTTGGGTATTTTGAGAGATGCTTTTGTTCAGTTCGTTTATCCCGCTACATGATAATTGGTTCGTAAATGTTGTAAGCCCCCCTCCCCCCACAACCCTCCCCACGCCTCTCCTCCTCAGGCACCATCAATCGGATGTTGTGTTGAATGAACGCGTTTTCAAGCACTCCGTCCGCTCCGGCAGTCAAAACGTTACGATCGACACTCGAACGGATCCGCCGCACAAATCAAACGCCACATTTTCAACGCATAATTGACTACACGACATGCAGCTTATATTGGCACTTGTCTCGTCGATTGATCATTCTCCTAGCTTCGGATGTCAGAAGGTAAAAACGGGAGAGCAACGGAGACCAATCAACAGTCGAGAGGGGAAATTAGGAGCGATCGGGACGTGACAGACAGACAGGGTGGATGATAAGGGGTCGACCGATCCCGCCTTTTCCTACATGCCTCCGACGGTAACGACGGCTACGGCAAAACAAAAACTTTCGGTAATTAAGAAACAATTAGTCGATGCCAAAGCTATATATTTGCATTGCACAGCCGTGGATTATTCAAAACTGGAATTCTTGATGATTTGAAACTGTTTTAAACGAACAGTACAGGATTTCAAAGGCATTTAAAAATTACGGTAAAGTAGTAAATTATATTGATTTTATTTGTTTTCTGTAAATTTTATTCAGTGATAATGTTTTTCGTATTGCGTTTAGTTGAATAATAGATCAAATTTACTGTGAAGAGGAGAAAGAAAATGATGAGACCAACGGGTGCACGGAAGTGTATAGAAACTCATTCAGATAACGAACTGCTGCTACATGGAGCGCAAATTTAGGAATAATTAAACGGAAATTGCATTTCTTTGAAGTGGATGTTTTAAATTTCTATATCACAATATATTATTTAATCCGTATGTTTATTTAACTTCTAGGAGACGAATGAATTTTTGTTGTTGTTACAGGAGATGTATTAAAATATTCTCAAGATGAACCTTACTAAATAACTTTCGCGTGGACGGCATTTCCCAATGGAACCATGCCAAAGATTATACTAATCCGATTAGTGGAAACGGTTACACAGATAAGCAACTGCGCAGCTGAGATACTTCCGCAGGCAGAGATGAAATTTTCAATGGGGATCAGAGCCATTTCATTATTTTAATTTCGCATATGTATTTTTATCTTGAATACAGTGAGTTTTTATTAATGCACGAGAGTCATATTGTGGGAATAATATGCAAAATCAGTTCAACTCGTAAGATATTAGATGTGAACATCAACTTATACATATCTGTCATGCAATGATATCCATATGATAATGCACAAAAACGCATGACAATCTGTTAGATATTTTTCAGCTTATTTGGAAGAAAATCCTTAAACGTTATCTTCATTAGAGATCTTTTCCGCTTTAAAATTGACAAGTTCAGAAAATTTGAGAGCATATATTTATTATTAACTGAAGGAAAAATTTTTTCTTACAAATTATTGCAAATAAAATTGGTGGCTAAAATGTATTTGTATGCTAAATTGTATATAATAATAATTCGTATTCTTAAAAAATGCTAAAATATTTAAAATTATACTTCCATACGTCTATGAGCAAATACGTTAACTTTATCTTTTTTCACGAATTAATAAATTCTATTCATCCAAAATCTAATTATTTAATGGCTAATCACAATATTCCGATTGAAGTTATGAATTGGACGCGGACAATTTTTAAGTTTCTTCCACAAATTTCTGAATTAATTGTAATATTTCTGCCGGCATAAATACTATTAACTCTTTAATCAATAATAATCTTGAAAGATTTCTACAGAGCCGTAGTTGACTAAATGATCCAACTGGCTTAAAGCCGGATAAGAGTGTGGCTAGAATGTAGAAATTTATAATATACATTTACATCAAACTGAAAAGCACTCAAACATGAAAGGATTGGGAATAATACGCCTTTAGACAGTAAGCCTCCCAGGACGGATTTGACATAAGATTAATGAAAATGACACATTCATGAGCAACTATAGCCCACAATGATTACGGGTAATAAAAAATAGAGGATAACTGAGGGCTTACAAAATTGTTATGAAAGTGCCATACATCACCAAGTCACATGTTGAACATAAGGTACCTGCCATCAGGGTAAAGTCGAGTTTTAAAAAAAGGATAAAAAGGATCAGTTACATAAGTATGAAAAATGCCATGAAATTAATTTATACATGAAATTCTAGTGTAATGGTGTAACGTTCTTAAAAAGTGAAATAATCAAGATAATTCAGTTTTATATCAACATTATATCCCAATAGAGAAAATCACGATTTTTTTATTCTCAACAGCTTATTGAAGATTAAAAACATTCGCCGTAAAATTCTGATTTTTATTTACTTGCAATAATAAAAAAATCTAACTCCACTACTTATACCTATTCATTACCTATCTGTTATCAGCAACATTTTCACCAAATAACAGGCCGTGGGAAATTTTTTGTAAGCAAAATAAAATAATATTTCAGTATCATTTTTAGATGAACCACACGTATTATATGCTCATATTGGTTTATTTAACGCCGTCTTTGACATTCCATTTAAAGTAAAAAACGCTTAACGAAAATCCTCATTTCGCGAAATTTTTCTAGGCAAAATTGCGATGTCTTCGTAGAAACAGAATGAAAGTAAGATCTAAGGTAAAAGAAGAGTATGAAATGCTATTAATGACAATAATGAAAACATCAAATTGAAGGTAATAAACTGGAGAATGGTGCGAGATTTAACCCACTCTAGTCGTCTATTTTCTGGTGACGACGCTCCAGTACTGATTGGATGTGTTATGTGTTTGTCCCACGCAATGTCTCACCGGTCTTGAGAAAATGCTGACCGTAGATGCAAATTTACGCAAAGCAATAGACAGAATGAACAAGGATCAAACTACCAATTACGTTACTTAAAAGAAATGAGATTAAAATTACAAGGCCAAAACCGGATAAACGTTAATTATTTTCAGGTAATTCCGCCTATTTTTAACTAATCCAGGTATAATAAGCTATGCTGAACACTCTTTCAGAAAATTAAACCTGATAAAAAATTATTTACGTTTATCTATCCTCAAAAAGACTTCTCATTTGCAGCAAAGAGAGAGAAAAGATCAAAAAGTCCATGAAAATATTAGTAAATAGGCAGAGCTTAAAGTTAGCTCACAGCTCAAATGAAGATAGGATAGAGTAATTTTTCATTATTTATATTAACTATATTAATTGAAAACTAACTTATTATAACTAAAACTTTTTAATGTTATCAGTGCTTCAGAAAAATTAATGGAAAATTTAACAGCAAATTTGGTAACATCATATCTCATAATGACAAGAGTCGAAAACTTTCCCATCGCAACATTTCGAGGCCCCCAAAATTTTATTTGCGTACGAGTCCCCAAAGGTTTTACGCCATGTTAAATATAAATGAATCTAACGTATTAACTACACATTTGACTGCTTATATGCAACGAAAAAAGATAATTCCTATATTTTAATAAACTCTAGTTATAAAAATCATTAAAACCAAACCCTCACTGATTTTTTTTAAAGTTAAATTTGATATCGGAATAAATACCTAGTATATAGATATCAGATATTTTATGCGTTTCTCGAATTTAAATTCGCATGGATGAGCAGTTATCGCTCTTAGACTAATTGATACCCTGGCTGTAGAAGTAATAACTTTAAATTTTGCACATTAAATTAAAAACCTGGGCGTAATGAGTAATTTACCATCATTCCTGGGGAATAATGCAAGATTAATCGATCAAGTGCACATGATAGTCTTCAGATGATACGATGCGTGATTTACAGTAAATTTAAGCTCGTATAAATTTGAATCATCCCTAAAATGCGTGCTGGGTCCTGGAACACACCAAACATGTTGTTTTTAAATATTAAAGTTAATTTTTATTCGACTATTAAAAACATTAAGTGCCACATATTTCTAGTTTCAATACAAGCGGTTGCACATACAACATCAATTCGTGAAATGACTACAACTTAGAGTGTCGAGGCACATACCCCGCATGCGGCAGTGATTGCCTAAAAACACGTCCGCTATCTAGGCTTAAATCCCTAGATCCGCAAACCAGCCTCGATCGAATCGACGCAGCTAATAACGTCCCATCATTCCGAAGCGAAGCGAACATTCCAAACAGGAGGAGGCCGTTACGTTGCGAGTGCACTGCAATTTTCTTCCCAATCAGATCCCAACAGTCGCAATCCTACGCCACATCCGGAGCGATCGTCCGAAACCTTTGCAAAATGCACGACAAAACCAAACGGTCGTTTGCAGCCTGGATAAACGGTTGGAGAATCGCCGCTCGGATATATTTTTTTCGGCTTATCGATTGTCACTTTCGGACGTCAGGGAGAAAGGGGAAATGGGGGGTGGTAAGGGGAGAAGGGAAAGGAGGGTAGGAAAGGGGTATGAGACATGGAATGGGGGGAATGAGAGGCGGTACTATTTTCCTGTGTACGTCCGATTATAGCGCCCGACGATTCCGTGGATTTAACTCGGACAAAGTGGAGTAATATATGAGGTTTTAAGTCGGTTTAGTCGTCGGATCTCGACGATTGCTTTTCGTCTCCCGACAGCAGAATAGAGGACGATGCGAATTTAATTACCTTTTTGACCGCGGAGGCAATGCGGTGACGGTTCGCGGATGATAAAAACATCAAGTTCTTCGATTTATATGCCGTTCGCTAGCGCTCCTATAAAATACTATATAATACTTCGGCAACGGTCTGATGATGAATTTTCGGATGAATACTGAATAAGTGTAGTCCGTGTAGACAGTTTTATTATGGGAGATGTTATTTTATTTTGGGATAAACGTTCATAAAAATATGTAGAATTTAAAATGGTTAGTTGGTTTAGTTCACTTTATGAGCGAATAAAATATTCACCTGCTATTTAAGCACATAGCTATGTAAACTTTGTCTTATTGTCCGGAATAGTACTTCTGTCAACAAAACATGCACAACATCATAGCATTGGAATGATTAATATTTTTTAATTGTGATTATTAAATAATAATTTATTTCCCGACTATTTATGCACATAGCTGCAGAAACTTGGAACTTTTTTGGTACCTTTCTGATTTATTGAAATAAATTTGGTAATTATATGCCTAGAATTTTGTTTCCCATAAAACGTTGAAAAGAAAGTGAAAATTGATGATAATTACTGGGCCATTGATATAAAATCCATGCTGAATTTCTATCTCAGTTTACCATAAAATGCACGAAAAATTTCAACAGATTAATAAAACATAAAGCGGAAATTCTGCAATTCGATACTCCGAAGTAGAATAAAAAATAGGCATACTAATCGCAAGTTAAAATTTCCCGGGCGACGTAAAACCTAGAGATCACTCAAGGAAGAGAAACAAGGATGAGAAAAAAATAAGTAAGACAAGGGGTCTATTATTTTTTTCTTCTTCTCAAATTCCAAAGTCCTCGTGTTCCCGATTGCATCCTTAATGAGAATGGGAGGAAATTTTACTGATCCATTTATTTACGAAATTCGGGGCACGTCTTCGCGGCTACGAATGGCATGGATGGGGTGGATTGAGAGTGAGAGGGAACAGGAGGGAGGGAGAGGACGGAAGTTTTGAGGTCAATGAAGGGAACCGCTTCGGAAATGTGACCCCGATGTGCTGCGTCGGGCTGTGTTAGGATGAAATGTTCGGAAGGAGGTGGAAGGAGGAGGAAGTGGAGGAGGATGAAGTAGGGGAGGTTGAAAAAGGCGATAGGAGGAGACGGTGAGGGAGGTAGGGTGAAAGGGAGGTCGGTGACTCTTCCTCGTTGAAATGTATGAGCGCTGCAATCTCCTGTCGAAACGGCGAAATGCTTTCCGTCGCAAAGTTTTCTACGCGGTGAATAAGATATGCCTTGCCTTCGATATTGAAGAAAAGCCCATGGAGAATGGATGCTAATGGCTTGTTCCGTACACATATACGTACACAAACACATATATACATATATATATATATATATATATATATATATATATATATATATATATATATATATATATGGCATCCTTATGGTGAATGCTGCTAATGCGGAGGAATGAAAAGGTTGACGCTCCCGTATCGAATTCCGCAAGGATGCGCTTATCATTTGTCACGGCCTTGGATTTACGAGCGTACTTAGGGTGGGAAGGAAAAAATACTTCTTGATCACGCGTTCGAAAAAGTAGAGAATGGAAACTTCACGTGAAATTTTTTTTTCGGGGAAGAAATATGAGTCACTGCTCAAATCGTAATAATGCATACGGGTTATAGCTATAAATGGCTTTAATTTAAGGAGGATAATATTAAAAAGGCGGAAACATAGCATCACATATTTTACTATCACTACCTATATAGAAATTACGTATTCATTGCCACTTGTAATGGGCGCATAACTATTCGCCGGAATAATTTCCCACTTTGATACAGAATTGGTGCACTTCAACACTAATAGCTGTTTTTCTCTGATTTTATTTTATTAAAATTATTTTTCAAAAACTGCTATTAATTCGCTATACCATGAGTGCCATAATGATAACAAAATCGATCACATACGACTATGCTCTCACAGGATTCGAAGCCGTGACCATTGAATTGGAAGCATAGAATATGTACAGTGTGTGCAGTGAACACGGGCTCACGAGTACAAGGGAGTCCACATGTGCTCATTTATTGCATTTTGTCACTTGGCGCGTATATACAAAGAACGCCTTGCACTTGCACCCGATCCCACTGCATCCAGGACACGCCACTGCTTGGGAGTTCAGACATACTAACCCCCGCCCCTCTCCAGCGAGGCCGATATTAATGTACTCATAAGAACATATCGATCAGCTATAGTAAAAATTTTTTAATTGAACTGAGTAACAATAAATTATAATAATTTGATTTTTCGCTCTGGTGATTTCAAATTATTATTAGTCATTTATTTTCCTATAGCATTTCCAATCACCAGTTAGATTTATAAACCGTCCATTTTAATATCCGCCATTTTCGCCATTCATCACACACGTCAATTTCCGCAATACGATTCCGCCGCGACTTGTCCGATTTCTCCTCCCAACCACAACCCCCTCTACTCTCTATCCGTTTTGCACTTTGGCTCAAAAGCCCGTCCGTCAAATTCGTACGTTTTAGAGAGCTCCCCGTAATGATGATCAACATCATTCGAAAGATGAATCTGCTAACTCCATGATCCCATTAATCACGTCTGCTATTGCCTATTTTGATGTAGGTTGGGGGAGGAAATCTTGCGGAACCGTCCCGCTGGTTCAAGTTTATAGTTTATACTCCTCACTTCTAACGAGTAAATATCGCCCGTTGCCCAATACTTTTTCAGTCTCGGAACTTATTTATTAATTTTCTCACTATCTGCATCGTGCGATCTTTAAATTTTGCAAATATTGCACGTAAGTATCTAATCGCTAAAAAACCGAGATCTAGGACGCTAGATTATATATAGAGAGCATCCTTACCGTCAGTTCAACATTCAAGGGTTTCCAGAAAAAACGAACTCGAAAGATATCAATTATATTGATCTTTTTGGGTTTGTAATTGGTTTCTCCTGTTGAGAAGCAGTTGAGATATTACAGAATTTTCAAAATTTACTCTAATGAACTTCATGAGGCACGCCGATATGAAGTTTTATCCTGAAACGTTATGTTTAACAGAAAATTTCAGGACCGAAAGGATCGAAGCAGGCTAAATTTGTAAATGGTGTTGAGATACTCTGATGATCGATTCAAAATAATTTATACTTAATTTGAAGAAAACCGCAAATTTCTTTAAATTCCACATACTACTTTGTTATTGGCTTTGGAATGTATTTCCATTCATTCTATAAAGTCATAATACTCATTGTCAGTTTATCTTGGATCGTTTCTTAAATATGTTAATTGTCGGTATAAAATCACATATATTTCCGAAGATTTGATATTCATGTTGTAGCGCTTTAGCCGATGTTATTCTCAACTGGTGCTTACGCCATTGGAAAATTTATTGATGCAAACTTCACATAAGTTCAAATATATCATGTGCATAACTTTATCAAGGAAGAGCTTTAATTATGCCGAACAAGTGGTTTGCAAATTTTTTGCGCTATAAATGGCATGAATAGGTCAGATATAGTTTATCTATATTTAAACAGTGGGTCAAGTCCCTTTTCTCCAGTCACATTGTGATGGTCTCCTATCAGAGGCCACTCTGGAAACTTCGTTACAAAGAGAGTGAGTTAGCTGCAACGGAAGGCACGGCGTACGCCGATTCTTATATGGTTGCATCGCTGGAAGTTGACCTCGTTCAGGTGTTCTCATATACGCAACAAGGTAAAGGAGAAGGTTTGTAATTGGATTAGCGAGCACGGGACACGGAAGTAGGATGCTGCAAGTCCACTGACCGGAATGTTACCCCGCAAAGGCAATTGTGTTTTACGTTAGATCGAAAAGGCAAAGAGACGAGAATAGGAGAAGAAATCGAGATATGGAGTGAAGGAGAGGAGGTGGAGCCGTGCAGTTTCATCAGATTTTAATTTAGCAATTGTTTGTTCAGAGTGAAGAGAATTGGAGAGCTTATTCCAAAAAAGCATTAGACAGATGGTCAACGTAGACATTTTATATCCATACAAATATTTTTGAGCCTTTTATTTCATAAATATGCAATAAATATAGTTACGCAATTATTTGAGGGGTTAGTAGAATGCTGTCTAGTAATAAGGACTCTAATAACTCTCTGTTGTTTTGTACGAAATGACCGACCATAGCATAGCTACAAAGGGCGTCTAGACAACTACTAAATTGGTAAATGAGAAAGCATCATTCAAGGAGCAATTAAAAATGAATTAAAGATACAATTTTTAGCTGTTAACGATTTGAAAAGTTATCTTTAAATAACGTAAAACACCATTGATTCCATCATAAATTAAGAAACATTTTTTATTGTTTGTCATATTCACCATTGCAAATACTTGAATTTAAAAATTAACAGCTTCTCGGAGAATGCTGTAAAAAATAAGTACGATGATGACAAAAATACAATAAAAACGTTTTACCGGAAGAGAGCAAAACCAGACTTACTACCCTTTTACTTATCACAAAAAGGTGATATATAGTATAAATATACGGCGAATAGTGTCAAGGAACGTGCATTCATAATGTCATACACCAAAGACAAACTCTGCTAAAATCAACTGTAAATGACGATATAAATATTTAAAATTATCCTACTTTATTTCACGTCCATTTATACTCAACATATACGTATTTACACCACATAAACAGAATATAATTTATAAGGTTAGAACGCGTTTTTATTTCCGGAATAAAAAGGAAACTAAAACATATTTTTGATATGCAGACTTCAAACATTTAGTATTTTATCGAAAATATTACTTTTTCGAAAATACATTACCGTAAATAAAAATGACTTTAAAATATTATTGAAAGCCGCCTTAATCTCCTAATTCGTTCCATTCTCACTTTAAAGAAGCACTAGCGAAAATGGACTTCAAGAACGATTAAATTCGCTGAACTTTATGCGTCGGCAAATTCTTTGAGACAAAGCATCGTTAATCAGTGTTGGCCTACGTATTCGGCCTTTCATTTCGTTTCGCTTGGTCCCCTTTAGGGAACAAGGGGACGTTATAACGCCCGCGGGATTTGCGTAAGGGGGTTAAAATGGATTGGGTGCAGATAGTAGGAGGGCCACACGCTGTTCTGCAGCGCGACATGAGGTTTCGGAACGATGGAGGCGGTATGAGGGGTAAGCGAGGGATGACTGCAGGGAGAGTTGAAAGGGTTGCGCTCCCTAGGATGCGTTATACGCGAAACTCTCTCTCTCTCTCTCTACATCTACAACCCTTACCTTGTCAACCTTCTGCAACCTCACATCACCCTCATCTCTCTCTCTCTCTCTCTCTCTCTCTCTCTCATAAATAAATAACCACTTCCCAAATGACTCCCACTCCCTCTCTACCGTAATTTCTCTCTTTCATCTTCACTCCTCTCCCCTCTTATCTCATCATCCTAAATATTCATTGTCATTCGAACTACGTTCCAGTTCGTTTTTGCTATCTCATAACGCAAACATTTTCAACCCATGTCTAATCACTTGGCTACGAAGCTGCAATTTTACTTTATATGAATACATGTACGAGTTTACATCTATGTGTGTTCATAAAACGTAAAATGCAAAACATACGGATAAAATGATGCGCTGGTGTCGCCGAATCGACATCGACATCATTACATCCGTATATTTTGCTTTATTTTATTTTATGCATTTTAGATAGTGCTTTACATATTAATACTAATATCTGCGAATCAAGATCAACGAATTAGTCAGTTCGTGCGAATTGACATTTAAGATTAAGACCAAAATCACGATGGAAGGATGGAGTATAAGAGAAATGGGGATGCGCAAAAGAAGAGGAAGGCAAAAGACTAGCTGGAACGGAAGAGTGTTCTGGAGCAGAAAAAGGCTCGTTTCGGGCTGTAAATCCTTAGGCAAAAAGAACAGTACACATTAAGGAACATTTTAATTTCGTATTAAGTAAATATTTTGTCGTCTTCGTAAAAGCATTCCTGAACATTCCTGTTGGATCTTCCTCAGCTTCAATAAAGTGATTAACTTTTTCCGCTCACCAATGATTTGAGAATCTCTGATTTGTTAATGTGACCCTGAGAACGTTAATTTCCAAAAAATCATCTGCTTGAAATATATGCTATGGATACAGAGTGCTTTATAAACTTCACCAGTTACTAAGACAAATTCACAGTTATATGGTAATTATTTTACATTTTTATATTACAACTGTTACAACAAAAAACGATTTGATTACATTACTAGAAATAGTTGTCAGACGCAATACGTTGCCATGTAAAAAAATGTCACAAATGTTTCATTTCCAAAGGTAGAAGCGTCAGTTGATGAAAGCCTGTCATTTCTAGACGACGCTTAAGAATGAACTGTGCCACCGTGACAAGCCTTCGCGAATTGATGAAGTTAACTAGCAAAGGGAACCTAGAATTCTCAGGACGATATCAATAGCTATTGTTTTGCCATCTCTATAGCGTTAAGAGAACAATCGGAGAGAGAGAGAGAGATAGAGACTCCTGTCGCTTGAATCGTATACTTCCTGTTACATCTGTGCTAAAATCCGGTTCGCTCATTGTTATGATGGTATGGGATATTTCTATAATAACCGCCCTGTATTTTTTCTTATAAATGATATGTCAAATTACGTACCTTATTCGCGGCAATTTTCTTTCGCTTTGAATTAGCGGCGCAATTCGTCTCAGTAGAAAATCTCGACAGCTTCGTGAACAACTTGCCTTATATTTCTCAGCAATTGTGAAAGAGCGTTACCACGCTATATAATGCCGGAATTTTGTTGGCATTAAGAAACAAAAAAGAGTTTAATTAAATATAATTAACTGAAAAGCTATGCACAAACAAAAGATTTTTCTTAAAAAAATTATGTTGAATAATAGTCTGTAGAATATTTCATGGACATTACGTAGTATAGTACATTGAATATAAATCCTCAATTCTTTGTCACATTCGTTCGTATTTTCTTACATTGAACGTATTTTGATTTAAATGGAATTAGAAAATCCTTAAAACTTTACGCAAAGCATTCGACCTTTGTCCTAATTGGAGATTTAGATGAACATGGCACCAACAACTTGAAAATATTCGCTATAGCTTAAAGGCAACACACTGATGATTTTATTGTCTGCAAATTACCGTGCACATCTAGAAAATGTCCCAGCATGATACATCAATACATTATGGTACCTCTGCCATATTATGAGATATCCTCAAGATGTGTTCATTAAGTGCTAAACGGGTAAAATGCATCTAAAATATGTATTTCACGTTTCTATTGCTTACTACTTCAGTGGAAAATTTCTAGGGATAAGATTGGCCTATTAAGTAATTTTCAAATTTATTTTATCTCCTTAATTAATTATATTTGGAGATTATAGAATATAATATGCTTCTAAAGGTCATAAAATTTTGTTCTATAACTCATATTTCAATGACTATTCTACAGCACCTTTTAATGTTGCTTTTTTATTCATTTGTTTCTAGAATATGAAAGACAGTTACTCCTGCGGAAATGGAATATTTATGTCTGTTATGAGTTATCCTCATAACTTCCGCAATTCTCGGCAAAATCACTACGTCTCTCATGTTTCCGCTGTTTATGCCTATATATTTCTCTTGATTTACTTCCTAATCTAACCTTACTCTGTGAATGCTAACCACCTAATCTCCTTAGGAAGGAATAAGAGATTATCAGCCTAACCCTCCATTCCATCTTCTTCATCTCTCATCTTCTCTCTCGTTATCTTTCTTATTCCATGAATCAAATCCTCTCTCTGCCTCATTTCTCAACCTCTCTTTCTCCCTCTTTTTCTCTCTCCTCCATCTCTCACCTTTCATTTCTCACTCGTTCTTTTCCTCTCACTCCCTATATTCAACTCCATTCTCCTTCTCACCCCTCTCCATACTCACCTTCCTCTTCCGCATCATATTTCATCCCCCTCCCCATACATGGCGAAGGATTACGTAGGAATGGAGATTTTGGTGGGTTACGGTCGTTCCAAAGGATTTGTATAAAGTTCTCTGGGCCTTAGGATCGGATAGGAATGAGAAAAATGTAAGTCGGCAGGACAGGGAGAGAGATAGAGGCGGTAGTATGACGGACGACAATAGTAAAAGCATTGGGGAGGGTTTTTTCCACCCAAAGGGAACATTCCAATGCTACATATCTTCTCGCTGGAAAGAATTTCTGCGAAGGAATTTTCTTTGAGAGTTATTCAGTTATTCACGACGTGAATTTTTTATCCTTTATCGCGTTTCATTTTATGAACACGCTTATGTTTTCACTCTGTCTGCTAATCTGTCCGCCTATGCAATGAATAGCAGGTAAACAGTAAGAGATACGGGAATGGAATTTGCAAGGTGTATAAGATCTATGATGTTATTTATCACGCCGTCAAAGAAGATCTTCGGTGGGTGGCAGTGGGTGCTTTCAATTATTTCAATTTAAGATTCGGAGTAATTAGTTATAGATAAGAAGTTTAACATTTTCACTATTTGTGAGCCCTTTATATTCCATCTAAAACAGTGCAGAAGAGTTTTTTAATCGCTGTGCGGCAGGGCGTGGCTTCAAAAATTTCAAATGAAGACCTTTCTTGGAGAAATGGGAGCTTCACGAAGGTACTTTTTAGTAATGTAGTATGTTCATATCATAAACCAATAGTCATTAGATTAGAAACCTAATATAGAGTAAGAAAATACTTTTTTAATTATTTATAGAATAAATTACTTTGTCATATAATTATATTAGTAACTTTATAAAGAATTTGACGTGAACTTGAAGGACAAGAACGATATAAAGTTTTAAAAGTTAGTTTTTATTCGCCCATGCACGCTGAAACCCGTTACCCGTGTCTTCCTGCAGTTTGCGAGGTAAATGTAATTACGATTCAATTTACTAGAGAAAAACTTCATTCTCTTTCAATTCCATACTTATTAATTTTAAATTCTTTGATCTTTTAAATTTTACTCCATTTTTCACAAGAGTCTATTTTTACTGTTTATGATAAATAATTTTGGTAAATTTATAATTTCATTAAACATGATTAGTTAAACAAAAAACTCATGTAAAACAAATAGCAACGTTTTTATCTGATCTAGTTTATTCAGTGATGTGTAAAAGAGATATGAAGATTTAAATAAAAAATATTTTCTTTCAAGCCTGGCTGATGATGACATTTAACATTAATATTAATGTCACTTTATCTTTTAATTTATACCGTAAATTTAAGAGAACTTAATATAGCTCAAATAATTACTTGCAAATTGCGTTATTATTATTATTATTATTGTATTATAGCTATATTTATTTTATTTCTTATGATCCAACTATATACAAGATCAGTTGAAATTATTTTGTTTAATATTGCGCTGGCTCAACAAAAGAACTCTCTTTGTTTAAACTCGGAAAAAATGATAGAATATTAATGAAAGTAACTTAAGCACAAATTTAAATAGGTATGCCAGAAAACATCGTTGCAAATATTTAGCAATCCTAGAATTTCACAAAAAAAGTTAATAAAGTAGCAAGGAGATACCTTAGCTTTATTGTACTCTTTAAAAAAATCATTAAACATGTTCGTATATTGTGCGCTGAGGCGCACACTTTGCCGCAGTTATAAGAATCACAAAAATCGTGATGAAGAAAGTTAGATTATCCGATATTTTACTTCAAATATAGAGTTGATTGGGGAATGCAACCAAATACTTAATGCTAACTACGAACCGTAAAAACGGTCACGGTCGTATAATTTTTATAAAGGTTCTTTTTCGGCTATGAGGGTGTAATCCCAGGATTTCATTAATTGCCTACAGAGATCCAACTTAAGATAACTTAGGTACTTAGGATTTTGATTTCAGCTCTCTATGGCAAGAAAGAGCGCTAAGCTTTTTTGATTATAGCTGTTGCTTCCGATGTTCTCATTTGTCTCTCTTAGAACGTCGGGGAAGAAAAAGGAAATATTAGGTTACACGAATACACGGAAAACGCAATGGAAATGGAAGTTTACATGCAGATGGCAACACAACTCTCTCTATATGATTATTTGTAAAGAATAAATTGCGTGTAACATCCTATAGGTTCATATATTAAAAATATAACTTTATTAAAATAAAATTTAAAAAATATAACATCAAACGTCAATATACCTATATTTATGCAAATATTTATTCTATTCCTAATACAGAAAATGAATTGAAAACAATAAAATTATTTTTATATTTAGCATTAAGCTGTTATGCTATGTATCAACAGGTATATACGTAATTTAAATGATTTAGGAGATAATTCCGACAATCCATCGATTTAAATAAACACGTATGTATTTATAATTGAGAAAATATTAGCGTATCTCAGAAAATTTAAGCAAGAATTAGAAAATCGTTCGATAGAGAAATATCGAGGTCATCTATGGCTAAAAATAAATTCCAGAATTAGCGTTTAAATACCGAAAGCTGAAAAATTAGGTACTTGTTTAGGTATCCCTAGTAACACGGTTATGGCTATTGGAGATACCTTAAAAAGTGCACAATTTTTTCAATTCAATTGCTCATTGAATCAAGTGCTTTATCTGGAGTTTAGAGTCTTGTCGTTGTTTACCCTCGTTATTAACTATCTGGGTCGTCATATAAAAAGAAAATTTCGTTATTATTAGCAACAATATATTTTATTGTTCAAATCATACTTGAATAGAACGCTTTTATAAGCATAAGTATGAAAGTGTTTGAAATACTTGATTTAAATTTTAATAAAATAAACTTTATTTACCTGCTATCAATATCGTATATCATGCATTTTAATTTTTAAGTAAGACGGTCGAAATCTTGTGTGAAAAATTAAGTGATTTACGCCCATAATAATAGTTCGAGTCCTTTTTTTAATGAAAGGTAAGAGAATAATTTTTCGCCTGAAATTTTTTATATTTTTCATTCTCTACGACCTTCCATTAACCCAGTTTATTCCCAGGTATGTTGGCTATCGCACTAAGAATCCCTCCACGTCACTTCCTGCCATTAGCAGGGTGTGTCAAATGCACTGAGCCTGACGTTATCGGATGAATCTCTCATCTCTAGCGGGTTGACTTCATTCCCAATGACGACTAAGAGCCAAGGGGAACGCTGCCATGCGATGCAAATTCTCAGTCACTCCATAATCTCTCTCTACTCTTCTCTTCCTCCCTCAAAGTAATACACAATTTTTATATTTCTCATTTTGTACCCCATTAAAGACTATTTCTCCCTTCATTAAATAAAGAATGCGATGGAAAACGTAATTATTAAATAATGTAGATTCACTCCTCTGGGGATTCATCGAGGTTGAGAAAATATAGCCCTATTTTCTCTCTTACCGTGGTCCAATTATTTAACAATACTAAATAATTACTAAACATATTTGAAAAAAAGAGCAAGTAATTTTAGGGAAATTAGTTTTTTATTAAAATGAAAAGTTTGTTTAGGTATGTAAGTAGGTAGGTATGATCCCGTTAAATGTTTGCTGGCAAATGGATAGTACAAATTATCTTTTTAATACATTGTTAAGCTGTACAGCACCACTTCATTTATTTAGAAAATTAAATACTGTTTTGAAATTCTTCGGAACGAAGAGCCTCTCCCTTAATATACTGTAAAATAACACATATTTCTGATAAAATATATCAATTGTATGTTAACTGGATATCATAACCATTTAGTTTATTATGCCATGTTTAAGAAAATTTATTCTTCATCAGGTGCAATATTATAAATGAATTTTACGGTTAAGGAGTTAATTTCTATTTAACAGGTACAATATTAAAAGTACCCGAAAATTGAGCCCTGTATAAGAATAAGAAATTTAAATAACCTAGGCGGGTTAAATGATTAATCTCAACTTAAAATTTTAAAGGTGAGAAGAACACTGCGGAAAAATAAGAAGTTAGACAGAGTAATAGCGAACAAAAAATAATCGACCTGAGAAAGAATTTCGGTGTTTTATATCTAACGTTCCAAATATTATATATATATATACATATATATATATATATATATATATATATATATATATATATATATAATTTTATATAGACGTTCCTTACAGAGGAGGAGTAACATATAACATATATATAGGAGGATACTAATGTTTAGGCACTTCCATAAAAGCAGCAGTTTCGAAATTTTTTTTGTCGGTAGGATTATGTGCAAAACCGTCCAGAAAAAAACGAAAATCTTGAAAAAGTTCTACAATGCGGTCGCTAAAAATTCGAAATTATTTAAACAAATTTTCAAGGTTTATATATTTCCGGATGTGCTACGGAGATGAAATTGGTTTATAGGTAGAATTAGTAAAAAAACGAAATACGGATTATACAAAACTTGATATTTGAATTTGTTTGGCAGTTAAAAATTCTTAAAGTTTAAACAAATAGGTAAATGTTTAGATACTACGAGATGAGATAGGGAGCTGAAATTTTTAAGTTATTTAGAGATTAGACTATACAAACGGATAAACAATTCAGCGTATCCATAAAATTGTTATTGCGGCCGTTAAAAGTCAATTAATTTAAAACAATTAGATAAATGTTATTTCATTTTTGAATGTGCTACAAATTTAAAATTTGGCAAAAATGTGTGGCATTATTAACCCAATGTGGAAAAATTATAATATACTTAAAATTGCAAAAATTAGTGGTTGTTTTACTCCATTATTGTTCCATAAAGATGAAACGAAAATCGGTCCAGCGGAGAAATCTTATGAATTAAAGAAATGTTTCCCATTATGAATATCTCTCTGATAAATTAATATTTTTTAAAGGTGAGATGAAATGCTTGGAGTATGCAAGCACCTTCTACTAGTATATAGGTATAATTTTACTTTCATCCGCAGAAAACTGTCATGACTTCTGGGGAGATGTAAAAAGAATGGTGTCTACGCTCCTTGTCTAAAATTAGTCAAGATTTCAGACATTACAGAAGCTCATCGTTCAGGGAAGTTACAGACTTTTGATGTAAAATTCTGAGAAGCGAAGATTTACTTCAAAGATTGTAATTGGTATCATTCCTCTCTGAATTAAAAATTCTTAATTTTAAATAAAGTATCAATACTTTTATAATATTTGGGCACATACCAGTCAACTATATTGAATATATTCTGAATAATATAACCGCTCTCGCAACTTCCATACTCAATATACGCTCATACGATTTTATTAGTATCATATTTATTTAATACGAAATTGTTGGGATATCAATATTTATTTTTAATTTAGGAAACTCAATTAATATACATATTTCATAAATCATTTCTATTTCAATATGTATTTGTAATAAAGGAATAATGATAATTTCTGTGAGAAAATTTTAAATTCAATCAGATGGAGAAATACATCAACAAGTATAATACACGTCAAACGACACCCATTTCAAGAGAGGTTACACAAGATAGAGGTTATCCAAACAACAGGGCTGTGTAATTTAATTTTTCGCATTAAGTAAATTATAAAGAGTACTTGCGGGGACAAATTTATGTGACACCTCTTTTATCGCGTCCATCAAAATCCTCTCTCTCTCAACCCTTTGTAGGAAAACGCCCTCTCTTAACTCTCTCTCTCCCACCATCCTCCTATACAAATAATAACTCGATTACCAGCTATTATGCCGCAATCACCAACCATGAATTATTCATCAAGCGTTATCAGTCACACAAACGCGGAGGCGATAAAAATCCCTTTCCCTCTGCCACAGATATTATTTACGATCGCAAGAGACTCCTTATGAAACAGTAGTAAAAGGGTTGTGTTGGGTCAACATCGTCATTTTTTACTCGTCTCCACCTCTGTTCTCCTCCATCCCGCCATTCTCTCTCCCTCCCCCTCCGACTCCACATCCCCATTTTTACTACCCTAGCTCTTATCTCGCTTCTTTTCTACCATTCTCCATTCCATTTCCTTATCTTTATCTTTTATACTCCTCTCTCTCCCTCTCCCGTATCCGAAAGTCTCGTTTCTTTCCGGGACGCACACACGCACGCGCGCGTATCGCGTAGCAACCGTGCCCTTGGCCGGGTTCTGTTGTTAGGGGCTTGTTTGCTGCATCCCAAGAGACCTTTCAAAACATTTCTCTCTCTCTTTCTTTTATTGCCTGTCTCTTTCTCTCTTTCTCTCTCTCTCTCTCTCTCTCTCCCCCTGCATACAACGCCACCTAACATGCGTCCCAGAAGTTCTCACCCGTCCCCTCGAATATATTCCGACCTCCTGCCACTCCTTTCGTGCCCGACGCGAAACCTCCCTTGCTTCCTATTACTTACCGCAGCAACAGACGGGGCTGCCCTCGTGTTCCTCAGAGATTTCCTCCCTTAAGTTCAGCCTCGGTGTCCTTTCAGGACGCCCCACGCCCTCACGTTACACCAGTCTTTCACTAACCTGGCTTCGAGTATTACGCGCGATAAGGTAACCTGGAGATATCGAAATGGCATGCCGAAAGTGTATGCGACAGAAATGAGTATGGTAGAGCGAGGTAAAATCGAAAACCTCAAGGTTGAATTAAAGACAAATTTAGGAAAGTTAAGGATTTCGGAGGCTATATTTCCATGCGCGTGAGATTTAAACAACGTACATGTCATGACCATTTTGTTTCCATAGGGGTAGTAAACTGCATTAGAAATAAAGAGAAATAAAAATAAATTCCAATTGTATGCTGCACATATGCAGACAAAAATACAGTTTGATTATAGGTTCATATGTTACATTACATGCAAATGGATTTTCAAGCACGGTGATTCGTAGTGTGGCAATTTTCCAATATTTCCCATTGATCAAAATCCTTTAGAGAAAATGTTGATGTTTCCAAATTTATCCGGCAAATACAGTTTTAAATAAAACCAGAATGCGATAAAAATACGACTTTTTACATCACACTTTGAACTTGGAAGCTTGCATTTAGGAATCGCAGTTAAAAAGTTTATATCTGAGTTTTACTTTTTACCAATATAACAGTAAACAATTGTAAAGATTTGGGTTTGGTTGTTACAATCAATTTTCAGTTTTTCTGTGAGAATTTCTCTCAGGGTACAACCATTTGAATATTAGTATATATCAGGGGTCAGCGACCTATGGAACCCATGCCAAGAAGTAGCACACGAAGAAATTTTACGTGCCACGATATTTCAGAGAAGAAATACAAAAAATATGTATTCATAATAGAGTTTTACTTTTATTTCGATTGTATTTCGTGTTTCGATGATACCGCATTATATTCAGAATTCCTTTAAATATAAGAATCACGTTTCGTAAGCCTAACGGGCAAATGGAATTTGAGAATGGTATACGCAGAGAACACTGGTAAAGAGTGGCACCTAACAGAAAATCGTTGCCGATCCTTGGCCTATCTAATGAAATTGAAAACGTTATCTTATGTGGAACAATATCTCTCTCATTCAGGAACTGCGGTCAACAGCTCGATTAGAAAATTCAGCAATATCCGACAAATGAATAGCAAAACAACCGATAAATGGTAATTGAAATATGTAAACTTCAGAAAATTGAATCCATGGAGATAAAATAGTACCTAAAGTGAGATCCTCAAAGCGATAATTTGCCGCCTTGCTTCAATCTCTTTAAATAGGATGGATTCATGCTAGCATTTTGAATTCAAAACTTCGATGCAATAAAAATTACGCTGAGGTATATGAGATATCTTTAAAGAATCATTAAATACTTTACTAAAATATTTCTCGTTTTTTCTTTTGTTTTCTACTGCTACTTCAAAGAAAACGAGAAGTATAGAGGCTGTAAAGTCGATAAGAGGATTGTTTGAGAAAAATACTACTGTTCCTGTTATGTCTATGCCCGAGAATATTCATGCGGATTGTTTCCATGTAATTCCATTCACTTAAACTGGAATCTTAAGAAATAGGAAAACATAGGAGACTCTAACTTAGTGCGATTTCATTTCATTCCAAATGTTTGAGAGACATTTGATTCATTTAAATTGCACGAAAACTAATTATCACTAATTATCTTCTACGCATGACAAAGCGCGTTTTGTAGGGAACAGAAAATATCAGAAAACTAATTATCTCATTCGATCAAGTTATAATTACATTAATTTATAAGAGGAGAGTTTGAACAGAAATAAAATGTGTCGTTTTCCATGAAAATTCTCCTTTTATATAAAAATCGATAAGTTCTATGTAAGAGCACCCGTAACAGCAAATGAGAACACAATGCTGAATTCACCTACAAATTTTGACGTAACAGGATACGCTTTGTATTTTGTTTTACAAATATGCATTTTTTGCTTATTCTTGCAAAATAAGCCTGAAAGTTTATGACCACAATAGAAACGGCGATGATTGAAGATTATGTCCAACGACAGCAACTTTATTTTTCATTTCTGTGGATTTCCATTGCCATAAACGTGGAGGCTATAAACCGCACTACGTTTCTCTTTAAACCAAGACGTAGGTCGGATAGATTTTCTTCGGCGAAGAAAACCTCACAAGAAAACACCCTCGGCTGAAAACGCCCACTTAGCTTAAACGGTCTGTTTCAAGCCGTCAAGTTGGGCGGTGGGAGAATTGGTACTAAGACAATTAACCCGTAAACGCCGTCAGACACTATTACCTCCTGCGAAAACAGTGCAATCGGCCGTCAGACGTACTATTACGTCCTGCGTAAGCGATAATTTCTTTTATCTTTTGACACTAGAGACTTCTTGAAATCAAAATATTCTTTATATATAGTGAAAGAGGAAGATTTGTACTTCCTATCTATGCTTGTGCTTTATTTTTTCCTGTTTTAAAAAATATATAATCAACGTTGAATTTTGCGATGGAATTTTTAATTTGGCTACAATATGATGGTGTTTTTCCGCATAAAAATCGCTTTTTAATGCGGCAAGGAACCTTTCCTTGGTGTTTCAAATGCAATGTAGCAATTGTGTATCTTTTCAAAGGAGAGCACGATTTTTCTCCTCTTTTTTCCTGGTGGAGCCATTTGGCTTATGTCATGCGACAAAAGTCTTCGTCGGCATGAAAAAAAGAAAGGAAAACCTCTTATTAGAAATTTTTACGATGCAATTCATGAAGAATGGAATTGAGTTCAGTAAAATCGTTTCGGTAAACATTCGCTTTCATGACCGCGCGATCCTTCGTTCCTCACTGCATAGGAGAGCGTCAACGCCAACCAATATCTGTTATTTCGTCCTCTTCGAGGTGGTTCGGATTACTAAGGTTTTTAGAATCTCCAGAGCAAGTTAGTTGAGAAGGAGCCTTTGTTATTTTCGGAGAGGAATTGTGATAAATTGTGTATATCTATTTGTATATATTTGTTTACATATAATATACGTTTAGTTTTGTGGTAGAACTTTAGTTTTTATCACTGACCTACGGACTTTCGGTTTCTAAAGTTGACACATAAAGCAGCGATGAAGCGAGTGAGCAAGAAGAGGACACGTCATCGAAAATCACGAACAGCGAAGCTCTTCCATATATTTACACGTTATTTTACTAGAAGTGTTTACTAAACTATAAGGCATTTCTAGCTGAATCCAATTACGCATGCGTAAATTTTCTAAAAATATTCGGAAAGGACTCATAAGCTAGCTTAACTTTTGAAAGTTTTCCGTGTTTTGCATCTAAATTCATTTCTGATGTATACATCGTCATATCTACCTTTCTAAAAAACGAAATGTGATCATTTCTTCTATGTGACTTTTGTAATGACCAAAAATAATGAATATATAACTAAAACGTTTATATTATAAATAAATCGTGTTTTAATAAATCAGTAATACTACATTTACTTAAAAATTTCCAGTCAAGACATGAAAAGGTTGAGATACGTAAAACTTTTCACCTAATTGGTTTAGATGGATAGATTCGTAGAATAAAATAGTTACTAATTTAAGTTATTCTTTCATTAAGATTGTACATCAATATCTTTCATAGAATTTCCGGTGCTGAATGTTATATATAAAGCGCGAATGCGCGCCGGAAAATTAGCGATTGGTGTACTTTCTCTTCAACTGCAACAGTGTTTGTTTGTAAAATATGATACGAAAAATGGATATTTACAAATTTTATGTTTTTCGTAATTCCACAAAAAAATCAGAAAAATCGAGAGAAGACTTATAAAGTTATGATTTTTTAAATTTTTTCGAACGTTTTTGCAACGCAATCGTGAAAATTTAAAACCTCATCCGGCCGTAAGGGTGGGATTTAATAAATCTCCACCGGGCTTGAGGGGTTAACCCGCTTCCGAGATTTGTATAACGCGTCTTCCTCTTAGTGTGAAACCCGACGGCAGGGAATGCTGCGGCGGAAACTCGTCCGTTCGCTTCACCAAATTCCTTTCCCATTTGCTGCCTCGAGGAATCCCTTGAGTGGTGCGTGATTCGGAATTTCTGCCTTTCTTCCCGCATAGTAGAGATACATATATTGGAAAGACGTGGGCGTCGAGAGATACGGCCACAGTTTGGCGTGAATTGGGTTGCTGGCATCAAGGGGCGACGTTCGCTATAATCCTGATATTTTTAAACGCCATCTTTTGCAAAGCCGAGTCAAGTATCGTCATCTGCGTCCAACGGTGGAATAATTAGGACGTGAGGGCCAGATGCCACATTCTGCGTCCTGTTTGAGCAGCTGGGCAGCTGTCCCGCTCGCCTTGCCACGGCTTTGCTCCTTGAGGGGTCACTGACTTATGAGTATGTACAGTTACCAAATTTCATTTTTAAAATCATTTAGAAGTTGAATGCGCAATATGTACCCACAATTACGGAAGAATGCCACATGTTTTGTATATTTTAGTCAATTATCATCTTAATGATTCTCAATCCGAAAAATAGCCGCAAAAACTTCAATTGATCAAATTCAGTAAATTAGATTGAATGATTATTTTAAATACGTTCCATTACAACTATGCTGATAATTTTATTGTTATTTTATAAATATATGTTGTATTTCAGCTAATAGTAATTCAATCCTATATGGTCTAATTTAAGAGTTTATTCCTTCCAAACCTCACAAATTTTGATGAAGCTTAGCATCATGATATAAAAAAATTACAGCATTTTAAATATTGAGGAAAGAAAGAGCGGACCTAAAAATCAAATGAAAATGTTTTAAAAACCACAAGAAATAAATATTAAGATATTATTAATCTCAATTCTATTGTCTAAACAAACACGTTTCTGGTCGAATGAAATGGAGCCGAACGTTTTACTCGAATAGATCCCTTATGACCTTCAAAGAAACTTCTAATAAAGACCACAATCCCAAAGCAACAGCTGCTGCATAGCCCGATTTGTTCAACTGGTATGCCCTCAATTATTGATCGACACGTACACAGTGTACTAAACAATACGCGGACAGAAATGGCTAGCTCCGCCTAAGTATAAGAGGAATCCAAATGTTGTATCTGCGCTTCCATTCATATTAAATATTAACCGTAAAATACAATTTGTGATAGACGCTTTTAATTTTTCCGACTAACAATTAATACCATCCCATCAATAATGTTTGCATTGTACTGTTCCCATTAGATCAGGGCTAGAAGAAGAAAACACGATATATTTTACAAGATTTTGCACAATAAGCTATTTGCAATTTTAGAGGCTACAATAGGAGGTAACCTTACAATCACGTATAAATAGCACTTCATCTAAAATCTTCTATTAATTACCAAAAATGAACGCACGCGTGCGAGAAAATAGAGGCCTTAAGTTGGTAGAATATTTAAACGTAATTTTAATGATAACATAAAATCACTTTTTTGTTTTGAGATACAATTAATCGTAAAGAGAATATTTCTAAAAGTTTTTCTATCATAACTAAGCTATTCGCAAAGATAACATGAATAAATGTTCAACTAGGTATATGATTAACCCCTCTCTATCTATCATCACTTATGTATGTATTTTATGATATTTTCGACTTGCGGATTATGTTTATGCAGGAATACATCATTAGTATGGTATTAAAAAAGAAATAACCTGTTGATACGCATTATTTTATCACATTTTCAGCACTTTTTGTCAAGCAATCCATAATGAATGACGACATTGTGACGTCGGAAATGGTGTAATTTGAATACAAATGAAACGAAGTGCAAAAAAACTGGTGTAAAATTTATACTATTCCACATAAATAAGATATACGACCGGTTTAGACGAGTGATCGTCATCATCAGGTCTTATATCTTATTTATGTGGAAATAGTACAAATTGTACACCAGAGTGAGCAATTAGTTTAATTTTTGTCCAAATTGCACCCATTCACCTATTACGGTGTTCCACCAAATATCGACCTGTTCAGTGAAAGATGCACTGACGCACGGGACGATATGATTTCGAAATTCTCCCAATAATTTCAGAATACGTAAAATTGCTACAGGCGTGTCAGTATTTTTGGTTCCATCAAACGAAAATTCTGTCATATTCGCAAGAATTCGAGTAAATGCGAACTCGCTATTGTACTCGCAAATTCCACATGCCCACACCCTACTGAACCCGTCATTCCGTTTTTATTAAGTCACCCGGCAGTGTGATTACTACGATAGAGGAATCTTAATATCGTCTCCCTTCCCCCTCTCTCTCTTTCTCTCCTAAATTAGACGGGAGACGTGGGAGCATAGCGGGTGTAGGCATCAAAAGGATACGTTGGCTGCGTGTACACGGATTTGGGTTCCGATGAGATACCCAGGGACAAATCAATGGATGCCAGTGGGGCAAAGGGTTATCAACAAAGAGGGAATCCTTTTGGGATCCCCCTTCGAGTTAAGAAAACCTATAGGCTAGAAAGAGGGAAAGAGAGAGGATGAGACATGCATGTAACTTAAATAAGTTAGGGAATGGGAAAAATGAGGATTTTGGTTTTTGCGATCAAAGAGACGGTACTTTTAAGAGAGAAACGAAATGTTCATCATTTTAATGGATTCGAAGCGAAGCGATTTGATCCGGATATGTAGTTAGGCGAGGCGTCTGAGGGAGTGAATCACATCAATGTGGATGAAAGCCGCGGGATTAGTTGATCATTGATTGATTCCGAAACTGCGAACTAAATATTTTTAAGTAATACAGCTCAATAGCAAGGGAAATTTGTTGAAATGTTTGGTGAAAGCTCTAAATAAATTATCGGTAAAACTGAATTATTCCGCGTCTAGATACTTCTAAAGGTAATATAACTTCCTTTTACTCTTGAAACAACTCTTGCTTGTAGAGATCAAGTTAAGGTGCAAGTTAGTGATAAAATTACGCAAAAATAGTAAAAAAACATCTATAGAGAGAATTTCACGTTTCATGGTTTATATGCATGTATAACATAGATAATTGATATAAATATAATCGATTATAATCATAAAAAAACGATGCTCTTGTGTACACCAAATGTATGAAAAAAATTGTCATGAATGATTTACAGCAAAATATTTTGTCATGAGGCATACTTTAGAACATTTAATATATTACTTATTTTCTTAAAAACCCTTCGGCGGTACTTTTTTCTTTCATAAATTGTGCAAAATTTGATCTTCATATCGAATAAGAACTATTCCAATAAAATCCTTAATACCTGCTCTAAAAACGATGAATAAATTAAATGTTTAGATTAAAGTGTGTAAATAAAAATCATATATCACAGATTAATGAAATTATTCATTAAAATTGCATATGAGCTAATGAAGTTTTTATTTGTGCAAAACTAAGTTTAGCGGTAGAACTGCTCTCGAATAATCGCTTGTGGTCTCACAAATACGAAGTGTTGGAATGCGATTCTCGTCATTCCGACCGATGTCGTCCGGATTTAAAAAAATATACGGTGACAGTTTATTTGAAATCTCATAGACACGCTCAATAACTAAGAAATTGATTAATTTTAACGAAATTCAACTTGCAACACACATTTAGTCGATCGTTTGACAAACGAGTGATTTATTTCCACATACAGTGTAATAATGATTTAATTTCATTATTTTAAACTTCCTGAAATATGTCGCAATTATATCTTGAAATGTTAAATAGAAATTAACTCGTTAACCGTAAAATTCAAAATTAGAGACACATTGAAAAAGGGGGAGGAAAGGAAGAAAAAGGCAAAAGACAATAAAAATTATAAACTTACAGGTTCAGAGGTTGTTACTCCACGCCAGGGACCTGATGTCACCTAAACATTCACTCACTCAATCGCACAAGAACTAATCCTAAAGGTGGAAAGGAAACGGGACCGGGTTTGCGAGAAACTACTCTGCGCCAGGGACCCAAAAAATCACATCAGCTACTAATGATGAGAGCATTGCTCTCGAAATATGTATTTAGTAAGTTTACTTTATCTTTAGAGATCTTTTGTGCGTGTATTCGAGTGCTTGCGTGCGTGATTGTTACGTCTGTCAGGTTTCTGTCGTTGCCGGAAGGCACATAAACGTACAGGCCGCTGTGTGCGATACAAGGTCCCTGGCGTGTTTTAATCTCCCGTTAACCTAGAATTATTCTCCCTTCCTTCCCCTTTATTTTTTCCCTTTACCTCTTAGCGTGTACGTGTGCGTGTGTTTGTGGTTGCTTAGTAGGTCCCTGTCGCGGTCGTACTGACTCACAAACCTTCTAGCAACGGTGTGATTTTTTGGGTCCCTGGTGCAGAGTAATTTCTCGCAAATCCGGTCCCGTTTCCTTTCCACCTTTAGAACTAGTGCTTGTGCGATTAAGTGAGTGAATGTGTGAGTAACATCAGTTCCCTGGCGTGGAGTAACAACCCCTAAACCTGTAAGTTTATAATTTTTATTGTCTTTCGTCTTTTACTACCATTTCTCCTCCATTTTCATCGTGTCTATAATTTTGAATTTTACGGTTAAGTAGTTAATTTCTATTTAACATCAAATTCGCCGTAGTCTCCGTTTTTACTTATTTAAATCTCGAAATATTTTACGCAACTCATCGACATATATAAATTCGTTTGCATTTTCAATGAATATATGACATCATTGTAAATTCCATCCAGATAAAAGAAAACGATGGCAGGTACATTTCCCGACTAAATAAAGCCAGCTTAAAGAAACAATCATTGACCCCAAAAGCCACAAGGCGCGTACAGAAGTTTATTATTTTACAAAGGAAACGGAAAAGTAATAAACATTTTCTTTGAGAAAATGACTTTGTGAATGCATAAAAATAAACGATTGAAATACTTTTAAGTGTTAAAGAGTGCATTTCAAAAATGGTGAATCCACGTACGAAGGGTATGCGTAACATAGCAACACGGGGATGGCATTAAAACATCATTTTTTCTTCTTCCGCTCCAGAGGAAGAGAGACAGAGAAAAAGAGGACGTCGGAGAAAAGTTATGGAGTTCAGGAAGCGAGACGAGGCGTAGAAAAGAGATAAAAAAGGAACGAGCGGAAGCGTGAGCCGTTACATCCAAGGGTTACCGAGTGGTTTACGCGGATATTAAAAAAAGAATGGAAAATACTCTAGTTTAATGGGATTCGGTCCGTTTTTAAATCTCAGGCAGTGCTGGACGACTTTCTCGAAACTCAAAGTACTAAAAAACTAACCCAGAGAATGACGTTATTGTCACTCTGGAGACCCAAAGGCGTCAAAGTAAATGTGGAAATGCACTCCGAAGGTCGACCGTTGGTTTCAACGGTTCTACACATTTGAAATTTATCTCAGATTGTTTTAAAATATCCCTCAGAAAATTTCTACACGCATCACTCCGCTTGTTTCAAAAATATCCTTCAGAAATTTCTACGCTCATCACCTAAAATATTATTAATAATGTGACATCAAACTCATTATTTACAAAATATTTTAAAGGGATGCGAATGGAAGGCTTTGCATGGGCGCTATATATCGCACATCAAACACAAAGAAACAATCTGTCCAAAATTTTACCGATTCCATATTGTATCGTTCCTGAAACAACCAAGCGCACACAAGCTATTTTCCATTAGAATAATTCAGTTTTTACATTATTTCTATTCGAATTTAAAAGTCATTTTGCTAAAACTAATGATTTTGGTTTGTGACATTATCTATATTGGTCTAATAAAACCCCAATCATAATGAATTCTTAGTATTTTACTCAAGCAAACCTTTAGCTATTATCATATACAATTTAATACGACTGTATACTATTCTTGGAAGACAAAATAACATTTTAATAAAATTAAATTAGATAACAGCTATCTGATCTCTTGAACAATTATTTCATTTTGGTGCATTTTATAAAGATAGCAAAATATATGTTACTCACACAAATGAGTGAAAATAATAACGTTATCTCAATTGTTAAATTGTTAATTTTATGGAATAATCTCCAGCTATTTGTAAAGAGAGCCAGACAAATAGACAGAAGAATTTAAAAGTAATAGTGAACGAAACCACTAAGGGTTCAAATTGACTGGAAGATTAAATGCAGATGTGAGACAAATGGAACTATTAGAAGAAAGACAATATCGTATAGAGCAGTGAAAATACAATACAACCTGAATCAAAAAGAAAATAAAGGAAAACATTTGCGGCACATGCAAAACAAATGTGAGTATTGTCAGAATATGCATCGAAATCGAAGAACGCCACAACACTTCATCAAAGATTTCCTCGTTTCATAAAAAGGAAACAAAATATACATAATTCAATATAAAACTGCAGACGTAAGCCTACAAGAGTGGGACGTTCTTTTCAGAAGGGGAGATAGTACTTTTTACCCCACGACATAATGAGCGACATTAAAGACGGAGATGCACGCTTCGACGCTCTTTTGGAGCGAAATGTTGAGAACTGGGATCCTCGCGGACTGATTTATGAATCTCGTGTATTTTTCCACCCATATCTTCTTTTTAGAGTTCTATATAGTGAATTATTTGAAGCGGAAGAAGATAGATACACCAAAAATTTTCAGCCTACAACGTCGTGTTCGAATATTATTCCCAGAGAATTTTCTTCCCTCGTCAAACATAATCGTAACGCGAGAGCTCATATACGCGATGATAGATTTTTGCATCTGATTTTGGCAACAAGTACATAATTTTCGTCGATTGTTTTTAAACATATGGACTCAGCTGCTAATATGTTTATTCGTGATTCATGTAAGGTTACATTATTTCTCTGACCATAGAATCCTAGCCATCTCTAACAAGACTGGAAAGGTGTACCCAATGCCGGAGTAGCACAGAGTTTCCAAATGCGTTCTTTGAGATTTCACAATGTTCTCAACATTTTTCGCTCAGATGAGTATTTAACAAGAAGCTCCATTTTTACGTTTAAATCATATTTATTGGAAAATTTTAAACTTTTAAAAATATGTTACCTGACCGACCGTGTCATTGTTAAACCTCGAGATTGTATTGTCGTCTCAACCCTTATACTATATGTCTAAGGAATGTGTGCTTTGAATGTTTTAATAGGTGAGAGAGAAGGAGAGAGGAAGAAAAGGAGAGAGAGGGGAAGAAAGGGGAGAGAGAAGGTGAAAGGGGGAGAGAGAGGGGGTGATATGGGAGAGAGACAGAGGAGAGAGATGAAGGGAGACAGAAAAAGGCAGAGGGAGAGATAGGTAGATAATATTCTTTATTAGGGCAAGATTGAGACTAGAAATATATTTTTCCAGAGAAAGAGAGAGGGGGGAAGAAGGGAGAATGAGAGGGAGGAGGATTGGAGAGAGGAAAAGAGAAAAGGACGAAGAATGGATAGTGCCTACAAATTCATACTTAATCCACGCAACCAAATTTGGTAGGATTGCTACGATCATGTACCAATAGCGAATGACATAAAAATATTTCAAAAATGTTCCGGGTTCGACTCCAGATGGTAATTTCAACTGCAGTTGAACCTTGTTCACTGCCAAGGCAGGTTCTCCCCTGAAGATGCCCACTTAGTGGGCGAAATGCATAGGGCTTACCCTACAATTTTTTTTTGGCTTAAGGAGTTTTATACAACTGTTCAACTTGGAGCCAAAGTGATTACGAGCTACCATCAAGCGCTTAAGTAACAAAAATTTCAAGTTAGTCTAGTTATTCTTTGGAATAATGCAATCCATTGTTCTCGAACAAATATTAACGCATGTCGAGGAAATTAAAATCACTGGTTACATTATATCTAGTGGCATATAATTTAGCTTAAGATTTTCTTTGCATGGCAACAACTGCGGTTTAACGCATTTTTAGGCACAAAAGAGTATAAAAACTGTATTTTATCAATTTAAGGACGAAATTATAAAAAAAACCCTGTGAGCTCTATTTTTATCGCACTCTAAGCTTACGAACTTAGTTTCTGAAAAATCAAGAATGACATTCTCTCAGAGCGACTAAATATTTATTTGTCATTCGCAGAAGTGCTATTTTTAGCTTAGCCGCGCGGCTGCACTTTATCTCCGGCATAAAAATCCTGTTCCAACTTATGGAGCGTAAACCGAGTGGGAAGCAGAAGGTCCGCCGCAAGAAGTTTCGGAACTGGAGCGACTTGAACAAATGGCAGAACAATGCACGTGGAGAGGGAACGGAACAGTAGGTCCTATAAACCGTAAGGACGATGAAGATGGATTTGTCCTTATAAATAAATCAGCACAAAGATAAACGCTCACGGTACTCTGCCTCAGAATCTACATATGAAAACTCGGCAATAATATATGTGTAGAAGACTTATCGTCTAGCATGTTGCGTACATTAATATTGATACGTATTCCGTCTCTTTCATCAACTTAAACCATTCTTTATTTTCATTTTGCTTCTTAATTAATGTATGCATTTTGAAGAAAAAACAAAAATATCACTATTTATGAATGGCGAGGACAATTCGAATATATTCCCCAAAATACAATTTGATGTAACTTTACTTAATAAAAGTGATAGCTAAAAACAACGTCGAAAATCTTTTGGACAAGGATATAATTATGTTTCATAGGCCATATTTTTTTACTGCTTGGATGGAAATGAATTATCGCTCTTAATCTATAGATCCATACGCACTTAAATTTAAATTCAAACATAAATTTCTTGAGAAAGGTTAACAGAAAGATTTCATGAGCAAAATAAAAAGTATAAACTCAAACAACAAAAGAAACCTAATCATAGAAATATTTCTACAAATTCAGAGGATAGAAAACAAGAATCATGGAGGATTTAGAAACAGAAAGTGGGCATCGTATTTAAAAAGGTAAAGTATTACCACTGAACTTCTCGAAAAGCACTTAGAGAGTTTTAATAAAGAAATCAAATTCTGATGACTGCTGAACAGTAAACGACTTTGATACGAAGATTATAATTATATATGTAGAAAGACTTTCAAAGAGACGATTTTGAAAGCATATGCGAGCAATTTACATAGATGTAAATTTCATAAAAGATTTTTACAATAGCTAAAACAATCTATTCAACTTTACACGTTCTCCGATCAAAAAAAATTAAATGAGATAATTTTATTAGGTTGTAAATCCTTAGGTAAGCGCAAAATGCGTCTGTTTATTATCGCGCAGAACAAAAAAGCGGCATACGTGATTCAAAGTGCTACAGATCGTGGCTTAAATTTATTTTTGGCTGATAAAATACCGTACTTCCATTTATTGAATAAAGTCGTGACTCTATAAAGTCAACTCTAATTTATAAGTTGTATATAATATATTTAAAGATGAAATCATCATTCATCATTAAAAAACTAGCATTTTTCTTTGATTATTTTACATGATGTATGAATTAAGAATGCGTCCCAAGTATCAAATAAATATGGATGAAAGCAGCTCCAAAAATCACCAAGAAAAACTCAGATCATGAAAAAGAAAATTTAAAAATCTTGATATACTTATCGATAAGGTAAGTCAGTAATTTAAGTTTTACATTTTTGTGTTACGATTTCATCATATGCCGTCAGAGGAACAGTGTCTTGGAAAGAAGATGCTCTCTTCCAGCAAACTCATTTCATATGAAGAAATACATAAGACGACAACGAAAATGCCTTCATGATTACAAACAGGAAGATGGTAGGGCAAAGCTCGTCAACCTCGCATTATTCATGGAAGACAAGATTACGGAAAAAAATCATAAAAACATTCGACGTATTTTAAAAATAAGCTGATGTACTCTAGAGGAATACAAATAGAAGATAATCGTAAGAGCTTCCTGGATACGAACACATGCTTAAGGTAGATTATCTTGTTGCGGGATTAATACCTGCCAATGCGGTACTCGAATGGGTGAATTCCTATAGAAAATTCGCGAAATTAAAATCGCGAATAAGCACAGAATACGTGAGAGCCGCACAGGGGGAACTTTATGTAGGCGTTTTAGCTATATTCCTCCGAAATTGGTTGGGGAAGTTGGGGCTCAGCTACAGCGCTACAGCTCAGATGATAATTTTCGATGCCGAGAGCAAAACAAATGAAAGGGCGAGATGGGAAAAAAAGGTAAGGTAGAGAGAATTGCAAAGGGATGATGGGAAGCAAAAGAAGGCGGAAATGAAGGAGGAAGCTTATGGGAGAAGACTATGGGACGCAATTCGAGTATGGAATAAGAGGAAGGTATTGAGTTTTTTGGAGAAACGAGGGAGGCAGGCGAGATGCTGGAATCGGATTCGAGGCGAATGAGACTTCTGAGGGTGGAGTGTCTGATCTCGAGCGCGGCAGATGAAAAGGAAGGGAACGATGGAGTCGGGAAAAATTTGTTGAAAGAGTCGGGTATAGCGGACGTAGGCGTAGGGGAGAGGAGTGACATTTCGTTTATATTTTCGAAAGAGAGAGAGAGAAGGAAAGTCGCGGATTTGTTTTTTTCTTTCATGCTTCTCTTGGGAATCGAGATAGAATATACGTACATATACGAAAACCTGAAGTTATCTTTCGTGTGATACAGATTCAATATATATTAATATTATTAAATATTTTATCCGCCATTTTGATATCTTCATTATTTATCTGATTTAATTCTTCTGATTTAGTAACATGTACGTCGACTGCCAAAATTAGAATGTTAGGAGAAATATCGAATTTGGCGTGGTGTTTGAAACGTAAGGTCTACGTTTCGATGAACAAAAACATCTGTATTCATTGCGATACTCAATATACCTACTTCAAAACTTTCGAAAACACACACACACACAAATACACGCACACACATATATACACGCCAATACTCACAATGTTTCCTTCAATAGTTGCTACAATGTTAGGATTAATTGCGCCTTACCCTATGACAGTCCTGCTCCCCTTCTCCGACACTGGGAACTAGCACATATACATCTTCTTGACCTGCCTGGCCTAACCCTCCGCTAACCCTATTAGCCCTCTTACAATGTCTCCTCCGTTACAATGTAGCTATTCGCACTTTCCCTTACCACACTCCCTCGTTATTGGCTATGCACACCTTCTACACCCCACCTCCTCCAATCATCAACCTTCCCACATCACCCTGTCATTCCCCGCCCAGCGTTTCACTTGCAGATACTCTTTTGTTGAAGAAGGGCACAGGCCCGATAAGCTTGCGTGTTTTTATTTTTTATTTTTTGTGTTCGTGTGTTTTACGTGTCTCTTCGATGCCCCCAGCAGCCTGCCAGCTTGGTCTTCAATTTCGTAAGTGTCCGCTGGGCTTCCCTCAACACCTTGTTGCCACCCTCATCACTAACTTTTCTTTTCCTTAAGTTAATATATAAATATATACCCTGCCGGATCTCACCCCTGCGGTAGACCCCGATGCCCAATATACACCCTCTGCAATTCCTTATACAGCCCCACCACTAACATCACCTACCCCATAACTTCTTCTACCAACTGCACCACCTGTAATATCATTTACCTCCTGAGATGTACACAATGTCTCGCTTTTTATATTGGCCTCACCAGCAATTCCCTCAACATCTGCATGAACGGCCACAGCAACAGCGTCATTCATAAATGACCTCTACCTGTGGCCGTTCATGCGAACAATCACAACTTAAAATTAAATCATTGCTTCACGGTAAAAGCCATTCGTGCTCTCCCCGATAATGCTTCAGCTCCCTAATTTCGTCAGTGGGAGCTTGCCCATATCCATATTCTAAACTCTTTCACTGTCCCTGGCCTCAACCTTCGCTAGCATTTCTCTCCTTTTCGGCCATTCCTCCAACCTCTCCGCATCGTGTATATATATATATATATATATATATATATATATATATATATATATATATATATATATATAATTTATTAGTAGTTTAATATTTTTATGATAACAAACCTTTAATATCTTATTATTCCTTATAAGATAAACGTAAAAACTCTTCATACTTTTTAAATTAGAAAACAATGCGCATATTTTAAGAGCAAATAGCACCTACATCACCTATAAATTTATAAATGATAGAGTTGAAATAAAGTCTAAACCTACAGTAAAATAAATATATTTTATAAACGGTCAATAAACGTGCAACTCATTTGGTCACAGTAGTATATCAAAGACATTATTAGCAAGTCAAAGTATCTGTTTGGTCTGATTTGCTTTGATGAAAAAATATTATTATTTTCATTGCTATATACAGTTTTTCAACAACTTACGCATTAGCATTTATTTCAGGCTTTAATTCAATTGAGTATTGAAAATTTCGTTAGTTGACAATATTACGCTTCTAAAAATTACTTATATCACATCATCGAAATACATTCCCAAAGTTCGAGACTTTAATCGTTGACAATAAGAGAACCTCCCTCGTGAACTCGAAAACTAGGATAGAATCCGCATCAGCAAAATTAAGAGGGGGCTATAAACTCAAGACTCTCAAGGATCAAGCCTTAGCAACCGCCTGCCATGCCCTTTACACTCACATTTAGAACCCTGAGTTGAAAGAAATCAATTTCGTTGCCATCGTTCCTTTATTAAATTTGCTCTTCATGTAAATTTGATCAGACTGGAATAATTATGAGCCTTGCTCGAGGGAGCGCTAGGTGATTGAGAAAAAATCAATATGATAGAAAAGCAATAGGAAGTTATCTTTTAAAACTCTTGTAAACATCGAATAAAGATTCTTGCAGGGTATGAGTTGGCGTATGAGAAATTAATCCCTTATAGGAATAACATGAAAATAAACTCGCAAGAGCTAATTTATTCTTAGAAAGAACGAGCCAAGACAACGTCCGTTGTACAAAAGAGGTGAAAAGACCCACTTTTGGAATATTTGCTCGTGTAATGAAAGACATATTTAAAAGCTAAGGAATAAGCAGATCAGCGAATATATAAAGGATTCGGTATTACCATGACTAAATTGAATATAAAAAGACAACATTTGAATTATAGATCGTAAACATGCTTTAAAGATTCGTGCAATTCGCGGTGGAGGAAGTACAAAGAAAACTTTTTTTCGGGTACATTCATAACTAACCGATAGTACTTCAATAGAAATTAACAAAGCCTTAAAAATCAGCCATCAATATTCAAAGCTGAGATCACGAAGCCTTTTAAATGCTTTCATTATAGCTGTATGATTGCAAGAAAATTATGAAATGTTTAATTCCGTCACTCGGTTATTGTCTGGGATGAAGGTGAGACTGTTCACGCATGGAAATATGCAGACCTAAATGAAGTATTTCTGGCATCATTATACATCTTAACTGAACCATGTTCAGACCATTTCAATATTCCTAATTTCCAAGAGAGAATGTACCAAGATCTTTAAATATCAATTAGTTACTTCTTAAAATTTATTAATTAAATTTATCCCCATAAAATATAAAAGGATACATCGAAAAACTTTCAATGTATAAAAGTTCCCATAAAGGAAGTTCTCCAAGCAGAATTTAATTTATTCACTATGAAAGTTCATGTATAAACAGTTAACTGATAATTTCCATCCGGATAAGCGATTATAACTGTGTTGTAATTACTGGCTCGTGCTTAGACTTGCATTTTAACGTTATTATACACCGGAATCCGATTTCGCACCTTTTTGTATGCTGGATTGCAAACAAACCCATTAGAAGGTATATCAAACTAAATATCTCATTGGTAATTATTTATTTAATTCTCTTAAGATGATAATTGATAGTAGCTCAATAAGATGATAAATCAATCTTTTATCGCATATAATGGAGACGACGTTTTAGCATGACCTGGTTTTCTATTTACATTAATACATTTCTAATTCTATGATATGGCAGACTGAAAAAATATAACATTTAAATTTAATACTTTTCTGATACAATTTCTAATACAACGAAGGTTTCATGATATTATTTCTAATACGGAGCGTGTCATATTTGCCAAGCTACGAGACATTATTTAGGCAAAATGACAAGTGTAAAACTGCCGTATAAAAGCAGCATGTTAAATCTCTATATGTTTCCCAATTTTCATAGAAATAACGTACCCTTTTACAGGCGAAACACTGCAGTAAAAATGTGTTTGACAATTAATAACGTCATTAATGGAGGAAAATTTGAGTACATGTACATATTATTGTGCATAAGATGTGAGAAAATAGATGAGGAAAATGGTCTTTAGAGCATGGCAAATATGCATTGAGTATATAAAAATAAAAAATAATAAATTTAAAAGAAACAAAAAAAACGGACATTTATGGTGACATTGAACCATCGAAAAATTTAGATGACTTTCACACAAGGCAAAAATTTTCTTGTTTTCAACAGAAATAAGTATATCGTTAGTAGCTCAATAACTTTGGCTAAGATTGATATAGGTAAAGTACTTCTTTAGCTAAACAATTAGAGGGTTACAACACCCTATGCATTTCGCCCACAAGGTGGGCATCGTCAGGGGCAAAACCTGTTTTAACAGTGACTGGGAGTCAACCAGTCACTGTTGAAACAGGTTTTGCCCCTGACGATGCCCACCTTGTGGGCGAAATGCATAGGGTGTTGTAACCCTCTAATTGTTTGGCTAAAGAAGTACTTTACCTTTATCAGAAATAAGTCTTTTTAAAAGTTGAGGTTTCCAGGGAAGGAAAACACAACTAGACTTGGAGAAACCTCATCAACTGAAATTTCCGCCGAATTCTCCCGCAATCCTTCTACGAGAGGAAGGGTTATTTACATTGGGTGTGAAATTATGAGAGCTCTTTTCTCAGAAAGTTAAGTGCAATTTGCGTGAACGCAGACACACGGAACCAATAAAGAAACTCGCCGAGAAATTTATGTACCATCACGTTCTTCTCACTCTCTTAAGTCTGATGAATTCACAGCTTACGCTTGGGAGAATACTTCAAGATAACCGCACCACGTATAGTACATAACTAAAGTTTTTGACACTTTTAGTGATTAATACAGCTTCAAGATAAAATATTTTAACCTCACAAAAACGCAGCAATCGATATTTCATGAATAAACTAGTCGTGGTTGATAACATGATGGTCCACACGGAACTTATGATGCCTACTTTCCATTTAACCATTAATTTAATATTTATATTGACTTGAATAGCTTTAAAATCACCGCTGATATGTTGTACTTTGTGTTCCCGAATTGCATAGTTTAGCGTTTTAAAATATTACAAATACATTCGAACGGGATATTAAAATGATCACACGTATTTGTACGGCAAAAATAACGCGTGTATGTATTAGACTATACTGAATCCGAGTCCAACAATAGTTGTTGCTATGGCAACACTATCGTAATGAGTAAAAAAAACCTGCAAACAAGCCAATATTTGCGCGAAATTTTAAGAAATACCATCGATAAGCAAAATTATACTATAAAAATTAAAATCTCCATTACTTTCCTCAGAGAATAGCACAAACTCGCTTCGATATTACAATTGTAATATATTTTAATGTGCAAGGGAAAGTTTCCCTGCACGATGAATTTGAGATTTTTCCATGTAAATCAAATGAGAAGGATAGATCCCGGAATTGAACCCGGGACTTCTATATTTGCAACAAAAATTATACTCGGGAGCTCGGCCTTAGTAACAAGAGATTTCCACCAAGTGTCATGAAAATTTATCTATTGTTTAAAAAATTAATTAGGGGGACGGACAGACAGACAGACACAACGACGAAACTATAAGCCTACTTCCATTCTAGAAAGTAGACTAAAAATCCAAGGTAAGATTCCAATATCGCTCTTCGTTTTACTACTAATGAGTTTTGGGGTTTTAAGTGCGATTTTGTTCTAATTTTCATGCAAAATCCTTAAAAGCCTACTATAAGAAATTTTGCCAACTCAATATTTTGCAATTGATTTAATTCTCGTACGATGAATTTTATTGAACCCAACAGTAATCGGGGTATTTTGCACATTGACCCACCAGTTTATCCTCTATATATCAACGAAGATATGACAAAATATGTCACTGTTATCACGGAAATCATTTCGACATAGAAAGTTATAGAAGTTGATTTTGCCATTGTGAGCAAAAGAAAAAACAAAATTTATATTTGAATTATAAGTAGCACTTTTTATCAAGCAAACATCTTATAGAGTGAAATCTGAAAGAGATTTTTCTTTAAATACATGTTTATATGGATTTTTGATGTTACTTATATGATGTTACGTATATCGGACGGAGGGATAATGAGGAAAAGATTCGCGAAATAGATAGTAGGACGGAAAGGTATAAGGAGTCCTTTTTCCCTAGGACAATACGTGACCACAATAGATAAGTGAATAATAATTAGTTAGGAACTTGGTGCGCGGCACCCCCTGCCATCCACCGTCAAGGTGACTTGCAGGGTAATATGTAGATGTAGATGCACTTTTTATCATTATTAACAAGTCGCAAAAGTAACAGCTGCCTTAATCCACTCTTCGGATGTTACTTGTTATGAATATGACCATTTCAACTATGCTCCTCATATACGATTGCAACCGCTCACACTTTAAGAGGAAGTGATTCCTCTCCTTGAAAAAATTGTCTTAGACTGCAATTTCCTATAAATGCTTAATTCTTTATTTAGCTGTGGCCGCCATGACAGCTCAATAGAAACAGATGCCTCTCGATCTACAGCTTCAGTTGTTCAACAACGGCCGTACTTCAACTCGTATTTTTTTATTTTTCCTATCAGACCAGCGCTTGCTGAAAAAATGTTCTTAATAAAATAGAAAAACCTTTAAAGAAACATTAGGGTAGAATGAGTACGAAATTTAGAGAAAAAGACATGAAGAGTTTCATATCATTTATTTTACCGAAATCACTGTAAAGGAGCTATGAAAACTAATTTTAAATCGTAACTATTTATTTTATATTTTCACATTATCATAAATTCCATACACGCAAAGAATAAAGCGCGCTATCTCTATTATTACTTCAACTAATAAAAAAATCAGATTGGTCATTAAAATAGTTTCATAAGAGTAACAGCATCAAGGCTTTTTTCATGTATGTAGTGCAATTATAAGAATTCGGAAAATTTGCCGATACCTCTAGAAGTTTTTTGCCTACTTTCCAGAATGGAAATAGGCTTCTAGTTTTGTCGTTGTGTCTGTCAGTCTAGCTGTCCGTCTGTCTGTCCGTCCCCCCTATTAACCTTTGAAACATTATAGCGATTTAAATGTCACATGGTGAAAATCTCTTGCTACTTGAGATTAGCTCACGGGGATAGTTTTTGTTGCAAATATAGAAGCCTCGGGTTCGATTCCGAGAACTATCCTTCCCATTCGATTTGCATGGAAAAATCTCAAATACATGGTGCAGGAAAACTTTCTCTTGCACATTAAAATATATTACAATTGTAATATAGGAGCGAGTTTTGTACTATTCTCTGAAAAATGGAATGAAGATTTTAATTTATATCGTAGTATTTTGCTTAATGATTGAATTTATTAGACTTTCGCGTAAATACTGGCGAGTTTGCAGTTTTTTTCACTCAGTACGACAGTGTTGCCATAGCAACAACTATTGTTGGACTCGGATTCGGTATAGTTTAATACACACACGCGTTATTTTTGCCGCACAAATACGTGTGATCGTTTTAATATCCCGTTCGAATGTATTTGTAATATTTTAAAACGCTAAGTACAACATATCAGCGGTGATTTAAAGCTATTAAAGCAAATATAAATATTAATTAAATGGTTAAATGGAAAGTAGACATCATAAGATCTGTTTGGATCACCTTGTATCCTATTAATTTATCCAGCTCTTACTAAAAATATCAAAATGTTCCCTCAGAGCGTTTCAATGAAGCTTAACCGCAGACAATGATTTTAAGAGGAAAATTACCGCCTATAAAGTTTCAAACCAAAGAAAATCAGGACTTCGTTGGCGCAGAAATGACGCCTCGGTATTTTTATTTCTTATACACCGCGCGCAGCGGAGAATAATAAAAAATCCAGCTCCCTTCTGCCACCGGATCGATAAAAATTTATCATGGGAGCTAAGTGTCTATCTCTCTCCCTCTCCCTCTCTCTCTTCCTCTCTCTCTCTCTCTCTCTTTCTCTCTCTATCTCTCGTAAAGCACAAATTCCGAGAGAGGGAAAAAACCGACATATCTCTTCCCCTCCAACGCATTCCAGTACATCTGATACACCTTAGGAACATACGCCGCGATCGACCCTCTCTTCACCTTCCGACCGCTCAGCCGCCTGTAACCATGGAAACGTGATCCGAATGGCGGAGGATTTGGACGGACAAAGATCTCTTTCTGTTGCCACTCAAATTTAAACACGGAGAGAAAGAGGAGAGGGCGGTGCGCTTGAAATAACTATCAGCAGACGAGGAATGGTGCTTAAATATTTTAGGCGACGTCGTTAGTGCCTCGCCTACTGCCATAGACGGTAGAGGAATGAAGAGGCATATTACGCTGGAATTATAGCATCTTCTGGATTAAGAGGCTTATAACAACACAGTTTTTCTCGTTTTAAATACTTTGAGATGAGTTGGTAAAAGTTAAAAAACTTGTATAAAGGTCTTTAATTTGAGGGTCTCTCGATAAGGGATGAAGTTTTAAATTAGTTCCATAGTTTTTAATTAATTTAAGGAGTTATATTTTGCTATCATTTACATACATGGAGTTCGACTGATATTAATCTTAAATGTCAAGTTTGAGACATCGTTACTGTGATTTAGATAGACATTACATTAATTAAGTAAAATATATGGAAATAATGAGCCCAACACTTTGAATCGTAGATATGTAGGTCTGTCAAGAAAATATACATAAATTGTTCATATTTTATATCGGACGTTCATCTATACTGTCAATCTATGCTGTTAATATGCCTACCATATATTTCAAATCATATTAATCTCATACTCATTATCCGTCCTAGTAGTAAAGGATAAATAAATAGGAATGGCTTTCTAAAGATGACTTGAAGCGTTTTATTTAAATTTTGGGTAAATCTCATACTGCTGCGAATAAAATGTTGCGGAAACCAATTATGATTAAGTCAACAGATATCACACAAAATACTTAAATGTGCAGAAATATTAATGAATGAATGAGTAATAACAAGATGGAACTCATCGCAATGAGAATTTCACTATTATTCATTCCACATATCATAAATTAAACTCTTAGAAAATTGCATCCTCTCAGGATGGTGCTAGCAATATATTAAGCAGTTAAGTACGCCAACGGCAGTACTTGTCAATATTTAATTGCTTAAAGTGATTGATGCAAGATTTGTTTGTTCCACCTCCGCACAAATCTTTTCATCAATCAAACGAAACACTTTCTATCCAGAATTCAATATATACCAAGCGTAATGGTGCCTTTATGACTCCGGTAAGTAAAGTTGAGTAACTTTTAAATTAAAGAAGAATCCAACCTATTCCTGTGAGACTCGACGTTAGACATTTAGTTTATTTTACCCTCTTAACAGATACAAAACATAACTCCCTTCATTGTTTCACTGATAATGTGTATCCAATGTTTAATAGTGTAACATATATATGTATGCATTTGGCTCATAGAACAGAAATATATTATGTATATACGGTGGATGTAGTAGAATGAAATGGGAAGGAACGAAGAGGTAGAAAAAATGTTGATTTGAAAAGGAGATTATGATGATTTCTTTAATAGAGATAACCTTCAGCGGCAAATGACAATACAAAATATAAGATTAACAGGAAATTCTAGAAACAATACATTAGAGAAAATTGTAACTAGATGCAAAAATAAGAGGCGAGGACCTAAACAGGGAAACGGGAGAAGATACGATTGCCGTGAAATAGAAGTTATTTTTGAAGAAACTATGAATACAAAAGAAATACAAAGAGTAAAAATAAGGTGTAATTCATATTTTTATGAATATATATATATATATATATATATATATATATGCAATGTTGGTGTAGTGGTTAGCGTGTCGGCTTCCCATTACTAAGTTCCGGAGTTCAAATGGATGAAGGTTTTTTAAAAAAACTATCATCGGTGCCTGGCAGTAGGCAGCAGTTCTGTCAGTATGGTATAGAGTCGAAAACAAATGATGTTGGCTGGTTCTATATCCAATACAGCTGTAGGCGTGATCGGGACGATTTGAACGGCTACAGTAATGCGATGTGGAAAGCAAGAGGGAAACTACCAAATTACAATACCCTAGTAATGACCATATGGTTGGACAATATGTGTTCTCTCGAGGTAAAGCGATCCGGAAGTAAAATAGTTCCCCGATCGGATCTCCGGGCGGGGACTGGCTTGAGGAAAACATTTGTCGAAAGTAATTTACGAATAGGCACATGGAACGTAAGAACTATGAGAAAAAATAGGAGTATATGGAGAACCAGGTTTAACCATGAATAATCACGGACCTGTCCACGGACAGACTACCTGATGAGATTTATATATCTTAACTTAAGGAAAAGGAAAGATAGTGATGAGGGTGAACCCAAGGTGTTGAAGTCAGCCCAGCGGACACTTACCAAGTTGAGCATCAAGTTGGCAGGCTGCTGGGGGCGTCGAAGAGACACGTACATAACACGCACATAAAAACACAAAAGCTTTTCGGGCATATGTCCTTCATCAGCAGTGTAGAGAGAGTAACTATATATATACTAGAAGAATGTGCTTGCATACTGCAAGCATTTCATCTCACCTTAAAAAAACATTCATTTTTCATCATTGCAAATATTTCTTTAATTAAAAAATTTCTCCTCGGCACCGATTTTCGATTTATCCTTAAGGAACAATAATGGAGTATAACAATCACAAATATTTGCAATTTTAAGAATATTATACTTTTTCCACATTCGGTTAATAATGCCACACATTTCTGCAAATTTTAATGTTGTGCCATATTTAGAAGTGAAATAACATACATCTAATTGTTTAAAATAAAAAAATTTTAACGGCCGCAATAGTTTCATTTAGACATTGAAATATTTATTCGTTTATATAGACTAAGTTCTAAATTTCTTAAAAATGTCAACAACCCTATCTTGACCGGTTGTATCTAAACATTTACCTATTTGTTTAAAATTTAACAATTTTTCACTGCCAAACAAACTAAAGTATCAATATTTGTAAACTTCCAATTTCTGTTTTTTATAAATTCTACCTAATAAAAAAATTTCAGCTCCGTAGCACATTCAGAAATACATAAACTTTGAAAATTTATTAAAACAATCTCGAATTTTTAGCGGCGGCATTGTTGAACTTTTTCAATATTTTCGTTTTTTTCTAGAAGGTTTTGCGTTCTACCAACAAAAAATTTTCGCGACTTCCTCTCTTCTGTAAGTGCCTAAACATTATTATCCTCCTATATTTATGTTATATGTTACTCCTCCTCTGTATAATGATACATATATATGTATATATATGGAGGAATTACAAATGATACATAACTTCATTTCGCGGGATCCCTTCCGCCCAGTAGTGGGATCATTTCCAAGAAAATAACTCTTCATGAGATAGATGTGGCACAATACGCTAAATAAATAAATAAATAAACAAATAAATAAATACAAATCAAAAAGTTAACGCCATTTGATCAAAAGACTATATATGAAATTTTTGTCTGTTGATTAGCTTGATTTGAAGGAAGACGACGCACCCATTTATCTTTAGAAACATTCGCCAAAACACACCGGGCACGGCTAACAAAAACAAAAATAAAAATCAGCTAAATTCATGCAGAAACATTATACTCAAAAAGCACGAAATAAAAATCTATTCTAGAGCGGAGGCACTCCGAATATATGTATTTTCGCAGAGGCAATAAAGATGGGATTGAATGGGATGAGATAACCCGACGGGTAAAAAAATAGAACATCGTCAGATTTAATAGAAGGCCCATCCGAAAGAAGGTGTCGGAAAAGCGATTCTGATGGGTGGAGGGAGTGAGATATACGTAAATATACACAGAGAGGAAACGCGATAGGAAAAAGCAGATAGTGCATTTGATATAGAGAAGAGAGAGGGAAAGAAGTGAAGAGAGATGGAAAGGTTTGAGATTAAGAAACAGATAAGAAAACAGAAAGATGACGAGAAAATACTGAGAAGGTGAGGTTACGAGGGGGAGAGAAGAAAATACAAGGAAAAGATGGGAGAAGGTATAGAGTGAGAGAGGTATAGAGAGAGAGAGAAGAGGGAGAGGAGAAGAGAGAGAGAGAAGAGAGAGAGAGAGAAGAGAGAGAGAGAAGAGAGAGAGAGAGAGAGAAGAGAGAGAGAAGAGAGAGAGAGAGAAGAGAGAGAGAGAGAAGAGAGAGAGAGAAGAGAGAGAGAGAGAAGAGAGAGAGAGAGAGAAGAGAGAGAGAGAGAAGAGAGAGAGAGGGAGGCAAAAAGGTAGAGGTGTAGAGGGAGGGAGGCGTAGAGGGAGGGAGGCGTAGAGGGAGGGAGGCGTAGAGGAAGGGAGGCGTAGAGGGAGGGGGGCGTAGAGGGAGGGAGGCGTAGAGGGAGGGAGGCGTAGAGGCAGGGAGGCGTAGAGGGAGGAAGGTGGAAGAGTAACGGAGGAAGGAAATACGATAAGTGAGCGATAGGGAGATGTTCTCTGGCTGCAGAGAGTTAAGGTCGCAGATGCAATTGAAAGTGAAAACCGGGAAATATAAGAGAACCCGCGGAGGGGAGTGAGGCGGTGAAAATATGTGTTCGCGGCATATCCGGAGCTCGGAAGGAATTAAGAGGGAGAATAGGGTAAGGGATAACGTCCCGCATTTTTCTCGCCCGTAAACTAAAATGCACCGCTGTGAAAACACAAAGATAATCCGGTTGAACTTTAGTTTCTAAGGCTGGCTGTAATTAGCACAAATTTATCTTTTATTAAAAGCAAAGTACTCCTTTAGCCAAACAATTAGAGGGTTACAACACCCAATGCATTTCGCCAACAAGGTGGGCATCTTCAGGGGTAAAACCTGTCTCAACAGTGACTGGGAGGACCCATTGGGTGTTGTAACCCTCTAATTGTTTGGCTAAAGGAGTACTTTACTTTTAATAATCTGAGCCAAATTTATTGAGCTATACAAGTTCATCTGCCAATTCGATTTTCTTTTATTTTCTCTCAAATAATGCTCTAATAAAATATAATCCTAGCCAATCACATTCATTCGCATGAACTGAGAAACATTTAGCTCGGCTTAAGGATCAATTTTTTTCTGACGTCTTCCTTGGATCATTTAAGGAAAAGAAGCTTTTGCGGTATGAATGACTTTATTCATATGGATGAGTGGCGGGCAAACTTTCCATCTATCAACATTATCTTTTGTGATCGCTTAGGCGGCTTGAACAGCTCGTTGGCGATTCGGCGGGCCACATCAGGGGTTACATCGGAAACTACTTAAGACACTATAAGGCAGACTTGCCCAAACCGCGGCTTACGAGCCGCATGCGGCTCTTTTATCCTAGTATGCAGCTCTTTTAAATTTCCATGCAGAGGCGTGTCAACATTTTTCTCTACAGGACACAATGACATAGTGTGACTCGAGACGTGTTTGGGACGCCTAATGGACAGGCATCATATCCTAATTGCTTTGGATTCAGGTTGTTTTACTTTTCGTAAATTTATGAGCGCAGAATATGTCATGCGGCTCGCGAATTTCTGGGAATCATCGTATGCGGCTACGAGGGTAAGTAGGTTTTGCCACCCTTGCTAAAAGGGATCGTCTAAGCGAAAATCAATAACGTTTAATTTTTTAGCGTCGTAACCTTTTTAGAAAAAGATTTTTCCGCGTCAACATTAACATGAAAGTATAAAATTATCTTTTGTGTATAATTACTCAATATCTGTCCGTCCGTCTATCTGTCCGTCCCCTCTTTTATCTCTTGAGCAGTTTGTCATAGATAAATACTGCAAACCCCATTTAGTCTGCGCAAACTAGAAGACCTCAAGAAAACTATTTACTTTTACATAAATGTCCCAGGTTCGATTATAGGAGACAAAAATATATTTTCCAATATGTTTACACAGAAGTTTCGATTTCCTAACGTACAATTTATTTCCCCTTCATTCATTAAAATACGTAAATATCGACCGAATTTCTCCGTTTTTTGCTTTATTCGGCGACTAAAATTATAAAATATCTAATTCTTGCGATGTTTAGATGTTAAAAGGAATAATTTGTTAGAAACGCGTTTCTTTTCGACATTTGATGTCTTTTTCGTACTCTTTTCGGGTGTTACCAAGGCGATCCGCATTGTTGCCTCCGATTCAATTAGCGTCCAATAAGCTTTCAAATAGACGAAAGAATTGCGTTATTCTCTTCGTGCTTTTTATGAAGCATCAAAATTTTAGTTGTAACAAACGCCAAATTTAATTAAATGCAACGTTAATAATTGCAGGTTATTATTACTCAGTAACCTACGTGTGGACTGTGGGCCTTTTTAACGATTGACCAAAAGAAAAAATTGTCTTTCTTTGTTTCAATACTGGGAATGTTATCTTTTTTGTAAGGGAGAAGCAATTAATATTTCACATATAAATTATAAAAACAAACATGAAATTTCAAATGTCAGTTGTCTAATTTTATAAGGAGAATTAGACTATTATTACTTATAACATGCAGATTTCTGACTGAATTCGCAAAAGTTTTTGCGGGTACCACTAGTTCGTATTAAATTCCACAGTTGGCTTCCATGATGGTTTGTTCGCGCCTTGTATATACAGACTAGAATAGCATATGGGCAATACACTTTTTCATAAAATCTCAAAAATATTTTTGTTTAGTTCAAAATGAATAAAATTTATTTTGCAATCGGGATCTTTATATTTATTATCTTTTTACTCGGCAGAATTTGCACAACTCTTCGTCGATATAGGTATTTAACTGAAGTAATCTCGCGATTATTTTATCGTGAGATGCGAAGCACTTGTTACGTTAGGTATGAAGCGGGTGAAATTCACCGTGGAAATAATGGGTAACCATTTGGAACGAAATGGAGTTACTGGAGAGCCGAGTTTAGGGAGCTGATCCCAATATTGGGAAAAGGAGAATATGCATATGGTGGTGACATCTGGTGGTAAAGTGATTTTACATGGCCGGATCGTCCCGTTGGCTGACGAAAACCCATAAACTTTCTGACCGATAAACCAACAAACCTTCCGTGCTTCTATAAAATTTCTCGGCAGGTTGCACACTCATAGGAACCATAAATTTCACTGAGCTAGTTTAACACCATTCTGAACGCTTGGCGCATTGAGCTTTGCGAAATTATATATTTATATTTTATTATAAGTAAAGCAGTAAAACATGTTTTTATATCAGTGGGAGGATGAGATTAAGTTTCACAGAAAATCTCTGATACTGTTCTCTGGGCGAAATTGAGAAAATATAATCCGACTGTTGAAATATTTTAGTTACTTTTCACTGAAGCAAAGATTCTGAATGTTGATTTTTTGAATCAGGGATACCATCTAGAATTGTATTTCTTTTAATAAAACCATATTCACTCGTCCCACCTAAATTTTCGTGCAGTAAATACTAAAGTTTAGCCACTGGGACAGAATTAACCGAAACCTTAACATTTCTAAGAGTAGTTATTCTGAAGTCAGAATCCTAAAGATAATTTCTTTAAATTTTCATTTCTTTATTTATTCTCTGCAATGATATATTAAAAGAATACGAATTCGTCCAAAATAAATTTCTTTCTTTCTGCACTGGCCATTAATTCGCATTCTCAGTTTGATCCCCGTAGCGTAATTTACTCCACGAAATCTACCGCAGCCATTACGATAAAATCTAAAAATCCATTAAAGAAACTAGTTCCCGTAATGATCCACATAAAATTTAACTAATCTAATTCTCATAGAAGCGAATAAAAAAGGACCCTTAAAAATTATTTAATATTAATTGCTATCAATCTTAAAGATAATTAATCCAACGCAACTACTTACGAAGCATAAAATCGAAAGCCTAAACATAAAGAAACCACTATCTATAAATACACAGTATATGACACGACAAATTAACCATTGCAATGATTCGATTTTCCGAACTTAATGTTCCTAGATATTAAAAAAACAATGAAAGTCTTTCCGAAGGTTTTCCTGAGGCTATTCTCTGCTGATAAGGAAAAATCCACCGTTCTCAAGATGGCATTCGCGAAATCCTATACGTTATGACGTTTTCCTCAAATCCCCTAGAACCTCTCCGTGATCACGAAAACTATAACGCTCGAGAATTTTTTTACATTTATCTCCCTCACGTAAAGAACAGTTGCAATTGTTGATAATTCCATAAATCCAAACTTTGCCACATATCACCCTCTATTATCCATTTTTTGTTTGTCTTCAAAACATTTTGCGGTCTGAGCATAGATTCTGGATACATAATTTTTGACATTTTTTTACATAGTAAGTGATATTTGTGCCATCATTTAATGCTGAAACCGATCTATAATTCATTGAACGAGGAGGAGTAGGTTTAGTGTTAAAGAATTATAGTTTGGCCAATTAAAAAGGATGGGGCAAAGAGAAAATTAAGTGCGTAATAACTTTCGGAGCCAAAGATTGCTTTAACAGGCGATTAACCGCTCAAGACTTTTTATTAACTGACTTCGAATTCTGATTAAAAGTACTAGAAATATTTTTCATTCCAATGCCATCAAAATATTGATTATCCATTTATATTAGCCTTTCCTAAATATTATCGGTCGGTGGTGTAGTGGTAAGGGCGTTGGCTTGATACGCTAATCGGCACCGGGCACAAATCCTGCGAATGTGGGATTTTTTTCCGAGATCGCCCGTCTCCCTACTTGTGTGGTTTGAGGAGAACGTGCAAATTCGACGCTTCATCCTTCGGAAGGGACGTTAAACAGTTGACCCTATTGGTGATCTTCGCAAAGAGTAGGCAAATGCCGGCACCAGGTTTCCCTCCTCCCTTCTGTGCGTGTCCGGTGTGGAAGGCAACGGGAAACCACAACACAATGTATGTATATTCAATAGTCAGACCAAACAATGAATTGGTAGGACCTGTCGTAAGACAGAACACTAGAAGAAGAAATATTATCGAGGAAAATATTCAATGAATTCATGCAGGACAGCTTTTTTAAAGTTCCGCCTTGCAAAACGAATCTCTGCTATTGTTTAATTTTCACAAACAATGATAAAGTAATATAAGTATTCAACAATACTTCCAAATATTTTAAACGAGAGATTTAAATACTAATGAAATACCCTAATTTATTTTTCCGTGAATATCAATGAAGTCGAGCAGTTAGAAGAGCCAATCGAGAGGCTGCTTTTTTATGTCCGAGGACCCTTTATGTAGAACTACCCTCTGAGACATTAATCTTCCGCCTATCCTCAGACCGTTTCTTCTTCCCTTATGGCTAAGGCTGTACCGGAAAATTCTTCCTTCTCTACCTCCTTCCTGAACACTCCCTCGATTTCTTACGCCCTTAAAAACATCCAGCTCCCCCATAAAGATTCAACCTTCCGCATTAATCTCAATCAGATCCACGTTTTCGCTAGCGAGAGGAAGTGAATTCCCGACCCCTTGGCGGCCATTTTAAATTGATTTGATCGTCCATTTCCTTGAGTACGCTATGAATATTTTACGCGTCCGAGTGGGTCGGACTTCTGAACGTTACGTCGCGGCGAATGTTTGCGATACGGTCGTTCCCGATAGAACGCCATTATATCTCAGGCGGAAATATTTCTATGGGTGCGGGCGAATCCATAAACATCCATCACGCTCCTTATTTCCGATGGGTGTCTTTGATTTTAAGCCTTTTTATGCGTTCAAGAAACATACGATCAGTAGAATTAGGAGCTGGCCTGTATTTATTACTGTCACTACATTTTGGCTTTCGACCATCTAATAAAATTCATATGACGTAACTTTATATTTTTTTGCAAATGAAAAGTGAAAATGTTTTACTTATTTAATCCAGTGACTACACAGACTTTCATTATTCACTGCTACTTAATGTTGTGTTGGCCAACTTCAAAGTGATATACACCTGATTAATTCATGCAAGTGTATATATATGTTCACAAATGTGAATAAGTACCTACATGTTACTGTTCGTATTTACGTATAAATCAATTTTATGAGCAAAAATAAGAAGATATATTTAGCCTATTGCAAATCCGTGGCAGCAGGTACATAATCTAACCAGCAGATTTTAAAACATTGACGACTAGTTTCAAATGAGTTTACTTTGTAGGAACTGTGCTTTAACAATAAAATACGCGCTAATATTATTTAGACCAGTCGGTTCCAATATTTTTGCTGGTACGGTACATTTTGAAAGAAATAAACAGATTTTTGCGGCACCCCCAGCCTGAAAAATGTTCAGATATTTATGCGTACGGATATGGCAATGTTTGCACGCATTAATTCCTTGGTACTAGATCATTATTAATTTATTAGGGGAAAGGTTACTACCATAATGGCAATACACATTTCCAAACCTTTGATTGATTTATTTAAATAGGCGACACTCCTAACAATCATTTGTGGCAGCCGGAAATATTGCTTTAGATTAACAAATTTATCGTAAATTCCACGACCTTTTACCTATCCCTTTTTTTAAACTCACCATCTGAGTATGAAATTAGAAATCATTATTGTGCGTTACCTTCTTTTTATAATAATTTCATATATGGTAAATGGCAAAAATTGGATCAAGTAAGTAGTTTCAAATATCTTGACAGTATTTTTGCGCAAGATGGAAGTAGTATACAGAACATTAGAAGTAGAATTGCAATGGCAAAAGAAACATTTAACGAGAAGAAGGAGCTTCTCACAAGCAAGAAAATAAATTCAGAAACAAGGAAGAAATGAGCAAAATGCTACATATGGAGCATAGCTCTTTATGGCGCAGAGACGTGGACGGTAAGGAAAAAGGAGGAAAAATATTTAGAAAATTATGATATATGGGTATGGAGGAGAATGATAAAAGTGAAATGGACAAAATGAAAGAGTATTGGAAATGGTCGGAGAAGAAAGGACGATAATAAAACAATTAGGAAAAGAAAAACAAATTGGATAGGGCACATATTGAGAAGACATTGTTTACAAAGGACGATCTTAGAAGGCAAAATTAGTGACAGAAGTGGAAGAGGGAGAAAAAAAATTGAAATATTAGAAAATTTAAAGCAGCAATATAGTACTTATAGAGGTATAAAAGAAGACTTTCAGAGAGAGAGAGAGAGAGAGAGAGAAATGGAGGCAGCAATTCAGCTAAAACCTGTCTTTGGACAGCAGCATGATGATGACGAATTTATAATTGAATCTATATCAAATCACAAAAAAATCTTCGCCATATTCTTAAATATTAGATAAAGGGCATGAGTATTTTTTTTAAATTCAGTCGTTTATTTTTACACAAATCCGTATTCGCTTGTCTAATTCGTATATTTCAGAACGCGCGTATGAACGAGTGAACACGTTAAAACTGACGTAACTGACTAATAAAGACATACTATTCGGTAAAAAATTTTATATGTACATGGGTGCATACATATGCATGTGCGTGTGTGTGTGGGGTTAGGGTTTCAGTTTCGTCGAACACTGGAACACATCGCATCCCAAATCGAAATAAATGCGCGCAGGCAGTGAGAAAGCGCAGCAGCTCAACCGATTCGTACGCGGGCTTTCCAATTGCCCTCTCCCGCCCTAACGCATCCATTACGACGGCGGTCATTCAGGGTAACTAACGGTACAGTTAATATGACGTGAGAAAATGAGGCATTTCGGCCGAACGAGCTCGAAACGGTCTCAATCTTCATTTGAACGGCAACGAAACCGAGGAAAATGAGCCGCGATTTACTCGTTAAAGTATGCTCCTACTTCTTTCGTGACTGCAAAGTAAAATCTAAGATGAAAATAAATTCTCTCAAAAATGCCTTTCAAATATCGAATGAATTCGCTAGTGAATTATCGAGCTCATCTTATATTTGCAAATAAATTCCAGTAAAAATGTTTTAGTGGCAAAAACATTTTAGGTATCCTCATATAATCTTGTTATGGCCAAGAACAAATAACAACAAACTATAAAACAATTCCACTATACTACATCCATCTGATGATGACCTACTCGTGTTATTGATTAATATAGTGGAGTTGTTACATAGTTTGTTCTGAATTATGGAATTCCACAAAACTGATTTTTTGCGTTTGTATGGAATTTTTGGCTAATCGACCTCTTGGATTATTATAGATATTACTCCTTCCCCACCAAACCCACACAGAAGGGATAAGGGAAAAGCGGTGCTGGCATAAGCCCAGTTATAACGAAGAGCACCAAGCGAGCCAACTGCTTAACGTCCCACCCAAAGGACGGATCGCTGCGCGGTCTCCTCAAATTACACAAGTAGGAAACAGGACGATCCCAGGTTGAACAAAATGATCCAAACGGAACTTATGATGCCTACTATCCATCTAACTACTTATTTTATACTTTTATTGGCTTCAATAGCTTTAAAATCACCGCGGATGAGTTGCTCTTTGTGTTCTCAAATTTCATAATTTAACATAATAAATATATTACAGATACATTCGAATTGAAAAACAAATTGATTGCTCGTATTTGTATTTCCATAGTGTTATACTGTTGCGCTATTAGAGATGCCTAAGCAAAGTACATAATTTGTCATTTTTTGATACTTAAGTGCTTCCTCTGGAATTTGAATGTCAAATGCATTACGTTATATCCGATAGATATGGTTGATAGTGATTTCGTTTCTCACTAATCTAAGCATGATGGACGGAGCGGAAGGTGAAAATTTAACGATGACTTGGGAAGCTGACAATGAAGCAAATGGTTATGTGAGACTAAAGGTGAGGCACGTGAAGGTAATGTCGGGAACAGTGAAAGTAATTAGGTGCTCCGAGGTTGTGTGCCAGAGGTTCTGCCGTCGGTAATTACGAGTTACCACCGGATGAGAGGGTTCTGCAGGAAGTTTTCCTCACGCCGTTAACTACCCCCTCAACCTCGAAAATGATTTCTGTTACGCATAGCTGCGTGATGTTCTAGAACGCTCCTAGAATAGGTAATAGGGTGAGGAAATCTCCAATTACTTCTGAGGGATGAATGCATCACCACAACTGTTGAGTGTCTAACTACCATTGAAGTATTCATGCGCACTTTATGCCGGCATTCATCAGCCTTAAAAGTCGCAAGTTAGTAATTACAATACTCAACACAAAAAGATCACATATAAATCGATTATACTGAACCGAAAAACAATATGGACAATTTTTTTGAAATTTTTTCTTATAGCTCCACTGCAAATAAAAATCTCTTACAAAATTGTCAATTAATACTTTTTATTCGGGGAGAAAACGTTTAAATATCCACGCGATAAATTAGTATAGATATCATCAAAACGAACGAATATTTTTCCCGTCATTATCGCAAAAGACCATGCAACAAAGATAAAATGGACAATGAAACTATTTTTTGTATAACGATCTGCTGATTCCCTCTTGCCTCAGCGCAATGGATATGAGGTAATCAGTTTCAAAAGTTTAGGAAGAAATGTGACTTCCATTATTTAACTTCTGAAAATGTTGCAGAAAACAAATTATATAGGAGTTCAAAATTTTATTTCGTATTTTCTACCGATATTTTATTTTGAATAAAGATGAAAAAGCAAAAAGAATTTAATTTTTTAACTAACAGGAATAATAGCTTCCATTTGACTTTTAATAACATACGTCGACATCTTAAAAAGTAAGGACATGATCAGATCCATTATGTGGATTTCTCCACATGAACTATTTACCGAAACGATAATAAAAAAAATACTCTGAAACATTCATCCTTTTAATTTAAGCCTACAATTTAACCTCTTTTTTCCATTATGAAGCTTGCAAAATAATCTAAATCCAATTATTTATAATAACAATGGACCAAATAATTCCTATACATGGCTATAGCTACTCGAAAGTTCCATTACCCGTACTGTTCAACAAAGATAAGCTTTTGACGAAGTTTCAACGTGATAATAAATAATAAAGCATTGTATAAAATTTAGACAAAAGATGCGCATAGATTTTTTTTTCGCCCGTGGGTGACGTGAGCATTTAATGAAATCAAGGGTTCCATAAATAACGTGTCGAAATTCTCGCTTTGTTCGAAACGCAAATTTTAATATTTTATTCTCGATTCCAGCGCTTCGAGAGAGAAAGGTTAGCGTTTATGCAAAAAAGAAAAAGCTTATTATACCGTCTGAGATATGATTTGCTAATCGGAAAGTGAAACTTGAGGGTTCTCACCTTCGGCTCTAGTTCCATCGAATGGACTGACATTATCTGTACATTACCAAAAGCGGCTTTAATCAGACTTGAATTTATCCGAACTGCAATGAAAGCATTTTCCATGGAAATCGCATTAAATTTGCATGAAAAGAAGCTCACTCAATGATTTTAAATCCCAAAATTTTGCGAAATAATTCCTTGTAAAATAAAAATAATTCAATTATCTATAGGAATTTGTGCTTTCCGCCACTTTTGTAGATGGCTAAGAATTTAGTTAGCAGCCGTGAAGCTTAAATGGAACCATCGAGTTTACCGTTTGTCACGCTTCAGCAATTACTTGCCGTTCTATTGCATTTTGTACATAGTTTCAGGAGCTACGAATAATGAATGATAACCAAAGATTACACTTCAGTTCGGAAGCAACGTTTTCGCAAAGCAGCTGATACTTGAGAATGAAAGTTTCGGAGGCATGCCCATAAAATGGAAAGAAAATCAAAGCATTGCTCTATTAATGAGGCGAAATCTTTGCAAGCATTCTTACCGAAAGGATTATAGAATTTCAAGGTCTGAAAAATCGACATTTATTGGTAAATTATAGTTTTTTCTGGAGTTCGAAAATAAAATCTTTAAAAAATCGCCGCAGCGTGCACTACGCAAAATTTATCAAAATCCATATCCATATCTATTCCACACAAATATGTCCTTAGTGCGCAAAGTTTGACTAGTAGGAACAATTCTGCTGCTATTAGTGGGCACAGCTAAGCGTGAAACTCAAAACGTTAATATGTTACTGTACGCTATGTACGAGTACATAGTTTTGGAGAAATATGGTTCATGTATTATTATTTGTTATATTGAGCCATAAATACTTGAATTTTCATCAATGTAGAGATTTCTTTAGAGGCCGTCTAATGCCAGAAAGAAATTCAAGAAGAAGCTACATATTTACCTAGGTCCTTATGGATTACATTCTACTTCTTAATTCAACTCACGGCTGGCATATGTCTTCTAGGTGCAACTTTAATAATGGACAATGTGATAAGTGTGGCGCAAAATATGTTGAATAAGGTAAGGTGGAAAAAGGTTTAAAAACGCTGCTAGACTCGCGTAGTCGACAAAAAACAACAGACAGACGGAATTCCGATAACCAATTTTTTGCTACAGTTGCATCTAAAACGAGCACATTCACCAAATTCTTGAATTGAATATCACAATATTTTCTCTACATACTTCATACATTAGAAATTAAAAATCACTGTCAGATCGCTACTTAATTCTCACATAGTAACAAATGAATAACGGTTCACTTGAAGGCTTAATTACTCTTGGCATTTATAACGAGACAAAAAATACTACAATTCTCCCCCATTGAGACGTGACTGCCGTAACGTTTCCATCTGAAAAAATTCTATATTCTTTTTATATAGCTCCAGCACGCGCAAACGAGTAGTGCCGAGGAAAAAATTATACGCTTGCGAAAACGAAATTCGAAGTGACTCTTGAACACAACTTCATCTCGGCTGCGGGAGAATTTGAGAGAGAGGAAGGAAGTGCTAGAGACCTAGAGATTCGTAAAGAGAGCTTTAGATGGCACGACACTCTTTAGGGCCTTTCACCCTTTCCTTTTAAACACCCGAGTACGCAGAAGTTTCCGTGAATTGCTCCACGGAGGCAAGGTAATCTGAGGATGCGCGGCGAAGCGAGGGAGGGCAGAGGGAGAGAGTGCGGAGGGAGAGAGTGCGGAGGGAGAGAGTGCGGAGGGAGAGAGTGGGGAGGGAGAGAGTGGGGAGGGAGAGAGTGGGGAGGGAGAGAGTGCGGAGGGAGAGATCAGCGGGGAGGCGGTCGGCAAAATGTTGGGTTTTTTGTGGGAGCCTCTTGAGGCGGGGAGAAGGCAGCCGGAAGGGCAGGAATTAATTATTGTGGGGCGGCTACGTTATGGGAGAGAGAGAGAAGGGAAGAAAAAGAAGGGGCTAAGCGAGTGAGATAGAGAGTAAGAAGGAAAATGGGATGGATATAAAGGGGGAAAGTGAACAGAGAGCTGTGGGTAGGGTAGAATTATGGCTAGGGAAAGTGTGATGGAAATAATAGGAGGGGAGAAGGAAAAATAGGAAGAGGTGGGGAAAGTAGTAGAGAGGAAGAGAGAAGGAAGAAAAGTGTGAGGGAGTTTACGGAAGCGAAGAGGGAATATAGGAAAAGAGGCGCTAGATAGAGGAAGAAAGCATGATTTAGAGAATATAGGAAGAGATAAAAGGAGTAAGGAACAAAAAAGAGGTAAGAAAAATGTAAGGAATGATAGGTTAGATTGAGAGAGAAAGGAAGATATAGATGAAATAGGAAGACAGAGAAAGATATAAGGACAAAAAGTTAGGGATATCAAAGAAGAAGGAGGGAAGGGAGGTTGACTTGAAGAAGAAGGTAAAACTGAGAGGAAGAGGTGGAAAGAAGAGGAAAAAGGAAGTGATATGGATAAAGATTCATAGATAATGGGACAGAAAGTGAAAGGTAATTGGTGGATGTAGAGAAAGATGAGTAAAATAGAGGAAAGAAATAGGAAAAGACTAGAACCGACGGAAAGACATTTTTAAAAGAGCAGGGAAGAGGAGAAGCTGGAGAAAATAAAGAGAGTAAGCGAGAAGACAGGATGTAAAACCGCTAAAAAGAATAATGAAACAGTTGGGATAAACAGAAATGATAATGACAATGAATAAATGGAAACATGGAAACTTCCGAAAAGCACAATGAGGAGTAAGTATAAGAGATAAAAAAGTAAATTTTCATAGTGGAGGAGCGATAAGGAGGTGATTAAAGAGGGGGAGAGAGATAAAATTAGATGGACACAAGCGGTCGTGAAAGGAAAACGAGGAAGAGAACTGGATAAAGGATCGTGTAAGGAAGAACGGGCGAAGTAGGGGTGGAGAAGGAAGGAGAGCAATACATTGGGAATCATTATGTCGACTACACCAAGAGATGATGAAAAGTGGTCTAGAAACAAAAACACCACGGAATGCTGGTCAGGTGATGCAAATGGCGACGGACACATGGGAACTAATGAGGGAGAGTATTAACGAGATAGGACATGAGAGAGTGTACAACAGAGTTAGTAGACACTGGTTATGCTTGGATATGAGCGAAATAAAAGTAAAAAGGTGAATAGGGTCCATCCATGTGGTTGAAAATTATACTCATGCTTTTGAATTTATGCATATACAAATGCAAGTATATGTTTAAGTGTTTGTGTTTATATATACGTATATACCTACATAAGTTGAAAAACAATACAAGGAAAAAGATCTAAAGATTTAAACAAATAGGCGCTTACAAGTTTATGTATATTTATACGTATCTAAGACGAAATAAAGGTATTTGTTTTGAATTACGGATTATTTGCGTATTCAAGAGCACGGCAACGGGTTTTTGTGATAAAAGGAGAGGGTATGAAAGGATCACGGTTGCTGCCCGGCTCAAAATTTAATAAGCGTGTTGAATCTGCCTCTTCCAGATTAAGTGCGGCTTCGCAGCGATATGATTAATTAATTCATTACTGCGTGAACTCATGCCTTGAGAAGGCTCCGCACTTGATTCCACTCGTTTTAAGGGTTGAGTCGTAATTTTAATGGGAAGTTCAACAAATAGACTGAAGATTGGGAGACTAATCGTCACGTGGTTCGTTAGCTAGGCAACGAGAAGTTAATAGGCAATATGACATAAAAATAGTCGCTTGCTTGA